>JANZLQ010000092.1:2251170-2319484 GCA_026212715.1 Elanus axillaris | reverse complement strand
CCGTCGTCCCCCCCCCCCCCCCCCAAACCCAACCACTCAGGCATTTAAAATACTAAATCTCACAAACCCTCAGTTGGATTTAATATTCTTTACTCACTCCTGAACACAAGACTTAGGTCACCAACTAACTTTGGAGCTAGATTTTAAAAGCAATTAGTTGCTGTAAGACAGAAAAAGACACCAAGCAGGATCTTAGAGAAACAAACAATGCCCAACTCCAACTGAAATAAACATGAAGTAGGTGCCTGAACATGTCTGAAAACCCTACAAGTAGCTACCCGCATATTAAATCACACAGATGCTATTAACTGCCCCCCAAAACAAGTTTCCCAAGATTTTCAACTACAGTGAAAAATTACTTTACAGATTTAGGAACAGCAGAAGAGAAGAGTCTTTTATACAGTTCAGTTGCTTTTGGCAGAATGACATTGATCTTACTATTTTGCAGTGCCATCTGACTGTTTAATAAATAAGGCTGACTCTCTGTGATCTTCTAGTTGTTTTGTGTGTGTAACTAACCACATCTTTTTCTTGCTTAATATATGTTTACATTTCCAGTGTACTTTTTGCTATAAACCGCTTTCATCTATTTGCTTTAATATGCTACCAATGCAGTATGTAAAGTTCATTTACTGGCTTTTATGGAGACTTTATAAAAAAGGAGCAATATTTAAAAGCTTAACAGTAAAATCACATCAACAAAGTCAGCTTAGTACTTTTCAAAACAAAGTAGTGGAATTTCAGTAAAGTATGCATCTGCAAAGTGTAAAGACAGGTGAAATTACCGTAATGTTGCTGCCAAGTGCCTCAGCACTTGATTTCAGTTGTGATTCTAATTGTTTATTAATGTTTATAGAAAACATCATTATTTTAGAAAGACTTTGGTCCAGATTATTTCTTCAAATTATGAACTTCGTCATTTAAAGAGTAATGCTTAACCCTCTTAAAAGAACTTTGAAATTTTTAAAGCATGAAACAACTATCTCAAAACCTCTTGTAACATGACACAGTGAAGAAAGAATAATATCCCCCTAGCTCCAAAGGTGGTGAAAGCTGAGATTTCTTAGTTTAGTCTCGAGTTTTGCATCACGGAAATTGTGTGCTCAGCTTTGTTAAACCAGTCCACAACAAAACTGGCAGCGGGGAAAAAGAAAAAAGCAGACCTCCAAGTAGTAGACAGGTCATACGATCGCATAAGTAATATAAAGCATGCTGTCAGGAAGCAGAAAGGCATTATGACAGTCTAAAATAAAGCAATGCTATTTTTAATTTTTTGTTGCTGTTGATTGCACTGTATCAGAAATAGATTCTAAAATAAGTACAGAGATTTGGTGAACAGTTCATTGGTCCATCTGTTCTCCAGGACAGTTGGATTTTTCTGTAATACCACACAAATGACAAAGCTGCAGTATATGAAGGTGTTCATAAAAATAAATATATAATCAAAAGAATTTCACAAAAAATACACCATAAAAAAAAAGTCAGTCCAGCCTCAGAACAGTGGTTTACAGTTTTCAACTTGAACAAAACAAAAATCACCAAACTAACGCTCTTCTTCCCAGATAGCTGTTATGACAGTATATTGTAAAAGGATTGACTAGTTTATTTTTCAACTCAAAGTAAATCATCTCCAGTCACACAAAACAGTCATTCAAATTTGGAACATTAAATAGATTTTTCTTTTTATACTCTTAAACTAGTCATTTACATCCAAAATGAATCTTCAAAGATAATAAATGCTACATAAAGGGAAAATGAGAACACAGCTGAAATTACCAGTGTATGCGTGACATGATTGTGAAAATTCACATTTTTGCAAGAATGGAGGCCTTAAGAAAAATGAAGTACAACAGAAAATCCTGCTATACTGTGCAATGTATTACATATTAAATAAACGTTCACTGTAACAGAAGAGAGATTTAGCCTGTTAAGAGTATTAGTGTTATCTTCTGTAAATAAAATTAAAATGTGATGCACAGGGTGGTGGATGGATAACTAAACCCATTGGCTAGTGGAATTTCTCAGTCACTGTTTTACAATATTTAATTCCTTCATTTAGAATAGCTTTGTCTATGGTAACTTCCATCAGTAAGGTATTTATTTCTCTATTGATTTTTATTACTAATACAATAAAGGTCCTGCGGGTTTGGATTAAACAGGTCTGTGTGGGTAGTTTATACATTGCTCCAGCTTACTTTAATTAGTTCTTTTAGTTCTCTCATTTATACAAACACTACAGCTACTTAAGTACCTCTCCTGAGATCACTTAGCCTCCTTTGATTTCTTCACAGTATTGAGACACAGTCCTTGACTTAACTTTGCATTTAAAAGAAACGTCAGGATTACTAAGGCTAAATGATGACAATTAGAAGAACAGGGTGAAAGCATGATAACAAACTCTGCTACTGCAACACTGAAAAAATATGAAAACCAGAACCCAAGGCAAAGAACTGCAGTACAACTTCACAAGAGTTAGGGACTGTATAAGGAACAAGAAAACCACACATGAAATTCAATATAAACATACAGAAGAGGTGCGGGGGGGGGTGGGGGGTGGAATTTCTTTCTTAGGGGTTCTGGCTTTGAACAAGATACTACTGGCCAGGAAAGAAGTTCTTGAATCTATAGTAAGCATTTCTACAGAGAGACATCAATTAAGAAACAACAAAAAATGCCAAACAAAAACCACAACACCATTCAGAATTTGTAAAGGGATGCAGAACAAACAGAAGATGCCATTGCAACAGCCCAGAAAACCGTAAGTATTCATACAAAACCAGGTGCCATTCTGAATCTCCTCAATCTAAAGGAATGACAGTAGAAATAAGAGATGCACAAGGAGATAACAACAAAGGTAAGAAATACGTAACGGTTTCCATACAAAGAACAGTAAATACATAAGGAGTCTTCACTGGTAAGGAGATTAACTGAAAAGGGAGAGAACAGACATGTACTAAAATCAAAAGGACTGAGACAAACAAAGATATAGTTACATTCTCTCCTTCATACAGGAAGTAGGAGACCTAACACTACACTAATGAATGAAAAATTAAAACAAAAACCACAGACTTTTTTCCACCCGTTGCATAGATGAGCTATGGTATTAATTACCAACAAGTATTTGTGCATGCTGAAATTCTGTGTGGGTTCAAACTCAATTAAAGTCACAAAAGAAAAATTCATCAACAGTTGTTAAACACAAAAATATGTCAAGTTGTATTGCCAAAACCAGCAGGAAGCTGATCGAGCATACAGAAAAATAACTGTATTCTTGGCATGACCTTATAGTCTTCCCCAAGCTGTTCCACTTTTGACCACTGCTGGAGACAATTTTTACGTTAAGTTATTATTTAAGACGAGTATCTGGGTATATTTCCTTTTAAGAAACTAGAAGCACACAATAGCAGACAGCTTCCTGAAACATCCAGAGTGACTATATTACACTGTTTTTTATCTTACTTGGTTAAATGCTGCATCTGCCTCATGGCTGTGTCCAAAGTAGAAAGGGTCTGAAACTCTTCAGACAACATTTCCACTCCTTCCTAAATTAAGTCTTTTTCTAGGAATTGGGTGGGACAGTAAATAATTTCACTATATGCCCACATGTTAGGGAACTGTTCTTCAAAACATCAGATCATAAATGTGGTTTAAGCAACATTGTGCGTGCACCCAGACATGTTTCTACATAATCTGAAGACTAGTGAAAAGATAATTCCATGCACTAGATATCCAATTCCATAAATTAGACTGTTGGACCCTTCAACAAGGAAAAAAAATATTTTAATGTTCTTCTCTGAGATCTTCTCCATCGGCTTTCCAGCCAACAGATGGAAATTATATAATTAAATGTACTGATATCATCATCCAAAAAACACTTGCAGTTCCCAATGTCTTTAACAGCTGGTAACATGAAGAGATTAAAAAAGAGATGAGATCCCTCAAAGTAATTTTTGCAGCTTGCTTTCCTCAAAGACGACCGAAAATTCCTTTCTTTGGTGGGAAATTCAATCTACCCCTGAATTGCCATCTTGTCCTTCTAAGATTCTTCTCCTAACAGTCCTTCCATGACTGCAGTCAGAGTGACCATTAGGATTAGTCTCTCACTCTCCTGTGTCATGTCATGAATCATGAGACCATATTTTGGAAGTCCTTGAATGATTCACATAGCCACCTACACGGTGGTGGCTCCCACTTCTCATGGAATGCCTTCCCCCACTCTGGGAGGAAATTCCGAAAGAAAAGCTGTCACCATGACATTCAGACTGTTAAAAAAAGAAAAATCAAGAGGGGGCAATTGTTCTCCATGCAAGTTTCAATTTTCCCAAATATTCTGGTATCTAGTAATGCACTGCTGAACTTAAAGATGGCAATCATTATACAATATACCTTAAGAAAACTGCTTTTTATTCCAGATCTGAACTGGTTCTCAGAAATCCACAGAAAACTTGAATGACAAGCCAAGAAGAAAGGGTAGAGAGAAAAGGGGGAAGTATACTCATGGAGGAAAAAAATATCTTGAAAGTCACACACAGAAGAGGTTCACACAGATAACGCTAAATCCAGTGATGCGTGAGGAATGAATGGGTTTTTTTTCTTCAGATCACCAAGGATCAAAAGGCATTGCCACACAAGTGATTTGAGATCAGAGTATACTTCACCTGCAATTCCCTGGACTGATGAACCCTGACCAAAATATTAACTGAGGAAATTCTACACAAACACATTTCAGGGTTTAGAGTGCCTTTTTCCTATGTAATGTAAACTCTTTGTAACAGGCATAAGCTAATCCAAAAGTAGTACTTTAAATCCTGAAGAACAGTATCCACATCCAAGTATTATAATGGCATATCTGCAGAGGTATAATTATAACAAAGCAGCTTGGACCACATGTTTTTACCACAGAGGCAAGCCATGATTTAAGCCCTGCAACGACAAAATGTGATGTCAGTAGATGGCAGTATGAAGCATATTATTGGTAAAGAAGATGAGTTTGTCAGTACTCAGAGATGAGCTCTTTGCTGGTCACCTGGAAAAAAGGTCTACTCCTTACTAAACACTCAGTCTTAGCTTTATTATCAGGGTAAAATCTAGAGGGACTAAGTGCAGACTGATTTATTTATGGCTCTTTTTTATGTTTACTGATTTTTCAGAAAGAAAACTTAGCATAAATACAATGTCTGCTATGAGTAAGTATGAAAGACTGCCTAAGTTTTAAGTCAGAAGCAAGAGAGCCATACAAGTGGATATATCCAACCTAATGTGAATCTAGTCAGCTCAGACCCAAACACAGCAAATGGCTCTAGTTTTCTTTTTCAAAATTTTATCCAGTGTTTGCTCACGTGTCCAGGATTTCTCAACTTCGTAAGTGCATACACTCAGAATATACAAAGTCACTTCTCCGTCAAACTAAGAGCACTTGAAAGTTACCCAGCATTTGTGACTGAGAAACGACCTTCTCCACACACGCTCTTCACCCTGCCTCAGGCTTAGACCACATATAACTTGTCTGAATTTCAGACTGAAGGAACAAGGCGTACTGTGCAACTCCCAGCAGGAGGACAGGAGGCTTTTTCCTGTGGGTTTGCCCTCTAAGGGCAAAATTCCTCAACGATTCACCACAAAAATCTCAGTTTGATGGAGTTATGCAGGCAACTGATCACACATCTGTTGCCGGAACCTCTTCCTACCCATCCTGCCCCACTCTTCTCAATGAAAAAGCTAGACTTTTTCCAATATGAGATTTTTCCAAGACAAAAAGTAAAAGCCTACCTAGTCACTAGTCAATACTCTTGCTACAATGTGCTCAGAGAAAGCATCCAAGAACAACCAGTGGCTTCTTAATACACTTTATTAATCAAACTCTATCGAGTTTGTACCCCCCAAACTTAACTGCTCTAACTGCAGCTCCTCCCATTCTACACAGGTTTAAAAAAATACTACTGAGCTCAGAACAGAGTTCAGTTACAGTGATCATGCAGGAGAATAGAACAAACCCTCAGAAGCAAACAGAAAGGAGAAAGGTGGGAAGAAGTAACTCGAAAAGCTCAGCGAGCATTACTTCTGCGCTTCCAACAATGGACTAGAGCCATACTTCAGAACTTGTTTTGCTTTACTCAGTTGCCAAGTAAATGGAAGCTAGCGGAGTTCATTAACGATGACATATTTTAAGATGTATCCCCTCTGTAATTACTGTACATCAGCAGATTAGTCCTCTGCAACGTTCATTTCAGTCATGAAAAGGATGGCCTACAGCTCGCTGGTTCATTACCAAAAGGAAGAAGATAGGTTTATTTATATTACTAGTCCTACACAGAAGAATTGGTTTATATAGCCTTATTTAGATTATAAACGATACACCAAGTGTTCATTCAACTTTGCTATCTCCTAAACTAGCAGTAAATTAATAGCAAGACAAGCTACTTTAAAACTGTTATTATGCTGAATCGGAAAATTTAATAAGCCAAAACACTAAGAGCATTCAGAAGACTAAATCAGCTTTCTCTTCAACTTTATAAACGGTTCCAGCTGATTATCTTTCAAAAATAAGCATTTCCACAACTTTTTTGATGTATCAGTCACAGAATAATCCATTTAGATCACAGCATCTGATGATTTCTTAAACAAGCAATGTGATTGCACAATGCCTAATGGATAGCGTGGTATTGCACAAAGATGACATTATTTTGCAGTATTTTAAAATACTTGTTCTACAGACTACTGAGATGTACAGAACACTGTGCTGACATACTACCTGCTACAGCTCACATTCAAGAGAACTCACTAAAGGTATACGCAACCAAACCTGATTCAAAGGAGGACAAAGACTGGTAAAGAAAGATTTGGGGGATGGAAACAAAAAAAAGTAAGTCAGAAATCATTATTTCAACCAGTTACAATGAAGAAGATAGAAAAAATGGCATTAATGCTTGAAGGTGTGCTAGCAGACAGATTAACCAAGAATGAAATGGTTCCATACTGGCTAAAAGAGGGGAAAAAAAAAAAAATATCAAATGTACCACAGTACAATTCCACATCTTCAGAAAATGAGGGTTAGCAAAATTTTTTTAAGTGAACATAAGCCTCAGAAAACAGACTTTCAGAATAAATAACCTAGATAGCTCTGTTCTGAAACGAAGGTGTATTTCAAGATTAAGTTACTTTAAAGAGGCATAAAAGTGTCAGAAAAATAAATGCAAAAGGTATTACTGTTGACTGAAATAATTTAATGGAATTGCTTTCAACTGAAGTTTTCTTTCCTATTTTTGGAGAGAGATTGAAGAAATTTTTGGCTTTAGGTACTAATTTTATTCGGGAATGTGAGGAATTGTATTTGCTTTTGAATTGGACTGAAAACAAATCCTGTAGTGCCATTGTTTTTGCTGAACTCAAAGACCACATAGTGCCTACAAGGCTTTTAAATTAGTTTAAGCACAAAATCCAGCTTGATTTTCAGAAATTCAAGAAAACCAGTATCTGTTGTTTGTGGAGGTTCTTGCAGTACACTAAGCAGACCTATAGTTGTAACTACAATTATAGTTCCAACAGATTTAAGTATTCAAAACTAAGGCCCTCTAAATATCTACAAAAGCCCTTAAGTCAATTCATTACTGATACAGTAAGTGACAACACTTGTGTTTGGCAGACAGTGCAACTGGGAGTCCTGACAAATCTAATTAACAGCACATCAGGGGCACTTAGTTTATCCTTTATATACAGTGCCAATAGTGAGTGTATAATGAGAAAAGGAGCTTAAACATTAGTGGGACTTCACTAATTGGTCACCAAGTCCTGATTAAGCCAGGCTTCGTATATAATTATTGCAGTTCAAGAGACTGACACAAGTGTATCCAATGAAGATAATTTAATGAAGATACTAAGTCACTTCTAAACTACATAAATAAAAATAAGACACAAAACCCCAAAAGAACCAGACAACGGAAATATGCAACTGATGTTCTTGAGCTACTTGCCATTTGTATACCCCTAGCCCCAAATATTTCAACTATTTAAATAACTACCTCTTAGAAAACTTACAACTGTGAAAAATAACATACCATCTCAATTACATTAAATAATGCAAAAATTTAGAATATATGTATGCATTCCAGTACCCATATATATATATATATAAAAATATTTGTATTTACAATAAATGGCGCCAGCAAATAATAACTACAAGAGAAGGTTTTACGAAATCCAGAAGTTAAAGATGACCAGGGCAGCTTTATATATTTGTTCATTTACATTCATTAGATCAGGAAAAAGATCCTTAACTTCAAAATTCTAGAGATAACTGATCTGCATTATAAACTGAAATCCACAGAAGTATATGCCTCCATATCCCCCCAGTAAAAGAGGTGACCTGAACTCTGTAACTAGCTGCACATGGAAACACATAGATCCCAACACACATATCCCATATATCCTGGCTTCCTCAGAATCCTACAAGGAAATGATAGCTATAAATATATGCTGAAAATAGACGGATTCAGAGTATTTCAGAAGACAAAAGGCAGTCCAAAGTCTCAGGCACCTCACCAAAAGCAAACATGTGAAAGCCCCATGATACTTTGTGACAGCACCTTGAATATTTCTACTGGCTCAAGTACAGCACAGGAAAACAGGCTACCTTTAAAGGCAGTAGGCCAGACGGTATTTTTCTTTTTCAATACAGAAAAGGATAAGAATTCTGCTAACAATTCATTTCAAACTGGTATATGTTGGTCAGTAGTATCTTGCTTCTGTGTCGGGAGCTCACTAGGAGCCAAACAACTGGAGCTTACAAACATCCTTTTACAAGATTCTGCCACACCAGCTTACCAGCTGTTGCCAATTCTTGCCGCATACCCTCCTGCCTCATACCATGCTGCCCACGTTTTGGAATTTGCCAGAGACACACAAGTACTCCAAAACACACAGTGCAAATACCACAATAAATTTCATGAGCAGCAGTCCTGCTTTGAGATAATGCTGCATCCCTACAAAGAGGTCACCGCACTAATACAACGCCCGTTATCACGACAAGGGTATACTTGATTTGCAAAGAAGGAATTTCAAACTCATGTATATCAACAAAATGCAAAGTATCACAGGACTGAACAAGCAACGGCACACCTATCAATGTCCCTTACGTTTTATCTTAGCTGTCTGGCCCAGTTCCATGCATTCAGCAAACAGCTCTGCTAAGATACTCTACAGCATCATTTGAATCAGCTGAAGTGGGTATATGCAGCATACTAGAAGCACTGCTCCAGTGACATCTTACCAATGACCCCATGTGGGGAGTCTTTCTATTGTTCCCAGGACTTTATCTTGATTGGCAAGGGTCAAGGAATATGAAGAATCGGTGCCTGGGGTTGCTTTGCCACTGTCTTTTTAATGCTCTTACCCCAGGAAAAGGAGATGAAAAGGCTGGGTCATTACCATGACGAAAGCAGTCCTCAGTGGTAGCTGCTACAAGTATACCAAAACAGCTTCCTGTTTCACTTATTGAAGGACATCCATAAAAAGTAACAGCTGTAGCTACATACCATAATATAGAGCTGTGCAGAGGTAATGCAAACTGGGTCATATATTTAATACATTCAATGAAAATTTTACAGTATGCTCTGTGAGAGTTCTTTTAGAAAATACTGTTTTATTATTTTCTTTATTAAATGAAAAACATCAGACAATTGAATACAGAACACTTCTTAATTTATAGCTTATCTAGAAAGTTACTTTGGCAATAAAGCATGTGAACATTAAGACCTTCAGTCCACAATGTTTTTTTCCTGCACAGTTGCTAACATTTTCTATCAAGAATTTTACATACAAGATTTTTGGAATAGGACACAAACAAAATAACCCAAGACTACCAGTAACATATATCTGCAACAGATAATAGTAATTAAAATGGTAGTGCTTGAATAGCATTTTCCCAAACCATTTTAATATTATCCTTAAGTAACCCTAAGTTTTTATTAATGTTTTACTGTCTTCTGTCTATAAAACATAAAAATACATAATATTCATTAATGGTATTAATATACTTGATTATATTAATTTTCTTTAAAACATTATAAATATAAGCATACTGATATCAATGACACCAGCTTTTGTTTAAAAAATGCATGTGAAAACTCTTATTTTATAATCTGTATTTTATACCTAGCCCTTCTGCTAAAATCGGAATGCAGACCGTATTCCATTGGATACACTACCCAGTATTTCAGGGTAGGTAAGAATTAAGTCAGCTTTAGCACACACAAGATTACCAATTAAAAACAATAAATAAATCAAAACAAAAAAACCCCAAACAACCAACCACATATATATTACCTTAGCTTGGTGTATGATTTTACTGAAATCCTAAGACCGAGATGAACCTCGGCAAAGATGAACGTAACATTTCAGAATTTAAACCTCAAAAACATGAAAATATTTGTCTGGGGACTAAGTCTCTTAAATTGAAATAGAAAAGCTTATTCTTACAGTGGTAGGAAGACTTATTGAAAACTATGCAGTATGTCTTATTACTTCACTATTTCCATCACATTTATTTTGACAAGTCAGGAATAAGCACACATTAT
Source organism: Elanus axillaris (assembly GCA_026212715.1). Lineage (NCBI taxonomy): Eukaryota > Metazoa > Chordata > Aves > Accipitriformes > Accipitridae > Elanus > Elanus axillaris. The sequence goes on along the minus strand of JANZLQ010000092.1, from coordinate 2,308,913 downwards.
TTAAAATTAAATCAGACTGATTTTTATTAGTCTTCCCTCATTTATGATGGTGTTAGTCGACAACACTGAACATACATATTACTATAGTATCACTATACACCATTTTCAAGAAACTCATATGATCACATTACTGAAATTTTCAAAACATGGCTAAAATACAAGTACACAAACCGGCAGAATTAAAACGATTTATATAGCATATTTTTCTCAAATTCAAGGAAAATTAAAACCTCCAGTTTTAAATTGAAACATTCTCACTGCATTGCAGCAAACTGTACATGTACAATCAATCAGTTACCATTTCTCAGCTGAGGGATTCAAACCTTATTAAAAATTCAAACAGATCACTTAAACTTGTTTTACCATGCTTCTACTGAATCATGTCATCATTTAATGAAACAGCTTAATACCATTTGCCAAAAGACACTATCTGTGGAATGTCGTGTGCCAGGACCAAACCTGCACTTCACATTCAGACAAGGTGCTCCAGCCTTAAACAGGCACTAATTCCACTAGTTCCCAATTCCTCCCGGCACAGCACTGCACTTTTCTATGGCTCACTAAATCTGATGCTTTCAGATAAAGACACTGACTGGCACGAGTTCCTAACATGGCAGAAAGTGAATGCAGCTTGCAACGTTGCTTGCAACAATGCTGAATGTCGATTTTGGTATCATTGATCTAGATTTTCCTTGGTTAAGTCCTATGACTGCTCCCAGAAAACTGAAGGCAATGATTATTTCCAGGATCTCAAAGAGGAAGCAGTGCTTAAAAGTGTCTGCAGTCTTCAGGTTTTGATGGCTCTGACTAATGCCCAGTTGATGCTCGCAAAGAAATGAACACAGCTACTGAGCAAAACTGGAGATGGATGTACTGACTGAACTCTGTTACAGTGGTAAAAGTTCATGGATTAGATCTAAGAGAGGAGAGTTGACATGTAAATGCTTAGGATACGGTACTTAAGATACAGTCCGTGCACTCATAAGTCAGAAATTTCTATATTCTATCAGAATCACATGAGGTTGTCATAATCAACTGTCTTATGGGACAGTAAAACACATAAATCTGTTTGGAAACTGAAATTAAAGAACTATATTTCATTGCAGCCTAACTGTAATTCCACTCTTTCATCCGCACTGTTTCAAGCACACAGAGGGCAACGTGGCTATCTAGATACTATCCTTCAGTCTCCTCACCTAGTAACAAAAAAGAAACAAACTCTACTTCAAAATATTTCCAATAGAACTTTTTTTCTTCTTAAGGCTAAAAAAAACCCTTACAGACTTTTGGAAGGGGGGATGACCCATCAGTTATTTAAGCTACGAAAAGCAACATTTTTTTCCCTATGTTCTTTGCATTTACACAAATACAAAAACAGTGTAATAACTTACGTTAACTTGCTCAAACAGTTCAAAACAGACTGATTTTTTTCCCCCAATTTCCTACTACACACCAAGGAAACAATCACAAAAATAATTAGCAAAGATTCTTGCATAAGGTGGTCATAAATTTGTAAAATGTTAACAATTTATGGCGGTGCTTTCCTAAACCAAAAAAACCCATACAAAACTTGGAAAGTGATTCTACATAGACTGTGAAGATGAATTTTCGCCACACACTGGAAGGCACTATCAATGCCTTGTATCAGACAAATTCTGTAAACGCCAAACATACAGATCTCCTTTAGGAAGTTGTGTAGGTAAGTAAGCAAGTTTGCCATGTTCCAGCAGTAGCATAGAAACTATTTTAGACATGCACTGCTGTAGAACAGACAATAAAATATAAAGAATTATTTAGTAAATGACACATAACGTTAAAGATACTTGGGAAAGAAAACCCACAAGTTCTGCACTAAATTTCCCATCAAAAGCATCTGGTTCATACGTAAGCAAAACAAAACAGTATACGGATCTAACTCCCTCTGCTCTTCCCTCACTCCTCCTGAAAAGACCAGAAAAGCTCATCCTGCATATTGTTTCTAATACCGCCTTGGAAGGTCATCTATTGTTCTCAGACCTCCTTTTCACATCTCAGGACTAACTAGGTCACGGCCACTGCCATGCTCCACTTCATCTTTGACTTCATTCTAAAATCACAGACCTCCCCGCCCTTCTCCTTTAATGCCATTCACAAAAATCAGAGGCCCTGAATGAATTTATTCCTTGAAAGCCAGTGGTATGAGTTTTAACACCCTCCCTCTTTATTTATACCCAGTCCACGACTTTTCAGTATATTCCTGAAATGAAGTTAGTAACTCAGGATGTTGGAAATTTGAGATGACTAACTTCACCACAGGTAAAAGTATAAAAGCAGAATTTAGAACCATTTGGATCTCTTTGCCAGAATGACACCTGCTCAGTTTTTCTCCATTCAAGTCAGGTACATATCTATAAAGATCTATCTATCTCTTTTGCCATTCAAGGCGAATAGTGCATGCATTTTCAACAGGGATTACTTGTTCCCAGACTTCAGCCTGATCACTGTACATACATGCAACTTATTTCTAGTATTTTATATATTAAACACGGATATAGCTACTGTTCTTTAAAATACCACGGGTTTTTTTGGTTATGAAGGCATTATCCACAGTGCTAAAAAACCTAAACACTCTCAGTTGGTCTTTTCTTCCTGCGACTGCTCCTTATCACTTTATCTACAGCAAGCAGCTGCTTAGAGCAAGAGTTTCACAAAGAACTTTATATAGAAATTAACGTGAACCACTTAATTTGTGTAAAGACAGCTTTTTGTGCTATATTGAGAAAGAAAGCTTAAAAGATTAAATAAAAATTGTCTGGACAAATTAGTCCCCAAAGCTTCCTGCTGTTTGCTGCTACTGTCCACAGTTGACTCTACTGTCAACTTCTGCAGTTTTCACTACCATCTTTCAGTGAGATTAGTTAACTGCAATGACGTATTTACAGTGGAGAAATTAACAACCTGAAACAACACAAAACCTACCTCAAATTAGGCCATAGTTATTACTGCTAAATAAATGCTTTTAAAATGGTGTGTATCCATAGGGTCTACAGTGACAAGTACTTTACAAAAAAACCAAACAAACCACCAACCCACACAAACCAACAATAAACACCACCTTCTTCAAACCAAGAGTCTACCCTTCAACCCTAAAATTCTCTAAGAGAATGTCACTTCCATATACAGGAATACTTCAAATACAATTTAAGTTCAATATGAATTCATTTTTTGTAACATGTTCCAGACCAGAAATATTTATGTGCATACTGTACATATATTTACACATATAATTACCCCCTATGGATCACCTCACTGTACAAGTGATTCGGTGTTACTCACATGTAAATAAGACACAGAATTCTGCCAGAATTCTAGAGTAACGATACTTTCTATGCCAGTGCTGCTGCTGTTTTTGACAGACACCATCTACTGTATCAGATGCTTCACTTCCTAAATTGATACACACCAGGAACAGACATGAGACTCACAAATACATTTAATCTGAGCACTAAGGCTGCAGTAAAGTTGATAAAACAAATAGCTTTTGCTAAAAGGAGCTGCCTCCCTTTTCCAGAAGCTGGAAAAGACACCACTTCTTATGTCACTTCAGGGAATTAATCTTCCAGAAAACTATACTAGACCTTGGTGTGATCAGAAAAGAAGGAGAGAAAACACAAGGGAGGAAGGTGGTTATGTACAGCCAGGACAGGGAAAGGTATGGAAAAACCTGGACCTTTCAATGGCTTCCTGCCATTAGATCGATGCAAAATGAAAAGTTGCACACACAGTGTAAGTCTACTTAGCCACAAAGAGTCAACAGCAAAAAAAGAGATACCCCCATGCTAAGTTAATGCCTTCTCTTTTTAGAAAGGAGGCGAATCCATGTTTACTTACTGCATTATATCTTAAAAACAACTGCTGTTTGGAAGTACCTGGTTAACACAAAATCTGTTACAGAATGAAGCCAACTATTTGTAGTATTACACTGCATCAGAGGTAAGACATTTCTGTTGTAAGACAATGCAGTGAGATAAGAGATGAGAGAGAGAAGGTATGTACGATCTACAGAACGACTTCCACCTGTACCTACAGCTGCCATCAGACACACTGTTGTGACTGTAGCTACGCTGGATGAAGAAGCTGCCACCCCACTTCATCTCCACTTACTCATTACCTTCAAATCTTCCAGTATAACTGCATGTTTAGTCACTTCCTAACCCAGTTCTGTCAAAATGATTCCCGTTAGAAAATCTGTGTTTCAGCTTAACTCAGATTATTTTTGACAGAACTTGTTTAGCGGATGACTATAAATGCAAGTACCAGAAGATTTGAGAACATTGTAACCTTTAGAGCTAGCAGAGGAAATAGCAATGAGCAAGTAGAAACAGCTAGCCCTTCTCCACCATTATGTTGCTGCAAGAGAAGTGCATTAATCAGAAATACAGGTCTCATTTGTCAGCCTGCCTAATCAGTGAAACCCGTATATCAAGGCTGGCATCTTTAAGGAAAATATATAAGTAAATCTATATGCTACTTATTTTACAGCTTAAAATGTCAGGTTGGGGTTAAGTGTCCAGAAATTGAAATCATTTGTTATAACTATCTGGAATTCTGTTGTATAACGAGAGAAACAGTCAGATGCTATTCAAAAGATACTTTAAAAAGTGGTATTTCTGTGGAGTTAAGGGATAAATACCAACTTCACTTTCTTATCTTAAATTAACATAACATGACCTCAAAAATTACTTAATTGCTTTCTGTGTATTACGGACATGAGCAGATAGTGTCTGTGTTTTCACTTGTTACATGGTAAAAGAAGTGGAAAAACTACCATCAAAACGCAACATCAAATTACCATCATGTAATACACAACATTGACAGGAACAGTACTTGATGTGTATAGATCACCTTACCTTTTATTAACGGGCTTCTCATCCTTGTCATAGGGTCTTATGAACCATTTTCCAATTCTTACGAAGTTTTTATCCATCAAGCACCTAGAAAATAATTGCAGCAACAATTACTAGTTACAGCTTAAGATGTAATTAAAAGCAGTCTTTGAAGACAGTAAACCTAAGGGATTAAGCAGCTGAAATTTCCATCATATTGAAATCAACTTTGTAGCTTTTGAGTTCCATGTAACTTTGCCACTTTCTATTTTCCCACACTAGTCATAGAGAATCACTGTCTAATCTTATGATGTCACTGATGCTGATCTTCACATATACATTTTTCCCTCATCTCTGACAGTCTTTTCTGCTCCATGCTACTCTTCTTGCAGAAAGATCCATCATCCTATTTTTCAAACTATTCTTCTTGAACAAAGACAATTCATAGCACTGATTCTTTTCTATACAGTGCTTCTCTCAGACTTCATGATAAAGAATACGCTTTCCTGTATTTTTGGCATGTAAATGGCATAGTATAGTATATGAATGACAGGAAATTGTATTAAGCAAATATTAACAATGAACCATTTTTCCTTCACATGATCCACAGCATGATTTCAAGTGTTGAAACTTCCATAATTACTGTCTCCTCTCAGAAAACCTCACTCCAACAAACGTACTCCCACACCACTAAATTTAGAGCAGTAAGTTACCCACTTTCTGTGGTCACTTTAGAAGTGCAAAATTTCTTTACGAAATTGTATATTCTGTGGCTTTAAAAAAACCTAACAGTGAAGATGCAAAGTAATCAATAAACAATTCAGGTTGACAAGTTAAGGAGTACTTAATGCCCTTCTAAGTGCACCTGTACAGATGAATCACACCAGCAATATGCCAACACCATTTAAGTATGCTTCATACATTAAATATGCAGTTGAACATACTGCCCGAGGGAACACATACAGAAATATGTTATGAAGGAATATTTTCCAGTAAGGTAAATATTATGTTTCCAGAATTCTGAAGAACTGGTCATTTGTTGCTACTGGTTTATTTACTATCACAAGCCATATACAAGCTTTCCCTATACATTTCATATCTAATCAGCATTTCTTTATTTAGATGGAAAAACTATACTTCTCCATTCTTCAAAGTTTTCCAATAGTTTATTTCTATAGCAGTTGCTAGAGATCAGCCAAAACAAAACAAAACAAAAATTAAAAATCACATGCAACCTTCTGGGGAAATACATTCTGCAAGGTTTAGAAAAGCTGCGTGATCTATACTTTAAAAGCATACCTAGAAGACATACATAGGAAATGGATGACAAAGTACATAATAGTATGCTCCTAATTCTTCTGTATGAACTTGGCAGGGTTCTGAAAGTTAAAGATAGGCTGAAGAAAAGTCTAACAGCACTTTCTCAATTAAAGCAAAAAGAACCCAGCCCAGTTGACTATACCAATATTGTAAACTGACTACGAATGCTAAACCAGCAGAGATCTAAAGATGCTGCTGTTGTGCTGGTGGGGAAAAAAGTATGCTTCAGCAATTGTTTCCCTAGGAAATATTTGCTATTAGACAAAGTCTGTCAATGTCAGCACACTTTATACAGATAAAAGGAAATCTGCAAAGTTTACATCAGATCCCTAAAGAAAATGATACATGCTAGCAAAAAATAATAATAAATTCTCCCCTATTTCACACACAGACTTCAATGCCACATCATGTCTCACGATGGCAGGTTTAACTGCCTCAAACTAATGCTACTTTCTTAGAAAAAAAGTCTTGGTGGGTAGACTTGACCTTAAAAATCAGCCAACCATCACGTTAAACTAAATCACAGGTTATTTAAGGTATAATCCCATATGAAATGGGAAACACAACTGCAGAAGCATGGATCTCAAAGATTCGGCCGAGTGAACAACTAATGACAGTATGGCATTATTTTTGCTGTATAAGCACTTAATGGTAAGTAGTCTTAACAGTAAGCTGTAACAATAAACTTGCATTAAAAAAAAGCTGGTCATAAAATCCCAAATGAGTATACACTTAAAAGCAGTTATTTAATCACCTGAAATAAGGACATAAAATACTCTGAACTCCTTGGCTCATTTCTCTAGTTAAGGCTGAGTGATATTTTCCTCCTAAGCAGCACACCTGTTAGAGCATTTTGCTGTCATTTGACCCCTCATACTTCTGATTCTTCTAAGAAAAAAATGACCTGACAAGGGCACACTAATGATTATGAAATAATACCATAATATTCTGAGTATTGTTTTCTTAGATCTTCTAATGTTTTTTCACACTGCCAATTAACATAAACTTCTGATCGCTGATTTGGGTTGGGGAGGAGGGGGGGACATGACACCAACCACAAAAAAGAACATAGTTGCATAAATAGCCTTTCTTACCCTTCCCAGGGTTAACTTACAACATCTCTCTTCCTTCTTCCTAGTCCCAACTTCCCACATTTTCACAGGTTTCACTCAGTCCCTCCCACCTCCTCGGTGAGGCAACAGAGGGAGGAGGAGGAGGCAGGAGTCCCCTACCCCATGGTGCTTCCCGCCGCCATTTGCTTCCCGCCGCCATTTCCTTTTCATGCCCCTTCTCCAGCCGCCGCCGCTTCCTTCCTTGAAGATGGCTGAGGCACGGTGCCGTGGGCTCCTCTGGCTGGCGGGAGGTTTGCTGTGTGACAGAACCGGCTGGAACCGGTTCTGAGCGGTAGAAGGCAGCTGGCGCCCTCCTCCTACCCGCTCCCCCATCCCACAGAGGCCAGCGCTCCTTGTTCCAGCTGGATTACCCACAGCTGTGGCTAGTCAGAAAGACCAAATCACCCTGCTAAGCTAATTACATCTTGGTGGGGCGCAAGAGGTTTCTGGGAGCAGGAAATCTGTCCTACGCTAACTGCAAAATAAACCAAAAAACCCCCCCACAAAACTTCGGGCACAAGCAACAGCACTGTCACTTCCTGATAAGGTCAAAAAGAAATTCAAGACTTCTCTTTTATTAATCCTAAACACAGTATAAAATGGCTCTCTAATATTTAAAGTCTTATTTCTCCTTTTAATAAAGCCTACACACTTAATGCTATTATTTTAAATGAAACTATTACAATGTTAACTTAAGATTTCGTATGGCAAACAAAAAACCCACACCAGAGTATATAATTGAAAATAAATGCAGCTACAATACTGTAAAAATGAGGTAGCTAATTGGATAGATACTCAGTAAACCATCATCCTAAGTCACCTTGACAACTGTTTCATTAAAAGACTCCTAAGAACAAGGGTGTTCCCGAAGGCGTTGCCTCCCCAGCAGCTCCCGTCGGAGAGCAGGTTGGCACAGCTTTCCAGCTCCGGAGCAGCCAGCCCTGCCACACCTCGGCCGGAGCTGCTGTCGGAGCGCGGCAAGAGAGCGGTGGGATCTCTCGCCTCCAAGGGCAAGAGGCTGAGATTGTGGCTCGAGGCAGATGGGCTTTTCGTGACGTGAGATGAGGCTTTTGGCAAACTGTATTTGGAATACTACTGGTGAAACAAAGAGAGCTCCGAAGACTTTTTAGTCACAGCTGGACAGAACAATTCTGCTAACTGCCAACTGATTTCAATTAAGTTATTTAAATAAGACCCCAAACCCAACAATAACTGAACTTAAAAATTTACTTCACAAGCTTAAAAAGGTCCAATGAATAAAGATATCCAGCAGGAGTCACTTAAAAGTCAGGTGGGCCAGGTACCACAGATTAATAAACACATATAAAATTATTTTGCCCTTTTATACTGCAAAGCTACAAAAGAACTAGTGAACATTCCAGACTTGGAGTTTCATTTTTACACTGCCATTCACTCTAAATAGTCTATTACTTCTGTAAAAATCCCCTAAAAAGACTGATAAGATGGAAAATAGGGAATACAACAACTAGTCCTTGTACCACGTACATGCACATAGGTAGCCATTCACACTTGACTTGCCAGCAGATATGGAGGGGGAACCAACAAGGGGACAGTTACTACACTCATGGAAACATGACCTCAGGAACATAATGCAAAACCTGATGAGTAGTAAATCTACATCAAAACAAAGAGGATATTAAATCAGACAAGATAAGAGTATTTTCAATTAGCTTATTTTCTGAAAGAAAAAACAGTCGGTGCTACTTTCTGCAAAATTACAGTAACACAAAGGTACAGGAGGGGTGCATTATATTTTTCTGTTCTTCTTATTATTATTATAAATCCAGAAAAAGTGGGAATAGCCTAATGACACTTGATTCTGAGAAGATGTCCAAATTTGTAAAAAGAACTGAAGTATAATACAGGAAGGTGATGACGACCTGAAGAACCACAGTAACAGAAAGGGAATAAAATGCAATAGTCCAAGAGGCAATGTCATATACACTGAAGGCCTAATAACAAGATAATCTTCAGCAAACTCAAGAGTTGATAGCTGGATTAAGAAGAAAAAGCTATAAGTGTATCAACTAATTGCAGAATTACTTTGCAGTCAAGTCTACATATACATATATATATACACACATATATATACACATACACACACATATGTAAATATGATCAAGACAAAAGCAAGCAATGCTAGGATACATTAGGCCTGTTATAGCCAGGAACTATTAAACTTCACCCTGAGTACTGTGCACAGATTTAGTTAAATTGGAATATGCACATAACTCGGATGATTGGAAGAAAACAGTTAAGATTTTTGAGTGTTATCTGTTAAGATATGTACTATTTAACGTCATTGAAGGGGTTGGAGGTCTGATACAATTATATTCTGTATGCATATTCTCTGTAAGCACCTCAAGAAGGTGAACATTTTTTTTTTTGGCTTTTGAAACAGCTCCCCAATAAGAATGCAAGCAGACATATATATCCACACTATTCTTCGTACGAGCATTTAATTAGTCTGCACAGCATTTTATGACACGTTACCAGTGCCAACAACTTAAGAAATCCATCTCTACCCTGTATCTCTTGTACTAAATTTCTACCTCTAAAAAAAAAAAGTGGTTTAAGATCAATACTAATATAAATGGTCTGTAGATATCCTACATTATTTTAAATATCAAAATGAAATATTTGACTGCAATAGAGTTGTTCTTACCTCTCCAGAAGATTATGAATTGCTTTGAAGAGTAGGGTCCTACACTCATAGGAAAGTCCATTCTCCCACAATCCTTCTTCCACCACTACAAAACCATAAAATGTCAACATGGTCAGAATAGGGAAATAGAAACATTTATACATATCATAACTCCAACAGCTTTAATTTTCAACAGTAGCATGTTTCATGAAACTGTTTCAACTACTGCCTATATTGCCAAAGTAGCTTTAATCTTTACTTGCTGAAGGCACCAACTTTGAATTTAAAAAAAAGAAAACACAAAAGCATAAAAGCACAGACGTTTGTTCGCAGCATTCTAATATTGAAGCAAAGGGGTGAGGAATTCATGATTATTCTTTGCCAGGACTGCTGAAAGAGCCTTTAAAACTTAACCGCAGATGCAGACAATCAAGAAACAAAGTGAACCATTAAAGGTGTAAAATCAATTTACATAATTTAAACAACATTAAACAACTACCCTGAACCTCTCACTGCCACACTCAAGTGAAATTCCTTCATTGTAATGACTTAAACTATTGCAGTTTAAGCAATACACAGCAAATACGTGAAATACACTGCAGGTTTTTATTCCAAAATAAAAACCATAAACTCAGTATCAAACTGCAGAAAATTTGGAGAGTTTAAGAAAATAAATAACCTATTAATCTCTCACAGTGTACTGCAGCATGAATTAGTCACCTGAATGAGTACCTGAAGGATATACAAGCCTCAAAAATATCTCCTGTCCTTACTCCATTGCTTTTACATGCTAAAACTACCAAGAGTAAAACTATTTTTGGTATGCCTGTACCAGACTCTAAATCTTATTCAGCCAGAAGATGCAATCTCAGCTGCAGAGTAAAAACAGATGATTAAATAACTGTCAAGGAGTAAGAATTTGTTAATTGTCTGAATTCTGTCATTTCAATTTTACAGGAATACTCTGCAGATCTTCAGAAATGCAAACATAAAATTCTACAGCATGTTAAGAACTGAATTCTTAACACCCCTCCTTGGCCAATTTAAAGGATGAAACCTTCCAACAGCATGTCTATCATGCAGAGATTATTATCTAAGCATAGTTTACGCTATAATCATGTTTAAAGTAAAGCTTCTAAGGAGCTTCTGCTGCATGAAAAATACTAATACTGCCAGCAGTCTTCAACTACAGCTTCAAAGCCTCAAAACCCACCGTTGTTCGTTATTCTGCTGCTTCTCCCAGTAACTGTAAGTCACATAACCTCAAACAAGAAGAGGCACATTTTTTGTGTGTGTAAAACTGTGATATGCCAATACTGGTAACAGAGTCTCTCTCCTTTTGCAGAATGAAAAACCCAGGGCTTTAGTACCTGAATCACCTTATTGAAGAACACTTACTTCCTCAGAAGAATGAAAAGGCAGCCTTGTGCTTTTGGGCACAAGCATTAGCCAAATACCTTTCCCTGTAAAACCATTAAAGGCCCCTTTAATGCTTCCAAACCTGACACTGAGTAAGTAGCGTGCCATAGCTGTTCACCAGATAGAACTTGACATGGCCTCAGATTTCATGTTTAAAACGGTATTCTTAAGAAACTTCAGAATCTTCATGCATTTGCAGAACTACTGATGCTATAAATTCTATGTAGTTCAGAACTAGTGAAGCCTAAGAAACTACAAGACTGGTGCAGTCTTACACCTTAAAACTACACAATTCTCAAATATATAAAGTTATGTATTGGGAGTACGAGACAGATCACACCTGAGTTCACCTCTACAAAACCCTCCATATTCAAGTAAAAATTTGAATTTTTAGCCAGTGTCACGAAATTGACAGAATCTGTAAAAGTCAAAAGAAATTCACTATTTCACAGCACTGAACTCTTCCTGAGCTTCACCCTAATCCTCTCAGGGTATCCGTGCCAGAAGCCCTATTGTCCCTGCATTAAGAACTTCATGCAAAATGGGAGACAAGAATCTATTCCGTGATCCTACAGGAGACTTCTCACAGCCAGTTCTGACGTTCTCAGTTATAGCTCACTATCTACTCCCAAGTATGAACAACAAAGTAATGGGACCCAATTAAAGAACAGCTTATATCATCTCCTAAAATTATTTTCTGCAAGTAAAATTTTGCCACTGACTCCAGAAGAAAGAAGACCAGATCGTACTGCTTTACACTGTTTATAAAGTAATATTCTGTTGAGTTGGAATAATTTTAACATCAAATTCTTTCAGTACTGGATGTTACCTGTTTTCTTTTGCCCTCCTTACCTGTGACTGGCACAGCTCCTCTTTGGGTTATACCGTCCTATTACCTTTCCACAAACTGAGACCTCTCTCCCCAGGACTGGTGTGACATGAGAGGCCTTATGTATCCCAGCAGAAGGGACTGAAATGAGGGAATGGAAACTGGCAGCACTCTCCCTCTCTACACAACGCGACAGCTGTATTCATGGCTATCCTGCACTCAGGAGAAGGAACGGCTATGCAAGGGAATGTGTCCCAAAGCCTAGGAAAAGCAGGAACAAGCAACGTTACCCTCACAGTGGAGGTGCTTGTAGGGAAGTCCCAAGAGTCAAGTCTGCCGATGAGATCAGACCAGCTGAGGAGCGGCAGTTGAGTGGGACAGGGAAAAGGGGAAAGTCTGAAGTGGTATCATCCCTCGGTATTCTAGTTTTCCGAATTGGTTTTCTTATTACTCAGCATTCACAAATTATATATGAAATGGAAATAAAATTATTTCCCTATTAAATTTAACTCTATCATAAGACATCTTCATAACCATTTTCCTATAATAAATAATGCCTTTGATTCCTAGATACATTGCAGTATACTTACTGCAATTACCTGTACCACTTCTTCATCCTACTAAAAATGTTCATCTCACGATTAAGTACCTACATCTGTTGCAGTAAAGATGGGGAGAAAAAAAAAAGTGAGAACTGCAGCATTTCACTTCCTCTCTGTTCCTTGGCTCCCTTATTCAGTCTCCATAAGAAAAGAGCTTAAATAACTGGAACAAGTTACAACTTCAAGATGCAAATGGTGGCCTGCAACAAAACCTGACAAAAAAACCACTGGAGATTAGACTATCTCTGTAAATTGCAAAGTTCCTCACTTTGTAACTAGATTTTAAAGAATATTTTAAATTCCTTATAGAAGATTGAAGACTAAGAAATTATTGTTGGTCTCTGTCTGTTTACGCAGTGACGTGCAATGCTTTTAACACTCAACGCTTTCAACTCTCAACGCTTTCAACTCAAGCCCTCGTCAGCCTTTCAGTGCTGCCCGACAGCACTTTCAGGCACACAGCTAACAGAAAGCAGGTGCCGCACATGTTCAGAAACATACTTATGCCAAGCACCTATATCCTGTCCTGAAGGTATTTTCTGTTACTCTACTTGAAATATTTCTCTCTAGATGCAACAGATTTGATGTATACTATACAACAGCTGTGAAAGCCATCTTCAAAAAAAAAAAACTTCTACAGGAAGAATCAAGTGAAGATTGAATTTTCAGTAAAAGAAAGAGTACGCTAAAGCAGGTAACTACTTCTTCCTCCATGGAAGTCAGAGAAGAGGCAAGAGTTCTGGAGAGGCAGCAAAGCACATGGGACAAACCTGTGGGTCACCACTTGCCAGGACCTGGGTAGACAAAGCCATCACTAATCTGATCTGTTGTTTGCGGCAATCCCATTTTGAGTAGGGTGTCAGAGTGGATGACCTCCGAGTCTAAGCTCCTTCTCACCTGTGTGATCTGTCAGATCTACTGATTCTCTACTGTTACAGATTTATATAGACAAATCTCTCTCTCTCTGTGTATATAGATACACATATTTATATGTATATGCTAACTACCCTATCTGAGCACATGTACATTCCAAGTAGTCAAGGATGACAACTGGGAGTAGCATTTATTTTCTTGTAAAACAGGCAGTTCACCCCCTTCTTGCTGTTTGTCCTGCAATAGAGGGATAACTTTACCTCTGCATTTCTCACCAAAATAAGCAACTACTATGTGTGTTTTGTTGGGTTTTTTGAAATGAAATCACCTCTCAAAATAAACAACTAAGTCTATTAATACTCCATCTCTAAAAATTTGGATTCTCAGAAAAACATCAAGCAGATAAGGTCACATCATCTCTGCCATTAACTGTAATTCTATAAACTGCTTAGTTGAGATTGTCAGTCTAACGGCCCTTACTATATCATTCTCAATATACACTCTTTAAACCCAGTGAAGATAGAGAGCACTAAAAAAGCATATGGATCCAAAGAGAAGTGTGGAATTTTCAGTATCTTTCAGAAGTGTTTGTGTGTGGGGGGGGAAGACTTGAGATAGCCAGCTTTATAAAAGAATATTATAGTCATTTGTCTGAAGAGACAGAATTGTTTCAATCTATAAGAGTTAAGAAAATGAAAATATAGATCGTCATTAAAATTTTCATGGAAAGTTAATAAAACACCAGAGCAATGTTTTAACAGATACAATGGCAAAAAATAATTCTGTGTAAGCTGACAGGGCACTGTGTAGTAAAAATAAGAGTTACTGTTACAGCTAAGTATCTGCCTACTACCATTACCCAAAGTACAAGTGTGTACAGGAATAAGGTAAAAACCCTTTTGGTTATAACACCTGAAAAATAATATAATGCAGTGTTTTTCAATTGCAAACAAATCTTACACAGAGAAAATACTTATTTTCTCATTGTCAAGATATTATTAGCAGAAAATCCAAAAAGAAAAAAGGTGTATTTGATGCTTACCGTAATGGATTATGACTGAGGTGCTAAATGTCACTGCTAGTCTCCATACAGAATGGGAATTAATTGATAGCCTTCACATATAAAGTTTTAAAATGTCTGTTAGAATTTTGTTTTCGTAGGTTCAAAAAATGAGTAAAACATTTGCACTGAGTTTTAAGTTTATCCTTGCAGATCAGATGTTAAAAGAATTAAAGGCAACTACAATAATTTAGACTTACACTGGAAATTTATAATTTAAACATACATTAATGAGCAGCTTACTTGGCTTGGGGTCTTTTTTTATTTTCAAGTCAGAGACATTAAGGTCTTCAAAGTGCCCAATGATTTTTATGAAGCCAGCCATGTTCTCAAAAAAAAGAACCATTATAAAAATTTCAAGGAGAGAAGTCACAGCAAAATATCAAAGCAAATACTTCAATAATTTTAGGTCTCCCAGCAGAGATACTGGAAAGATAATAAGATCTCTGTTCTGCCTCAGTGACCAAACTGACTTAAAAGAAATATAGGAAGGAAGGAAAGAAAGCAAGTTGAGACTGTGTCGGCATTGCAGAGATAGTTATACCTTTAAGAAATTCAGCCACCCACATTTTAATAATTCAGGTCACACTGCCTTATGCAGTTTAAAAGTAGAATTAGTTTCAAAGAATACATATTTCCTCAGAGCTATGTTACATATTTCCTTTTAATGTATCATATTGCAGCAACAGCTGAAATGAATGTCTAGACATCAAAAACAGTCTTTATTCCCACCTACTGCTTTTTTACCTCAGGCATCAAAACTAATGAAACCTATTATCCAGAACACTGACTTCAGTTACCACATTGGCCACTGCAAATATGAAAAAACACTCTGGGACAGGACCAGTTATTCAGCCATTAAAATTACTGAAAATCAATTTCTTGCTGCACACTGCAGAAATACTGATAGATTAAAGCAGGACACATGGGACAAGGAGATTACTTCGAGGGAAGATTACTATGTCAAACTGCTGAGGAAGGGGAGTTACTCAGCTACTCAGGATTCATATTCAGAGCAGTTTATGTTCCTTCTTACTCTTTGATATTTTGTCTCCTCATTACTATGAAATATGAAGAATGTGGGGTTTTTTCCCCGCTGTAGATACAGTTCTTAAAAACACACTGCCAAGTAACTTGAACAAATCAGAAATTCAATTACTAAAAGCAAGCATTTAATTTTTCATTTTAATTTTTATTAATGTGCCCTTAAAACAATATTTCAAAGACCAACTAGCATTTTGAAGCATCATTTCTTCTAAAAAATTGAGTTAAAAGAGTAACAAAGCAATGCAATGGTACATTAATTCTGAAAAACTATATTATACCCATAAAAATCCAATTAAATGCAATGCTATTGATCGATCATTGTTATACTACCATTGATCACCTTGTAAAAATCTGTGTTTGAAGTCATTAGTGATTAAATTGACTTATTACTAAATCAGATTCAACCCACTTAGAGATCTAATTTCCTTGCACTGGTTATGATTGTAGGGAAATTGTACTGCTTACTCTTAGAGTACTGAGAATTCATCTTGGCTTTCCATCTCGCAAGTCAACTCATCAGCCAAAAAAGAACCAATACTGAAGAAATGCTCACCCCAATGATCCATCTGTGTTAAACTATTTACAAACAGAGCTTATGTGAAGCACTGAGAATATGCGCTGTACGTGCAGAGAAGCATTTACAATCAATGTCCTACCGAGGTATCCGTAACAGCACGAGTTCTGCACCACACTTCCAGGGAAATCACAATATTAATGAAAACCATCACTGAAGATTGCTGTTCAGACAGGCCCCAAGTTTGCATTTCAATGGACCACAACTTTGTATCTGAAAACTAACACTTCCAAGCAGAGCTGACTATGAAACTAAAATTGTTGCACTTCAGAAAGATAAATAAAGCCTTCATAGGCAACAGCTGTTGAATATCACAGGAGTACTACGACACTTTAATTGTTGCATATTGAAACTGAAATTAGCATAATAGCTATTTATTGAAAAACAGATGGTAGGTAACTATCTGCACTTAGTTTATGTTAGCACTACTTAAAGTATTACTTTTACTGCTTCCTCACTCCCGGTAGGTACAAAATTATTTTTTATGAAACATTTAATACAATGTTACATTCTCTCCCTCCTCCTGTCCCATACTCTTGCATTTCTCTACTCCTGCAGGGTCTATTTTGCCTTTCCATTGCAACAACCCACAATGCAGATCTTTACAGTGAACTGTTCTCAGTATCATGGTTGACTACGCAACATTTCAAAGGGCACGAGGAACAAACTGGTCACACAAAATATGTAATGACTTCTGGTTCTTTAGAAGTTCACTTCAAAATATTCCAAAAATCCAGGGGTAATATCTAACTTCTCCAAAACCAAAATTATTATCTATGAAATCAGTATAAACATTTCTGTGTGATTAGAGCTCAAGTCTGCTTTCTATGTAGGAATGCAAAATTAGCTATGCCAGAGCGCTGAGCAGCTTGCTTCAGAGATGTAAGAGGTTCCAAATAAAACAGTTGTTTGCTGTGTGGTTTTTGCTTTGAATGCTTTTTACAATCACCAGCTCTGTCCCAAGAAAGAGTAAAATGAATAGAAATACGGCTCAATTTTTGTGCGGTTTACACCACTTCCTAAAGAAAAGCGGGAGGTTGCAGTATGAAACCTGCTCTCGCGCACCAGAAAATTCCCCCCAAATCCCTGACTTACACTGTTTCATTTGTCCCACCATGTGTTTGTGTTAGGCAGTTTTATTTTCAAGCTACTTTCTATTTCTTTGCAGAGGTATTTCCTATAGATGAAAAACATTAACCGGACCATAGTGAAAATGAGCTAAAAGTCTGGAGATATTCTCACCATCTGCCTCTGAAGTGTTCAGGGCTAAGGATGCCACTAAGAAAGAAATACTTTAAGTTTACTCCTGGGAGTTTCTAGCATTTCCTCCCACATTTCTGAACTTTTCACTTTCCGTTACATCTCGGTTCCCTCCTCAACTCTTTGGTGTAAGGGCATTAAAAAATAGTTGCTCAGAAGTATGTAAAAGTAACCCAAAAAATAGGAAGGAATTTTTTTTTTCTTAAAAAGGATTATTACAATCTCTGCTCTCCACGCTTGATCTGCTCTCTTCTTCCCCCTTCCAAATCTCCACGTTTTCTTCATTTCCTCCCATTTTCAGTGACCACCTAGGACTTGCAGCCAGCGCAACCCCCATTCCACACATCAGCTGCAAACCCCCCACTTCTGCCTTTTGATGTGTCTAGGTTCAGAGAGAACAAAACTACTGAATTATATCTGCAGCAGCAAGATATTCCCCTCTGCGCTGATAATGCAAAGAGAACGTGGACTTTTATTTTTCTTCTCTAAACATAAATGTTGTTTTTCCGTCGATAGCACTTTGACCATTATTCCCCCACCCTCTACATTTGAGGAGGTCTGATGGAGGTAACAGAATGTACGAGGGCAGCGAGTCTCTCTCAAGAGAAATCAGAGCAAGTTCAGCCATCACCAGAGGAACACAAGGCTTGTTCTTCGGAAAAATACAGTTCGTATTAATCCATACTTGGATAGCAAAAGGAACCAAAATTCTTTTCTCATTTATAAAGTATGTAAGACGTCATTCTTAAAATACAGAGAGACCGTTTTGGAAAGCGGTACCGAGATGCTTTCTCCCCTCGTCTTGAACACAGGTTTGCCTTAAAAACAACGGCACAGCTCAAGACAGACGATTCCATTTAAAACTGCAATTCCGAGGAGCCAAGTCCCTGAAAAGCCTTCCACTCGCCGCTCGGCCGGTTGGCCATCGCTCCCGCGCCAGCCCCGGGTGAGTAATCCCTGCAGCTGCCGGGGAAAGCGGGGCTCCCAGCAGCATTCCCTCCCTGCCCCCCCGCAGCCGGCATTGCTGCGCTTGCTACAATCCTCCTAAAGAGCATTTTACAGGAGGCTTAGCCCTGGCTAAGGGCACTCTGCAGCGTGACCAAGAGAACATGGAAACACGATTCATTAGACATGCCTGGAGTGATAACAATGGAACCGCTTCTTGCTGCCTTTCATTTCTTACATTTCGTGAAGGCTAATGCATTCGCGTTACACAACGAGCACATTTACAGACAGGAAAAAAATATAATCATCTTTAAGAAAGCCAGTTTTTTGCATTATTATTTGCTGCTTTACAATATGCTTGTAGGCTGCCACAGTTTTTAATTGCTATGCTAAGATTACAAATGTAAGAAAGACAAGACCTCCAACCTATCCAAAGATAAATTTATTGAGAAATTAAAGGGTGAAATGTTGCCCAATCTCTCCATGATCACGGCTATCTTCCTTCCACCCTGCTGGGCTGTACTTTGTGGAATGAAAAACTGCAGTATTTCCATCTCAGTTGTATGCTTATTTAACCAAGTAAATATTTGGTTTTCCATTAGCTAGAATATGAGTTTACTCTTCTGCGTAAAAATTAAGAATTGCACTTATTTTTTTCTCAGTTCACACTTCCTTTTGGTACTGTGTCATTACTTACAGACTACTATTTTCTTCTCTCCCCCCACCCAATGTTTATAGAAATAACAATTTTCTTTAGAAAATCTTCTTTTCCTTAACTTACTTGTAATGCTATATTGTGAAAAAACAAGATTTTGATTGAACTAAGGAATACAGGAAATATTTTTATAGCAGCCTCCCATTTTAAACATACATCATGTAACACAAACACATAACAGCTAAAGGTTGTAAGTGTGAACTACAACACTAATTCCATTATATGTGGAACATATTAGATAAGTCCTCTTCATATTACTTTCTGAAAACTAGAAAAAGAGTTGAGCAAACACATTTGCTTTATACATCAGTTGACAATAATGTTTTAAAGCTTATTTTACTACTTGTTTTCCTACCTCCCTACTGGAATTCATTATAATATTTTACACAGGAGTAAACTACAAAATTGACTTAGCATTTGTTTACTTAAAAACTTGCTGAAGTAAAAGTTGAAGCAATTTCAAAAAACCCAAACCCCACCATCCGTCACCAAATATACAAACAGAAAGTAATAGTTAGCAATAGGCAAAGCCAAATTTAATATCGCCAGCAGACTTTTTGAGTAGCAAAGTTAAGCAATAAATTTCAGTTTATAATGTTTATACAGAAACAGAGGGTTGGGCTTCAGCAATAACCTAACATCATTGCAAAAATGTTTATGGTCAGACTTGATGCTTGTAAATGAAGTACAGTGTTTTCAAAAGAAAAGGTAAGTTTCCGGAATCTCAGTTTTTTGAAAAAAACTGAAAAGGCATCCTGAATTTAGGTATTCAGAACAGCAGAAGTGGTTGAAATGAAGCCTCTTTTCAAAAATGTAAAAGCGCAAACCGTTTCCCTCATGTAATCGTCTTTTTTGAGACAACAGCAGACTTTAAAAACCACAGGCACAGAATAAAGGGCTAGAAAAGACTTCAGAGACAAGACAACCATATTTTTGTTTGTTCATTACTGGCTTTTAGTGCTCTGCAAGAAGCATGCCTCAATACTTCGCGCTCCTCTCTGAGGAAATGTTTACTGTAGTTTGCCACTATTTAAACTGAAGTAAACGTGAAGTAACAGCTTTTGTGCAACACCACCAAGTACCGAGTTCTACCAACGAAGTGGCCTGATATTATTAGGCAGCAGAATGTCAAACAGGTTTTTAAATATATTTTTGTCATCTTCTGACAAAAAGCCGGCAGAGGGAGCTGCGTGTAACTAGTTCCTGGACTCTTCACAGAGGATCTGTTTTTCAGATTAAGAAAAGGATACGAGATCATACATGCTAAAAATAAAACTTCTGAAAAAAATGACCACATACAATAATAAACATATTAGAAGAGGGCAGATTTTGAGTAGGAACAGTTTAATTGTTACTTTTAAAATTAAACACTCCATATGAAACAGCTTTAAAAGCAGAATAACTTCCTTGAAAAAAGTCAAAGTGCCTAGTATCAAATCTGTATAAGGATCCCTTGAGAAAGGCTAAATAAGATCTTTGAAAATCCATACATCCATTACTTCCATTGGTTGAGCAGATACTTACATATTTTCATGCTTCTTTCATTTTTAATTAATACTGTTTCGCACATCTGGTCTTTCCTAGAGGTTTCAGTTTTCTGAGTTCTTAAGGTCACACTTAACCACGCTGCTGCAATGATTAGGGACTGTGCTACACTGAAGTAGCTTTTCGTATAAAGCTGAGCTTCACTAACGCTACCTATTATTACAATTGCTATGTTGGCAGCACCTTTCAACACAGGAAACTTCAAGTATAAAATTAATCAGTGTAGATGTGCTCAGAGTCTTCCTCCTCCTCCTTCACAGGAACATCAAGATGGCAATCAGACAAACACAATACAGGGCTGTTTGTAAGGCTGGCCAGCCAAAGCCAGAGGGACAAACACCGTACTGCCCCAAACCACAAGTACTAAAAACTCACTACTGGCAAACAACCCCTCTCCCTCCCTATCCCCATCTCTTCCAATCCACCTTTTCAAGCAGGGAATACCACAGATGCTCCTTCAGATGGGGACAGAAAAACAATTTCTTAATTAGCATATTCTTATTTATAAGAATGTTTTTATTTATTCTTTTTTATAAACAGAAGGTATTATGGGGTGGGGGGAGACGATGACATTGGGGATGGAAAAAAACAAATTACTGAAGAGCCATTCTGGAAATAGGTGAATCCTTGGAATTGTGCACAGTAACAAACTAAACATCAAGGTTTTACAGATCTACCTGAGACCACCAAATGTGCACCTTTTCTCATAATCATTAAGGCTGAATATATATGGTACTTATAAATTTAAAGCCAGTCCTGTTCTACAGGGATCTCTTCTGTAAAGATCTCTTCTACAAGAGTTACTGTCACAGTTGAGAATGATTCCCCTGATGATAAGCAGGCACTGAGAGGAATGGCTTGGGAAGAAATGATGCCTTTCTATTCGACCAAAAAAGTGATGCAATTTCCGGCTCTATTGTATTTGGAACCGCTTTTATAGATCAGTTTTATAAAATTTGAGAAAACACATCTACAAAAAGATTCCCCTTCACAGGCATCTGCTGTATTCACCGTTGGAGTTATTTCACATATCCAGGTTTCAACAGGAGCCATCTCCCTCACTGCTGATTCTGCAATGCAAATGTAATATGTTGTTCACTTTACAGTCTGTTGCCATGGTTATTAATGTGATGTCATAAATTGTTACATCTTCATTGCAGAAACAAAATGAAAGGGCTTGTAGGAAGGAGAAGAATAAGAATTCATCTAAGAAAGCATATTTAAGAATAAGCAACTGCTGTACCAATCACAAACAGAAAAAGAGACACATAAATTTGTATTTTCATTTAGTATTGTTGAATGGTTTTTTATAGAAGAGCTACCTAAAAGATTACAAGTTACCTATTTAATTTTACTCTAATTTTATTGGACTGTTACCTGCACAGCAGGACCTCCTCAGCAACAAATGTAACAGCACTTCTGTAATTTAGCTTTTCACCATGGTTGAAAACATCTTAGTTGTTTCTGAACTCTCACCTTAAATATCAGGCAGTGGCTAACCATCCCAGCAACGAATGCCTACGTGACTCTCTCCTTTTCCCTTTTTTCCAGCTACTTTTTGACTAACCAATTACATTTATTGCATATGGGCCATACCAGAAGCACAGCAATTGCAAGTACTTAATTGCAGAAAAATCAGGGTTGCGCGTTGCCCTTAAAAATAATTACGTACACATATTTCTAAACTTTTGCTCTCCAAGGACTCCAGGAGTAAACAATAACAACATTTGCCCTTGCCTTATTAAAACAATAGGTAAGATTATGATAAGTTAATCTACTTTATCTGTAGACATACACAGAGAAGGAAAGAATAATTTAGCTTTCAGAGAAGTGTAATACAGTCGAAAGCACACCCAATGTTCACAGTCAATTTACATCTTTCAGAATGAGGAGAATCCAAGATTTCTCTCATTTTCAATTAGTCAAACTATCTTGTTTAATCTTTTTCCCAAACAGTTTAGCTTTTCTGAAAGTAGATTTAATTAAGTCGAAAGACACACAGCAACTGGGGAATGAATGGGCATTCCTGCCTACTCAGAACTGCTGGCCTGCCAAGCAACAGCACTCTTCACATGATGCAGGAATCAACCTATACCCACCCATCCTGCCACCACAGGTCACCAAGACACCAAAAAATCCACCCAAAGGCAGAGGCAGCACTTTTGTAAGGAGAATTATTCTTGCATCGTCTAACCCACTCTACTATTGCGATGCCCCCCAACCTGCTAGGAAATCAAGTCGCTCTTCCTCAGCTTCTGAATATTTCCTTTGACAGCTCAAATAGGAAAAAAAGCCTCAAAATTGGCCAACCTTTCTGAGGTCTTGTGGCAATTTTATCCAAGTCTACTAGTTCAATGATAACTCATCTACTTACAATGGTATGTAAAGTGTTCCTCCTCTTTTCAAACTTACTTGAATTGCATATGAAATGGGAAAAAAAGCAAGCCCTTCCATTCAAATAGGCCATCCAACATTTACACAAGTTCAAACAGAACAGATCTCATCTTTCACAATCTAAGATAATTTTCCCTGGTGTTATGTGTGGCTTCCACTTCCCCATTCAACATAATGAGGAGTCTTAACCTTTTCCTCAAAAGTCTCTCACTACTTAGTTCTCCATAGTAATTCAGTAAACAGCTTTTTGTTCCTACGCACCCACCCGTTTGGGGGGAAGGAGCGTGCAGAAAGCGGAGAAATATATATAAAGAGAAGTGCTTGCCATTCCAATCTCTCCAAAACTCAAGTTGCTACTGAATAGCTGAACAAACAGAAAATAAAAACAGTTTCTTGACGTCTTTTTTAAAAGAGAGGTATTCTGTAACTGCAGCTTTACCAGTCTTTGAAAGATGCTTTAGCTTCTTGTCTTAACCTGTTTAACTCGCTTGCTTATGAGATCCGCTATTAATAAAATACACAATGAGCAGTAACCCTCCCAATTAAACAGAAAGCGGAGTCCCTCCCGGCAAGCTGTACTTCTTTGCAATCTTACCATTCACATCAGTTCTACAGCAGGTGCACATGTGCATCAGGTGTTTTGGAATAATCTGAACACCTCTGTTAACAAAGGGTCACCTATACACTGTGTTCCTGCTCCTATTTTTAATTCAGTAGCTTAAAGGGCAAAGCAGCCACAGACCGACATCACCCTGGTCGATGTTGTCTTCTTCTGGATATTGGGAACAGGACACAGAAGGTGTCATATGCAAGAACATAACTGGGGCAAAGGAGGCAGGCCGTGGCATGTTACCCTCCACCTGCCAGCCTTCAGCTTTGGGTAGAAAGTGAGGGTTAGTTTAAGAGACAAGGCAACTCGAAGGATGGACAATTTTGCCACACACGTGGATTTGTTTCTGATGCGTAAGCCAAAGGAAACAAGGAGTGTCACCCTCTACCTGTCTTGACTCTCTTTTCATACTGCTATTTCACTTGTTACCCATTCCCATTTGGAGAAAACAAGGTTGTAGATCCACATTAATTGGTCTCTTTTGAAACATATCTTGATTGGGACGGTTTAATTCAATTCCCAGGCCCTGTAGGTCCCTATTCTAGAAATAAGACATCTCCACTGCAGGGGCTGGTGAGCCACCAACATGGGCATGCCAGCAGAAACTCAAACAAGCTCTGAGCTGTTATGCAATAGCTGCTGTATGAGGAATAACATTAAAACTTTATCTTCCTTGAAGGATATTCCCCCTGTAATTCTACATACTTAAAGTCCAGGGTCAAAGGGCAATAAAAAGTGGACAAGCCTACAAGACAGTCTTGAATAAACACCACAGCACCATGCTGAAATACAAAAACCATCAAATGGAACCACAAACATGAGCAAGAGCAGCACAGGTGTTTGAGGAATGTCTGCAGGATGCAATATGAAGCGCAGAGATCCCCACGCTGGCAGAAATTTGCTCTCAATCCACAGAGCAGTACTGCACACTCACGAGCTGGCATCCAGCAGCTATTCAGACAAATTCACTCAAGGTCAGTGCTACGCACACACAACCATGCAGCTTCTTTCTAGGCTCAAAATGTTTCTCTGCATCTAGCCCAAGGGTTCACTGTGCATGAGAACACAAAATGCTATCTGGAAAAAAAATAAATGAAAAAATCATTTTTATTTTATGAAAAAATTTAATCCTGTTTAAAAACACAGCTGTAAGAAGATTATCGTTCAGTCTACTTGATTTCTTCCTAATATTTCAGTAAATAACAACCATCTATTTATGCATCCTAAAAGAAAGACCTTAGCTGTCAAGCAGAAGGACCTACGCAAAGAAGTCTTTGCAAAGACTTAATTGAAATCAGAGCTGACACTGTGATCCCAGCAATCTTCATATGCCCTAAGCCGAAACTCTGTTCTGGCTGACCATGCAGCCCACGTCACCATGCATTAGCTTCAGATAACACTTGCACAGCAGTGAAGTGTTTCGTCCTTTTGTGCTTGCCTTAGGCCACAGCCTCCTCCCACGTACATCAAACCAACGCCACTAGACACCCCAGAAATTTAACAAGCAAATTCAGGATACTGACTGAATATGACAGGGAATCTGTGGGATCATTATCAAATACAAGGAGGGCGGGGGGAGAAGAAATCTGTTGTCAGGCTGGTTTAACTGACATTTAGATACTGTAATGGACATGGTAATCTTCCCTTTCTGTCAACAATTTTAGCGTCAAAAAGTAAGTACACATACAGCTATATAGCCAAAAGACTGCCCGCAAGAACTGTGGCTGTCCTTCATGTAAGCAAAAATAAGCTGATTTTACATATATGATAAATTTTTCACTTCAGAACGCCTACAACCATACACAAATTCTCACCTACTTACAACAGAAGCAGAAAAGCCATGCTTAATTGAGTTTGTCACGCTATGGATGTAAAAAGCAACTCTTAACTACTGCAAACCACATACACACTCCTACATTGCTAAATAAAAATCACAGCGCTCGAGTTTAAACTGCAAATTAACAATGAAAAATCCCCATCTGAAATATCACATCAAGTTGGCAGCCCTGCTCAGCTTGATCTCTCTTGGCCAAAGAATTTCACTAGCTTGTAACGTTCAAACATAATCTGACAGCAAATGAGGCTTCCAACTGAAAATTACTCAAAGGCTGGGTTTTGCTTACTCCCTTCCCCCCTCCCCAAGTAGAATATAAAACAACTGGAAACATATCCTGTTGGCAATTTACTAAATTATATATTCTTTAGCCTGATAAAAAGCAATTATCAAACATAACCAACAGATCAGTGATTGACACTACTGACATTTTCATTTATTTTCTTTTATTCTTTCCTCCTTGTTTGATACCCGTATAGCCTGTAAGAGGCCTTTGCCCTTAAGCACAAAACATTACAATTACTCCGGATGTTACTTTGCTGGCATAAAAATCCAGATACAATACATTTAAATTTCTACAAAACATATCTAGGTTGTTTAAAGAGGGTAGCAAATAGGGAGATAATCCCAGTTTAATAACTCTAGATGTAATTGCTCTGAGCTACCATCTTAAGCTGTCTTACATAAAAAAAAATCATCCCCTGTATCAATCTTTATGCTCCTTACCTTCTGATCACAGCTTTCTATACAGCTGTATCTCCTGACCCAACTGTACGCGACTACTCAAACCACCATCATCAGAACTACACTGGTTGTGCACCTCTTTGAATTAGCTTTGAGCATAATCCTGGCAGCGCTTGTTTCCCCTAAAATTAATTCTACAGACGCATGAAGATTGCCCTAGTATTTTGCAGAAAGTATCATATGGAAAGCAAAATACATGTTGATTTCACAAGTAATCACTAATAGTTATGCTCTGCGGCCCTTTTTTTTTTTTCTTATTTATTACACTAAAGTATTAGCACATTCAAGTTGTCAATATGCAGCTTCTTTCTAACAACAATTATTAGAGAGGATTTAATGTCTGAAGTAATTGCACCACCTCTGTTTTAGTTAAAAATAAGAAAGGTCACTACTGCTAGCATTTAACCTCTATCTCTAAAACTCACTTTCAGCAATAAAAGTGGTGGCTTTTACCCATGACTTCAGAAAGGATTAAAAATTAGGTCAGTGGGTGTAATTCTGGAAAATTATTGATATTTTTCATTTATGCAAGATTTAAATCAATCAAGTTATGAAAAACTACCAGAACCTTGGTAGAAAGTACATAAAGTTCCTACCTTTAAGCATGTGAAATTATTTCACCACAGATTACAATCTTTTTCAAGACAGAACAGTAAGAGACAGACAAATTATTTAACAAGTAGTTCATTTCAGCATAAAGCAAGAGATTCATACCACAATGGGAAAACAAGTTGGATAAGCAGTGTTTTATACCTAAAATTCTTCTCATTCCCAACAAATTCCCAATGAATTGTCAGCAAATCTGTAAGGCAATATATACTTGTTCTCACTACTGTCATTTTTTTACATTTCACAAAGACTGTTTTGAATGTCTTTTCTTTTGACAAGATATCACCATTGGAATGCTATATTTGTTCTGCATTTAAAAAAAAAATAAATCTACTCCACTCAACTTCCTCTTAGTGTCTATGTATTTTAAAATGCCTTTTAACACGACATCAGACACAATTAGTCCAAAAGACTTAAAAGTTACTGCATCACTTCCTCTTGTTCACTGCATCGCACCAGCATTAGTACAAAACATCTATCACAGACCCAGTACTGCTGCATCCATTGGTGCCAACACCAGCTTCCAAGACAAGGTTAAGGACAATATTTAGCACTTACACATATACAGCAACCTTGTAAGTTGTCCTCATACTCAGACTTTATTATGTTGGAAATGCTAAGATCCTAATTACACTATTAACTGACAGCTTCTCCTTACTCCAACCATTACAGAAGCACAGGGCTATCAAGATGAGTACGTCCTCTCCCTGTCCTGTATCCTCAGCCAAGGACACCTTAAATCAACGTTAATGTGCAGATATTAATTTACATCACAGAGGTTCAGAAAAAAATCATACAATATATGAACATTAATATTAAAAAGATTATACTAGAGGCAGACATTAATGAAATACAGATAGATTAAATCACCATTTTGGTCTTTCAAGACAGACAGACACCCCCTCCACCCCATTTCTGTGTGTCAGGAGTCCACGTTCATACGTTACAGCTGAAGTTTCATCCAGAACAGCACATGGTGTCACTGTGTCTATTAGTAGGAGACACTGCTCTCTAGCACCAAACTAAATAAGTCAATAAGATGACAAAATTAAAGTGCTGGCAAGATTAATGGAAGTTTCTTTGAACTTACTGCTTGCTTAATTCTCAGCAACTCTTATTTACAAGAAGTGATCATTTAAAAAAGTCAGCGACTCCTTCCTGTAACAGTCACAGCCCAACACTGTCTACAGGGCAACAAAAGCATTTCTGCTATGACTGACCCCCTTACAAACCATTATGAAATTCTACAGTAAATGAGAAAAGGATTTAAGTACACACTTAAGTGTTATGCCAAAGAACAAGATTCCTTACATGCTTTGCTGAATATACTAGAACACTTTGGAAGTAGAAGTTACAGAAATACAGGAGACGCTACAGTGTTCAAACAAGTATTTGTAAATAAGCTAATTTTGGTAAACATTACAGAATCAAATACACATAAGCTTAACTAAGAGTAAAAAGAGAATTAACTTTTTGTTTGGCTCATTTTTAAACCACAAACAGAGACAGAAGTGGAAGTGACAGGCATCATCTAGTAGCTCTTTAATAAACTCTTACTTTTGTGTATCCAAGGGAGATGTGTATGTGTGTATATATATACACACACACATAAAGTGTCTTAAACTCTTCACCGCCCTTTAAAAACATTAAATCTATTTGCAAATAAATTAATTATTCAAAAAATATTACAACAAGCTTCACAGACACTTTTAAACACAAAATTAAAAAAAAGAAAAAAGCAAAGTACATAATGTATTATGTACTCATAATGCTTAGGAATGATACCTTCCAATCTCTGAGATATTCACGTCAAACAAGTGCACTAAAACCTTGGAACACATAAAGGCTTTTCAGTGGAAGCTGTTAATTTAGCACTGGCTGGCTGCCCAGTGGATACCAGAATACATTTTAATCCAAACAACAGAATGGGAGGGAGGAAGCTCAACAGCAATTTCAATTCTATCAAGATTGAAATATTACCTCAATACAATAACAACATTTTCACTTTGGGAGTTCTGCCAAAAAAGAATAGTTACCCTACAATAACTATTGCTCTTTGGTACGTTATTTTTAACCAAGAAGCCCCTGTTGGAGTCCACCTACCTCACCAATGCTAGCCGCCTTTTCAACAGCTAGAAATGCAAGGTAGTATTCAATGTCTGCAGGAACCACAGACAAATGTCAGAAGGGTCTTGCAGCTTGCTGACAAGAAGCATCCTTCCATGATGTTACTGGTGAAGAACTGCAGATTCACCAGTCAAAAAGGTATTGAAATACTCTTCTTTTGACCTTGGCACATGACCCAAGAATTACTGTCAAAGAACACTGTCCTACTTGCTAGCCAACCTATTTCAGACTTTTAGATTCCTGAAACAAGCTGAGTAAATTTTGACACCAAGTTGTGAAGTCTCCGTGTGTGTAACAGTTTGGTATGCTAGTCAGCTAAAGACACAAGAAGTTTCAACACCTCTTTGATATTCCTTAAAATCTACCAAAACCATTGGCTACACAAACTTGGCACCAGAAGCTAAACAGTAAATTAGACGGAGACAGTCAATCGAAAAAAATAACGGGAGCCAAAAGAATCAAGATTGCTGCCACTCTATTCTTCATGCCTCAGAAGACCAAGCAGCACAGGTTGTATGCACACCCCAATAAGCACAAGCATTAAGTATTAAGTGCTTTGTCACACAAGAACACACAAAGTGTGAAGAGCAAAACATACAGTGAGAAGAGAGTCAGGTAACAGTGAAACGAAAGGCACTTGCAACTGTATTTGAAAAGTACAATTCCTATTTGCGTCTCCCAGTTTAGTTCAGTTTAACAGGTTGCCATTTTTTATAGCTAAACTACTCAGCAGAAAAAAACAAAACAAAACCAAAATCAACACAAACCTGAGAGAAAAGGTTTAGGACATATATGCTGTTGTAGGGGTGTACATTTATCTTTTCATGACTATTGGAGAGGTTTTGCTGTTCATGGATCAGTTATTTATAGCTCATCTGGGCAGCATCCACATCTTTAATTCCGTAACAGCTTCCCTTGCCTTTTGAATTAAAAATTGAACTTTAGTCCAACTGATTCTCAAGGGGAAAGCATTAAAATGTGCCACATCCTGTTCTTTGTTTCAAAGCAGCAGTGTGAAATAATGTAAAGAGCTAACACAGCCCTGATGATTACTGCATATTTCATTAAGACTCCAACACTCTTTGTCCCACTTAAAGGCTGGCTACATGCTTTTGGCCATATGGAGTTAGTTAAGTAGGCCCTGTGATTACTACTTCGAAAAATCTACAACATAGAGATTCTCAGACAATTCTCAGTATTATAATTATTAAACTTCCATTTTTTAAACCTTAAAAAGTAATCAACCGTAACTAGAATGTCAATAAGACCTGATTTTTCAAGTTTTATTAGAAGATGCAACTGATTATCTCAGTAGGACTCACAACAAGTAACCTAACAGAAGTGCAACGTGCTGTATTTATTTTTGCACATCATTTTTAGTAGGTTTGGGGAAACATACTACTTCAAAGTCAGAAACCAGAAGTCTTTTATAGGGCCAAAACACATGGCTGATAGATGATGCACATGGTTGTGACAGGTCACCTTAACCATGAGCTGCTGTAAACGTAGTTACTTTTGCTGCCCGTCTTCTGCCTAAAACTTTCAAACTATTTGGTTTTACAGGATCACTTTTTGGTTCTGTAACACAGACAACTGTTAAATCGCAGGTGAATTTGTGACCAAAAAAAACTTCACCTGGAGCCTTACAAGGAACTGCCCGACGACTCCACTCCTGCAGCCGTGGAGAACGCGAGTCCGTCCCAGTGACATACCACCAGTGTGACTGTCCAGTCCACAGACACCAACATCATTTTCTCCCGCTCTCTACAGACATGTATCACTGCAAGATTATTTATTTTGGCTGTCCCGATATATTTGATTTATTAGACAATGTTTGTACAGCATCTGGGAAAGAAAGACGCTGTTAATAGTGTGATCTCTGTTGACGATTATATTTAAGTTTACAACAGACCTTTAAAAAGCAATCAGTTCCTTCTGCTCATGCCATACATTCTCAGAGTCAGCTATTCACAGAAAGCTGCCCCAGAGGAGAGCCTTTCTGTGCTGCATACCCCACTCACACAGACCTTGCCTGAAGAGAACAGATGACATTTATAGGCAGTTGTCAACAGAAAGAGGATGTGCTGAATCAAGCTAATCTTTTTAAGGTCTTCGGCCTGGCTGATTTCATAAATTAATCCTCATCATTTCTCAGGACACACTGAAACCACTCATCCTCTCGCCTTCCAAAAACCAGATACGACTACTATTTGCTGGTGAACTTTGTAGTTGAGTTTGCTAGTCCAAAAATACAAAGCAAACTCTAGACTAGATGACAAAAAAAGAATTAAAAGATAAAAGGTCCGGAAATGCCAAAGACCACCTTCAACAAAATTCACTTCTTATCCAGAATTCCTTCTTTTTGTGTAGAACTGCTCGTCTCTCCCGACATACCTGCCAGCTTCTAATGGTTTACAGAAAACTCCAGTCAACCTATTCCCTATTTTTTAATATCAAACGCTCAAGTCTAAGACATTTTTTGCATTTATGCTTGTAGTAAGAGCTCTTATTCCCACTGGCCCAAAGTAAATGTTACATTTGGCTGTGCAAGCAAAAGTAAGATTTGAGGTGATGGAAAGAGGAGGTGAGGAACGAGGCACAAATGCAGAACACAATTTTCACAGGGCTCCTTGATCCCCTCCCTCCTCCCTTGCAGGGTAAGCCCCCAGCTTCAGCATCCCGACACCGTCCCACAGGTACACCATGATCAAACTTTCCCATGTTCTACAGTAACCCTCATTTTGACTTTGGGGAGTCAGAGGATGAGGAGAAAGAAAAAAAAAATAAAAATCTCACTTCCTCAAGAACCCGAATAAGGAAAACTCCAGAGCAGAACAATATCTAACAGAAGAAAATCACCATCTATAATTGCCCATACACAAGCAGTTGAAATTAAAGCGGGGGTGAGGGGGGTGTGTTTATGTCATTAATTTCAATGTAAAGTACAACACTTCTGAAACATTAACATCACAGCATCCCAACAGAGTACTACCACATGTATTAATGGGCATGCACAACACATCATAATCCAGTAACTGATTTAGGAACAGCCAGTTTTCAAAAGTTAAAAGAAGAGAATCTGATTATTTAACCACAGAGGATTTCTGCACTGTTCTCACTCTGGCAGGTTGTTGATAATATTAAGAGAAGATATTAAAAATATTGGGCTTAAAGTTAAGGATGTTTTTATTGGGTATTAGAACATGACGTCTTCCTATCCAGCAAACCTTGCATTTCTTCTCTCTTGTTTACTCAGGCCTGAAGATCTGTAAAAGCCAGAAATCTGAAGGTTAAGTTTAAACGAGAGATTTTTATTTTTTTTTAATTTAATGAGTTTGATGTCCAGTAAAATGGATTTTGTGCTAACTACCTGCAGAACTTCCCTTTAAAGATGGGTTACAAAGAACAGAATTTACATTTTCCAAAACATAGTAGTTCAACTGATGTCATTTTCAGATAACTGGGTGGGATTTTTTTGTTTACTTTACTCTGTTCAGCCTATTTGAAATGTCTAAAGAGGAGAAAGTTCTCCAAAATTATTTAATAAAATCAAATAAATCACAGATTAGATTGACAGATGTCAGGTGTTTTAATACCAACTAATTTATATCAGCATATATTCTCCTTTAAATCATTTCCTGAAAAGATTTTAGAGATACTCTACTACTTCACGGTTTATTATAGTCCTAGTATTATAACAGATATTTAAAAGCAAAAAGTAAAGAATTCTATGCAGAAAAACAACACTTAGAGCATATGCAAAAGCTAGTTTAAGAGCAAGCACAGAATTAGCTATACAGATATTTTTTCAAGTTTGACAGTTAAGCCTTCTGTGCTTGTCATGCATATGCCACATTAGAAAAAATAATATTCTTATGTAGTAGTGAACACATGTTTATTTAATGGCATCTGCCCAGAGGGATGATATATTTTCTAGTTAGCATTCACAGAACTGTTCCTCTCAAACCAAATCACGTTTGAAATATCTAGGTTAAAACTGATCTGGAATGGTTTAATTTTCGAAAAAAAAGACCATTTTAACTTTTTAGAATTCAAAACCAGTTGTTTTTTTTTTATAGATATCTGCATTTACTATGCAGCAAAATATGCACATCTGAAAAGAGGGAGAGTATGTTAAATAAAAAGATTTTTAAAATATTGTAACATTTATAAACAGAAAACATGGTTTCAAGGAAAATACTGGGAAATTTTGTTCTGTCAGTTCCCCTAAAACCACACTGGCATTCCTTCAATTAAAAACAGTTTTGCCTGGTTTTGCCTTGCATTTGTGGGAGGTTTTTGTGGGGGGGTTTGGTTTTGAGGGGGTTTCTTTAGGTGTGTTTTTGGGGGATTGGTCTGTTTTTAATAAAGCAACAGAGTATTTAACTACTTAGGGTATTTGTTAGAGGAAATAGCAAAAATGCAGAAAAGAAAGCTTGCTGTACAAGACTTAGTCCTTTAGAAGGTAAAAAAAAAATTATAGGAAGCAATGGATGAGGCTCTAAAAATAAATAAAAATGAGAAATCCTGTCTTTTATTCCTTTTCCTTGTTTGCAAAGTGATGTCTTCAACGAAGTCAATACTTGCGCTTCAGCACCATCACCCATAAAGACAAAACAGTATGAATTCATTCATCTTAAAAAGAAAAAGAAGAACCACCCCCCAGCCTTTCACATCTATGACTAACACAGACATGTAAGAGACTAGGCATTAAAAAAGTGATGGGATCATTCAAAAAGATTCAAAACAAACTAAAGGGTTTGTGTTGTTAAATAACTGACTCAAATTTGACTGCAATAAGTGATCGGAGCCTGAAGCACTGTAAACTCCGATGCTCTCCACCGATGGTCGCCTTTCACTCTGTTCCATTAGTAGTACGGAAGAGCACACCAAATGGCATCCGAGTAAGCTGCTAGGCTGGACAGCTATCTAATTCTATGCTTAAGGTTTCCACAACCATTTTCAGCCAACTCAGAACCAAGTATACGTGTGTGGTTACTGCTAGGGCAGAGGGGTTTTCTGGTAAGCAAAAAAACCCAATCCTCTTTCAATGAAACACAAAGATGTCTGAGAATTCGGTTTAGAGCAATTCAGGAGACCTGCAGTAAGCGTCATTTCTGCACAAAACACAACCAATTATTTCAAACTTTGGTTGGAATGAAAATTAAAATAAACCTTAAAAAAATAGAAGATTTAGGTCT
The DNA here is from genome assembly GCA_026212715.1 of Elanus axillaris. Classification (NCBI taxonomy): domain Eukaryota; kingdom Metazoa; phylum Chordata; class Aves; order Accipitriformes; family Accipitridae; genus Elanus; species Elanus axillaris. The sequence goes on along the minus strand of JANZLQ010000092.1, from coordinate 2,274,563 downwards.
TCCCTTTCTATTCTTTCTTTTTAAATCTACTTATGTCAGGAAAATGAAAATAATTACACTCTTATGAAAATACCCTAAAACATGTCCTATCATCAGGCAAGCTGATTTACATTTACTGTACTAAATTCCTTATGTGAACTTCAGACACACCCTAAATCTAGCTACACTCTAGCTGTACTATCTGACAAATTAGACAGAAAGCCAATGTTCAACAGTATGACCACAGACTCTAATGTCAGCCATTCCTGTTCTGGCACTCTCCCAGCAGCAGTAAAAAGGAAAAAAAAAAAGGCAACTATAGATAGCTTCTGGATTAGGAGCAATAAAAAATTCCTAGTGAGCAGAAGTCATCTACGTATTTATGTGCGCACACACAATCTGATAATGGCTGCTATGCTTGCCACCCTGCAAGTGCAGGTGGAATTACATACCTTGTTAGAGGTGTGGACTATAATTTACTGTTGATTTCATCTGCCTGCAACTCTGCTAAAATGATGACTGAAAATTTCAAAGACATGCATAAGCTTTGCACAGAAGGAAATGTGACCAAGTCACGCTTACTCAAAACTTAAGGCGAGAGCTCAGACAGCCTCACCAGCCAGGACTCATTGCTGTGCTCAGCGCAGCTACACAGCATCCTGCTCCCCAGGAACAGAGGGGCTGCTCCTGTACTGGTGCCCTAAAGAAGGCCACATAGGTTTATCCCAAGTGTCACATATGACAGCTTAGATCCCTACTTACACTTAAACCCCAGTATTTTTTTCAGGACCTCCCCGAATTTCACCTTATATATTTTCAACAATTCACGTCTAAGATCGTTTTCCTCAGAGAGGACAGACAACTTTGATTTGACAGCAAGGAAGGTATGGAAACACATTTCAGGCATAGACAGATTTTGTCTGAACACTGTATAAGCACTTGAGTCTCCATTCTTCTTAGTTTAGAGGCTGCTACACTGAAGGCCCTCAGGGTATTTCAAGGTCTACAACTTTACAGTTTAATATCCATGTCACAACACAGGCTGAATATGTATTCTATCATTGCATGTGACATTTGCTCCCTGGCTTCTACAGCCTGACCCTTCTCTCTATCATTTTTTCCTCCCCTTATTTGTCTTCCATTCTGCCATCCCCACTTTTTCCTGATACTATTTTTCAGCTTCTCTCAGAATCTGCAAGCAGGCAGACCTCTTGTGACTTGCAGTCACCAACAGTGACAAAGATGGGGGCAGAAAAGCACATCTGGAGGCAAGGGGGAAGGAATTAGCTGTTTCTTTTGGAAGTAGATAAGATTCAAATTAAGATGACCCTGAAAACATAGCTGGAAGCATCTCCTAGAGGCAAGAGCACCTAAGATTTCCAATACCACTCAGAATATAGGCTTAAGGGGAAATCATTTGCTGGAAACAGAAAATAAATTGCGTAATCAATTATTGTTTAAACAGAATTTCTGCAATTTTCATGACTGTATGTCAGGGTTCACATGCTGTAAACAACATGTCCCTGTCTAAAACATCTAAACAAGCTACACATGTAACACACATAGTAATTACAAATACAATGTCATGTTTCTGTATAGCCTAAAGGGCTTAAAAGCAACTGCATGAATATCTAACGTATCATAATCCTGCGTCGGTGGCAAAGAGCTGTGATGCATAAATAACTTTTCTTCACAGCATCCACAGAGGCCTAAAAAGGGCATTTTACATTACGACATTTGTAGTGCTTTGTAAGAACGAACTTCGTATTTCTACAGTTACAAGGAGGACAAAATTAAAGTAACAAGCCGCTCTCCCCCACTTGCTTCTTAGCTTTGTCTTCCTCCTGGAAAATACAGCACAGTGTGGAGAGGCTGCTTCAATCACAGTGATTAAGAGCGAAATGCTCTTGATTGGTAAAGGAAGATAACAACTTTGGAACAATTCTTTGTCCCTTTATCAATATTAGGCTGGAGATTTGGGGGTTTCTGTCAATTTTGCATTAGTTCATATCTTTTTACTGCTAATATAATAAATTTATTATGAGCTATGAGATACATCACGTATTTCAGATAGTTATCTGAAGCCAAGATGTTTGTCATCCATTAATTTATCTTTCAGAGGTTTTCAGGGATGAAATAGAGAAACAATAAGCCACTGAATAAATGGGGATTTAATTCCCTTACCCTCTCATCTTCCATTACTCAGAGAACACTCTGTGTGAGAAAGTCTATTCGACAAGAAGTATCAACATATTAAACACACACAAAAGCCATCCATCCTGGAAGTGCTTCCTTCAGAAGCAACCGCTAACTGTGATTAATTTACACTAACTTGTAGTTTAAAGAAAGACGACACTGATAAAATAATGTTTCTCTCGCTACTAAACATACAAAAATGGGGAAACATACATAGAAGGCAGACAGCAACAGAGATACTACTTCACAGCTGCGTGTAAAACAAAAGCTAAATTTACAAAGACTACAACTTTGGGTTTTTATCATTCTCATACTCCACCTGTGAACTGTTAGCATTCCAGTTTACTGTCAGTGACATTTTTAAAATGTAACTACATTCTACATCTTGGTTTCACCTCTTTAACCATGCTTTTTGTTTTCTGAACCTTAAGAGAATACCAGTTGCTTAAAACGGAGCACAGTGTACCTCTTCCAATGTGCACACAAAACATGACAATTTATGATAATTCCAGGTTTGTCTTCTTAATTTTTTAACCGAATACAGTACAAACTTGGTAGGTAGTGCTTATTTTTTGCAGCTGTTCAAATTTATTTCATCTAATGAGGAAAATGATCTTAAATGTTTTATTAGGTTAGTCTTTTTTTTTTTCTTATGAATGTCTTATTTGCTGAAAAACAAAACATAATTTCTAATTATTTATCCTCCTTCTGTAACGGTCTTCCATCCCAAGGGCTAGCCTGATTTTGATATTAAAGATCACTCAGAACCACTCCACACACCCAAAGGCTTAAAAGAGTTGACAGCCATTAGCTGGTGTATACCCTCTTTCCTGGAGAGCAAAAAGTAATTTTTTTGAATTTAATTGTGGCTTCCTTGCATTTTGCTATAGGAATAATTGCTTTATTACTAATATCTGAAACATGTCTTAATTTGTCATTTAATCTACATTGCACCATTAAAAAAGCAGAATACCTATAAGCTCAGAAGCAATTCATAAATTCCAGAAAAACTTGACTCTTGAACTCCATAGTGACTTAGAAGTGTCTTATCCTTCCATCTAAGCAATAAATTTCATTATTAAATTATTTTGGTTATTAAACTTTGGTAGTTGGAATTGTTGCACATTTGCCTGACATCTACAACGACACCAAAAGACCGCCTAACTCCTGCAGCCAGCTATACAACCAGGTGCCATTAATCAGTGAGTTGTAAGCAGGTTTCAGGTGATGTTAAATCAGAAAAAAAAAAGGCTCAAGTGTTTATATCTTTAGCCTTTCACTAGCGCAGTAGTTAAAACCTATCATTTATGTAGGCACGTACTATTCAAATCACTTTAAATTCACAGGTTCTTCATGTATTATTTTGAGGGTTTACTATCGTATTAGTTTTGTATTTTCTACTCCTTATCTTAACTCATTAAATTCTTTACAGCCTTTTCTGTAATCAAAAGAAGACATACTGTAGATGTTACCCATGGGTCATAGAACAAGTGCAGCAAGTGCCTCAATCTATAGAAGAAATATTCCCTACGTATCTCATCTAAAGCTTACCTACAGAAAAGAGATAAATAAACAAACAGTATATCATAACGATTATCTCATGCCACTGTGTACATCCAAAATTCTTCTGAGTGTGAGGTTCAGAGGCATTACTACCCAAACGTAATTTTTTGGATTTGTCCTATCTTAGGTTCCAAAAAAACAGGCACACCACTAACATTTTACTGTATTTCAGCGGAGTTTCACAATGTTACATTACAGCTACAATCTAAAACTGATTCCAATTAACACGATTGGTAGAGAAAGCTGAAACAGAAAAGGAAAAATGAAGTGGGCTATGTCCTCATGTAAATACTATGTGTGCTTACTGTGCTCTATGCTTTTGGAATGGAAACTCCACTTTATACACTATTCACAGCACCACCTGTAAGTGTTTTTTGGAAGACAATCAACATTAATAAAAGACACTTTTTTTTTAAATCAGCATATCATTAATTCTGAAGGTTTCAGAACTGTTTGGAGCTGTTCTGTGCGTCATGCCAATAAAGTAAAATATCTTTTTTTGATTTTTGTTACCCATGCCTAATTATAAAAGTAATCTACTTTGAAGTCAAATGCACTATACCTATGCAAAGTCTAATGATCTGTTAACTTTTCTTTAATAGTTTATATGCATGCTATTATCAATAATATTTTTAAATGCACAGTCCTTCAAATATCTTAGAAGGACAGAAAAGATTTGAAAGACAGCCCTCCTGTAAGGGAGGGGTATCTTTCCTTTTTTTATTTTTTTAATTGTGAGGAAGAACATACACACTATAGCTCCTACTGGAAGCTGGCTAACAACAAAATCCAACATTTCTTTAGTTTTAAATCTTGTGCTTTACCCAATAAACCATTCCAACTTCCTCCAAGGCACAAGAGGATATGAAAGTAACCACAGCTTTTAACAAAAGCTTTCCTAAGCTGTTTTATCTATTTATCATAGCAATATGGATCCAAACTTGAATCCAGCTTTACTTGCACATTTTGCCCCTAGAAAGCATACTACCTACCAGAATCAATCCTAGGCACACCACCTTCAGAAGATTTTAATCACAGAAGAAGAGATTAAGGCTACATCCTCAGATTCTTTCCAGTTCCCTGAACAGAGCTGCAATCAAACGGCAAGAAATAGCAATTCTGGTCACAGCTCCAAGTTTCCTTCTACACAACAAATGATCCAAACAGTTTCTGAGGTTTTCTTACGGCTCCATTCCAAAGTTTATTCTGAACATGGCTCCAGTTTTCCTGAGCCAGCTTCTCTGCTCATTTCTCCTGCTTCTCTAAAACACGCAATTCACTAATCACTATTCTTGCTTTTACAATTGTAATGTTACTTCACGGGAAACCTTTTACCTTGCCTGGTGTAGCTTTTGCACTGCCTTTCCAAAATCCTTATGCTTTGGGTAGCTGGAGATCCAGTCGTATTAATATTTAAATATGGTTTTATTTAGTCTTGCCTTCACTTAAACTATGGGGATGCTATTACATAGATCCAGCCCCCTCCTTATCAATTTCAGTAAGTTTTCAACACAAAGATGTGTGCCAAGTAATCATACTGTAGCTAGCAAACCATTTTCCCTCACATACTCAATAATCATCTGAAAACAAGGAACAAGAAGTTCTGGCTCACAGAAATTGGGTGAAAATGTTATTCAACACAACAAAGCCAGGACTTGACTTTTTGTATTAAAAAGATACTACGCTTGTGCTTTCATCACTGAATGTAGGTATGACAGGATGAACTGGCCTTTTAAGATAAGACAGGTTAAATCCCATTTCTGCCTAATTAGCAACTTCCCCAACAGCAGGCTTTGGTTTCAGAGTATAAAAATCACATGATGGACCTTTATATAATGATAACTTGAAGGAAATATTTTCCTAAAAGAGGAAGCAGATAAAAGGCTAAAATATAGCTTGATTATATCTCAGAAATTGTTCACTCCCTCTTATGTTTTAGAAAATTAGAGGAAGTTCATAATTTCTAGGTGGAGAATGGATTACTCAGCATGTCAGGCACCCAGGATCTCACACAGGCAAACTCCTCACCACTGCCAGAACAGCACACCTTCATTAAGAATGAGGTCCCTTCAAAATAAATGTCTGTCTTATTCAAAGAGTTCCACGGAAAGTCACAGAATACGCTGATGTTCCAATCGCAGTGCAGAAAAGGAAGGCAGCAGGCAGTTAAAAGCAGCTACAGCATACATTCTCAAAAAGAAAAAGAAGATCTAACAAAGCACACACATCCCTGTCAGGCAGCTGACGGAGTAAAATCGGTAAGATGGCCTAGGATTGGCTCATGTATTTAGTTACAGAGGTTTGTTTGTCAATGCCCCAAGTCCTTAAATTTTGATGTCTTTTGTACAACTTGGCCTAAAATACTCTTTTTGTTCGATTTACATCATCTTGAGTCTTGATTGCTCTATTTCAGCAGTTCATGATTCTAAATTCAAACAGAACGCAACTCTGGCCCATTAGAAATGAAGAAAACAAGTGTGAAAGGATAAAGAGATGGCAAATGCTATATTCTTCTTTTCAGGCTGTATTACACAGTGGTAACTAAATGCTTTTTGGGATATTTGAAGGGGTCAGAGCACAATGCATCTCCACTGATGAATGTTCAAACTGCTCTAAACAGCAAATGGGATGCTTCACTTCAGAGAACTTTCATTTCTTTACGACTGAAATACCACAGAAAAAAAATTTCTACCTCAGAAAACAAGCTGAAATGACAGGGGGAAATTTTCACAAAGCAGAAGCTGTATGACACAGAGAACACTAAGTAGAAAAATTCTATTCATAATATTCATTTGCTCATTATGTCCAATCTCTTAAGATCAACCTTGTATTAAACCAGAAAACAGGCAGCTTCTTCCCACAGACAAAGCCTGTATCTACATCTACTCTGGGCCACACAAATCCCCAAGTGAGGTATTGGCTTCCAAAAATACTTTAAGCAAAGGAATCACAGAATAATTTAGCCTGAAAACCTACTGAGGCCAACCCCTGTAACCACCCTGGTCACGACAGGCCCAAGTCATAAGTTAGGTAGCGCTGCTCCCAGACAAGTTTGGAATATCTCCAATGAACAAGATTCCAACACCTCTCTGGACAACTTGTTCCAGTGTTTGAACATCCTTATGGAAAAAAAATTCCGATACCTAACTGACATTTCCGCCCTTTTGTGGTAACTTGTTTTTGTTGTCTTTCATTTTTTCTTGGGCATGTACAGGGAGAGAGTCTGCTTCCTGCTCCTGCAGAGCCACCCGGCCGGTAGCCAGAAACAGCGATCAGGTCCTCCTTTCACCTCCTCTTCTTCAGACTGCAGAGAACACAGCCCCCACAGCCCCCCCGCTATCACACAGGCTCCGGCCGCCTTCTGCCGGACTCCCCCCAGTCCGCCCATCCGAGGAGCTCGGAACTGAACCCAGCACTCCAGATGCAGTCTCACCAGTGCTGAACAGGAAGGAATAATCAACTCCCAAAGCAGTATGCCGTTATCCATAAGGGCACTGCTACCGACTCGTATTCGACTTGTCGCCCACCAGGACCCCAGATCATTTTCTGCAAAGTGCTTTGCTGGTCACAGGCTGTAATGTTTGGTGCGTGAATTTATTGCATCTCAGGGCAAATCCAGTATTAACTCTCAAGAAACAGCTAACCTAGCACGCCAATAGGACCTTGAACCCCTGACCATTTCTCTCAGAGCCTAGCAACTCGGCCAGTTCTCCGCTACAGAGATCAAAAATCTTCAAATAGCAGGCATAAGTTTGTCCAAGTAGAGCCCAGAAGATGGCACTGAAATCAGAAAATTCCAAGTTCTCTAAATCCTGCTGCTCCTTTAGAAGGCTCACTCCATCGTCTTGCCAGCGTTTTAAACCAGCCCGGACCAGAACTGTCCGGTAAGAGCAAAATATTCCTTTTAAAGATGCAAAGATATTTCATACGATGCTACTGCAACAAACAAATCTTCCACCATACAGAAAGGTATATATGCTAATATATGCTAACAGTTCAGTAAGCCAATCCTTAGAGCTGAAAACCTGTTTCAAGAAGAGGTAAACTTCAAAACATTTTTCAAAAAAAGCTTTTCATTGAAATACATATTCATTACCTTCCCAGACATGAACATACCACAGCATAGTACGTTGCAAATGGGCTCAACAGAAAACTGAATTAAGTGCATCCATTTGTCCGTAACTGATGGACGAGATGACTTGTTAAGGAGAAATCCTCTTCTCCTTAGAGGAGACAAAGAAAACAGATAGACTGTACCAAAAATATTATACACTGCCAGTCTTCCTGGTTCTAGAAAGAAGGAAAGCTGTGTATTTCAATTCTTCCAAAGATTATTTTCACAACCAACGCTTCAAAATTTTAAAGAATTTGTACCACAGCTTTATTAATAGGTGGCAAATACAAATTATGTTACACTGTGACACAATATGTATCGTATTCCTGTAGATTCTACTTAGTAAGAAAACAGCCAGTATGAAATCCATCTCCACATACATTTTTGAACATTTTGTGCTCAAAGAAAGCAAAGAGAATGCTATGGAAATCTAAAGTATGTCACATTCTGTGTTTGTGTGTGTATATACACACAATGCCTATGATTAGGGCAAATTCTTATATTTACATATGCATATGCATGTAGCTACACATGCATATTTCAGAGAACTTGTTCTAATTGCACAGGTTGCGTAGAAATGAGTAACTGTCATATAAAATCTGGAATCTGTTACCGATCCAACTGTTCCACTTAATCAAAAGCAAAGAGACTCCTAAGAGCTCTCTTGTTACTTCTGACAGCCAATTTCCCAAAGAAAGAGCAACTGTGCTAACAGATCTTAATAATTCACAGGGCCTGGAGAGCTTTTGCTTAAAAAAAAAAAATAAAAAAAAAAAAAAAATGGAGGGAGGGAGGCTTTTCTTTTTGACAAAAAACAGCAAATGGCCTCTTGAAAACAGCAAGAAAAGAGTCTGCCCTGCCTACATGCAAGTCTGCAGAACAGGAGAGTGCCAACAGCAGCGCCACATTTCTCATTCATTCAATGTATTTAATAGCTTTTTCATGCCTAGAATGATGTACAACACCGCTGTCTCCAGCGTATTACCTTTCACACAAAATGCTTACCCTAGAGAAGTATACCATCACAGAAGGCTACTGCAACCTTTTCTAGATGTTATTGTTCAATATATGACCTTGTTAGAAATCATTAAAAGAACAACTACTACCACAGCCAATTAATCTGAATTTAAGCAGAAAAAAAAATAAATCTGGTAGGACATTTATGTTCTCTGAACTGCAGTAAAAATACATACTATAATTTTTGTAGGTTATGGAAAAAACCTCCTATAATGCATAATAACCATTGCCTAATTCCTGAAAGAATAACCAATAAAAATAGCTCACATAGAAAATGACTGAATATCATGACTGTCAGATAAAGCTTTCAGGATTTGATTAAATGAAACTTGCAGAGCAATTTCTCTACAAAATGAAACAAACTTTTTCTTACGGAACAGCAGAAAGTTTAAGATACTCGTAACGGAGTATAGCTCTGAAGAAGTGATCAACTTTATTCTTCATTATATTAAAAACACATGTTACTGCAGAAAAAAGGAAAGCCTAACTTGGAAGAGAAAAAAATCTGCAAGATCCATTAAAAAAACGTAGGTATGAAAGTGGTGTTCCACTACCAAAGGTAACACAGCTGTGCAAAGCAATTTGAAAATGCTCCAAGTACTTCGATAATAAGATAATTTCATATGAAAGTTATTTTTCTATTCTAGCTGCTTAAAAAAAACCCCACCAAACAAAAAACCCTCGTATTTCTCACTGTTGCTGTGGATATACATCCACGCAGTTGTGCCAGAGGTCACTGTCCTCAGCTGCTTCTCACAATTACGAGCATGAGAATGAAGACCGGTTCAGACCTGCCGGCAGAGCTCCCACGTACACACTTCCTACGCACTGCGCCAGATTACCAAAGCCTATTAGAACTTTTTAATACCTAAATTGTATACACATAAATACTACAGATTCAATACCTGAAGTGAACTACACCTAGTGTTGCAACCAGGCGTTCTAAAAGTGCTGAGCTAACAGAACTGGGAAAGCAGAATTTGCCCCTTTTTCCGGATGAGGAGGTCATTCACCTGTCTTGTACCTCAAAAGCTCAGTTTGCAAGAGGGTGGTTCCTAATGTGAGGTGGAAGTACTACTTCTAAACAGATCCACGAACCAATTCACTTACTCCGTGTTAGCTGTCATGCAGATTCTGGCAATAATTCTCATTCACCCTCATTCCCTTCCCTACCTACGCGGGGAGGAAAGAGCTCATGGATCCGGCCTCCCGACAGGAAACGGTTACAAAACAGCAGATGCAGGCTGGCTGAGAGAAGGCACATTCTCTGCCAGAAATAACTCTTCCTAGCTGAAACACTTCAAACAATAACATTTTTACTTTTTTAAGCACTGCCTGAAGAAAAATAAGTACAAAGAAGACTGGAAAGGCTAGCATATTTAAATCACAAAATAAGCTAAAACACATCCAAACCAACAACAGTTAAGAAAGTCTCTTTCTTATAAAAAGTAATTGTAAAGTTTTGGAAGCGAAAGTAAAAAATAGGTTAAAAGAGCTTAATAAAAAATTCCATCTAAAGAAAATAATTTTTTCAGCCATCTTATGGAGCATAATAAATGAGGAATAATAAAAGCATAATAATAATAACAAGCATAATAAATGACAAATCTAAGAATGGCTGAAACTGCATTTTATAGATTAGTGTTAAATGTTTTGTTTTCTTGATTTCTAACTTGATTTAAAACCAGAAATATGCTACTGTTTATTTTCTGGCACTTCTGTTCATTTTGTTTTCTTTTTACTTCTGGAGAAAGATAAGACCTTTGTTTCCAAGCCCATAAATCATGAATGAATAAACGAATGCCTTCAGGGTCTTATATTGTTTGTATGGCACTGCAAGCATCTCCTTTGTCATTCTCTATAAGGACACAAACAAAAAAAGGTGGAAGTGAGGTTACAGAAGACTGGTTTACTGGAAGGAATCATGCTTATCCTGAAAAACTGCCTGCTACAACTTGACCCTGAAGAAGAACAGTACAGTACAATAGCCAAAACATTAGAAATAATTTTCATCACTCCTCCATGACTGTTGAGGCAAATTAGTTTGATGTACGTATTAAAACCTCATCAGTTAAGATCAGAATCTGCAGAAGTCAATGGAAGTGACAAAGGACATCTCAAAATGGAAAGCCCATAAGGTTCAGAAGTTTCATTAGCACCGTGCTATTAACTGACTGAATTTCACAGAAATTGTATCACTTAACACGAAGTTTTAAGCTTTCAAGGAAGAAATATTTAAGCCAATAATTACATACAGAACAAGGACTGCAAAGTATGCTATACTATACAGACTCTGCTACTTGAGAGATTAATTACTTAAACTTTAGGGCTCGCTGGAGAAGAAACTACCTTGACTGATCCAAATACATATTCCCTAAAACTGTCAGCCACTGGCTAAGAGAGGTGGGTGAACTTTGATCATCAAGCACTGTGAAGCTTACATCTCTGCTAAGATCCCTGTAAGGGAATACAAGTTGCTCTTTCCACGAGTTCACACTCTGGATCCCAGAACAGGTAACAGTGAACAGGAAAGTTGACCTGGCAACTAACTCCTCAAAAGGCTCTGCTGCAGACAAATGAAAAGGAAGCATTTTGTGCATAGAAGCACAAAGCCAGAAGAATGACTGTATTTTATACAAAATTGCTGAACAACTTTATCTTCCATTTTCTGTGTCATGGATGGAAACTGTACACAAACCACCCCAGTAGGAAATGAAGTGTTTCAAAGACTTCCACACAGTCTTCCCTGTAAACAGAACGGGCATTTAATATTTTCATACCTGTTTGCAGTTCATATTCCTATTTTTTAAATTGTAAATGCAAATATTCCTGTCTGGATTATTTTGTCAGGGAGACAAAGAACAGTTCTGAAAGTTTAAAACATGAAAGTATGAGCTAAAGCGGAAGTGAAACAGCCCCCCCCCCCCCCAAGATATTCCTGTGGAAATGGCAGGTGTGCCAATCACCTACCCACTCCCACTCATCCAGTCCACAACAAATACCAAGTGCATCCAGTCTCAAAGCGGATATAACCCAAGAGCAAAGAGTTTGGTTGATGCACCTATAAAAATACTCTTTATCAGGGCCTCATTAAAACTAGAGAAAATTATTTGTATGCAGCAATTAATCTGTGTACCAAGCAACACCTTCTATACAGAATTTAAATAAAAATGAAATTATACTGTACTTCAACATTATTATTATGTTATGATTACATGCTGCAAGAGATTTTTAGGTTATTTCTCAAAACATTCCATGGAATTCAGATACTATTTCCATTAAAAGGCAATTTATAGGCAACTGCTTGCTCTGGACACTATTAATATGTCGATTTTAACTTATTCCTCAATTGTTTCATGTGGCGTTCTGTCAAAAACCTACTACACAATACATTTATGGTGTTTCTTCAACACATACCATTATTTCCAAACACACTGTGGAAGATACAAACTTTGATAAGTTAACTTGCAACAGAAGCAGCCAAGGATGTCCAAATTAATGCAACTAACTTTTTACAGCAGTGCAGAAGATCGATCCAATTATGGCAAGAAAGTCTTTGAAATGCTGTGACTATTCTAACAAAATATATTTTTAAAAGAACCAAATAAAGAGTCTCAGTAAACGGAGGTTCATAAATGTAAACAGCAACACAGGTGACCATTAACTTCTGACATGCACAGAAATTAGGGCTATTTTCCACAAAAAAATAGAATCCCTATAATAGCAAAAGGTCACAAATTAAACTTCATTCTCAGCCACTCGAGTAAGAGCACTGTAAAACCTTTAAGAAGTAACCACTGTATACCTCTTCTAAGACAAAGCACTGAAAAGCACGGTTGTTCCAACTCCATATAAAGCAATCAAGTCACATCACTTGGTATATTAGCACACAAACATACACCACTCAAGAACACTCAAGTCTCCTTCTAACAGTTAATACTATAGCAAACATATTCGGTTTATTGCTCAGCATAACACATACAGGATTTTCAAGAGTACTTGAACATCAAGCTACACTTTACTATTTCTTACCCAAACAACGTTTCTGTTTCTAAAACTATTAAAAGCCCTAAAGTTTTATCTTCAGTTTCACCCCATTCCCCTCTTCTAAAGCACTAAGCGTAACTACTGTGAAACCAGCAAATTTGATTTAAAAGCACCAACTGACACGTAATGCCATTAATAATGACATTCAGTCCAATAAAATACTTAATGCCTTAAAACTCTCACATTTTGAGCCTGTAAAGGCAAGAGAAAGTCATATAATTAAACAGCTTTACTATAAAACCAAGCCCCATCTGGCTGCAGTTCATCTTCCTAACTGCGGATCATCAAGCACAATATTTGACTTTTCATAAGGATAAACGGAATGGAAAACTGTTTTCATTCCCTCTCAGCCTTTAAAAAAAAATTTGCTATCCATATGGATACCTGTGCCAGATTACAACTATGACTGAACTACGGGTGTGCAATATTAAAAGCTACGGGAGAGGGAGGTTTAGAAGCGAGTAGATATTACTTTTTTGTTGCTTATCAAAAACTATCCATAAAGCAGGAATTTTTGCTTCTTATGTTTCACAAATCCCTGCCTGCATTATTTGATCACAAACAAATCCAACAAAACCTACTCACAGTATGCTTTTAACAGCTCATTTTATCTTGATTTACATTTGAAAGAGTCCACCTACACATGACCAATATCTGCTAACTCTGAAAGATGATCCAACTGTTTTCACCAAGTCCATGCCTGTTCAAACTCATCTTTTCAATTTTAACACTGAGCAACGCTTAAAAAAATTCCTAGTAAATTATATCACTGTATTTATTACAGGTAACCCACTCCAGTTTTTTTCCACAAACATCATTCAATCAACAGCTCAAGAATACACAAGCACCTTTCCAAGAAATGTACCTACACTTTCCTCTTGTTAACCCTAAACCCACTCAAGTTTAGATTAATCTGTGATTACCCAACGGATGCTAAAAAAATTAAGTAAATGTAACCAATGCATTTTTACTCTTTGAAGTACAGCAGATACCGTATTTTTTATGCACTCTATTTTATTACGTTAGTGTTTACACTTTTATCCAATACTCTCCACCTAAATGCTCAGCTGCCAGAAAGCTTTCTCTAGACCAGCTGTTTATGAAGTTTCCTCGTCTGTGTGCTTTTCCATCAGTTACCCAATCTAGAACCAATTTATGCTCCTATCTCCAAACTTAAGAGTTCAATAGCTTCCAACAAGATTGAGAAATATCTTACTACCATCTTTGTCCTAGTGCTAAAAATCACCTCTGACCAGCCATGCCAAAACCACCCTCCAGGCCCAGGTCATTCAGAGCTATTTCTGACCATCGGAAACAGGTGACCTAACAGCATAAAGAAGACTGTTGGACACTAATTTGATTTATACAAACTCAAATGTGCATGCTTTATTTTTCAACCATTATTTTACACAAACATTACCTACCATAATTTTAACTTCTCTAAGAAGAACATATCGAAAAGTGATTGGGGATTTTGCTTCAGAGCCATAAAGAATTCCATTTATGGAAGCTAAGGAGAAGGTCAAATTCAACAGTGATACTACCACTTCTGCACTTGTTTCACAAATTCTGAGCAATGTAAAAGAGAAATAATACAATAGTTTAATATGTGGCCTCTCTAGAAAACCTGCAGTGAAATTAACACTCTACTCTGCTTTATCTTCAGGCTTTTTTTTGCAGCAAAATAATGGCAGGAGAATTTCTGAGTTTCAAGAAATTATGAGAGGGATCTCAGTAACAGTAGCTACAGATACTGCTCTCAGGGCCAGGAAAGCAATTTACCATGCTTAAAATTGTTAAGAAATGCTTACTAGACAACATTAGTTCAATGCAATAAAAACAAAGAAACGGCTCCCAAAGAATAGTATTGCCAAGACGGCATTAAAAAGGTTGTTCTATGCAACACTAAGGGTAGTTTACCTAATGAATTTGCACCTTAGCCAGCAGCGTTTAATCTCATCACATTCTTCCACTGAAGCCCTGGCTTGCCATTCCAGTAGTGCAAAATTGAATTTGGTCTACAGGAAAAGCCTCCATTTTCTTCTTAAAATGCAGGTTTGTGACAGCAACAAATTAAAAAGGCGGGAAGTCCACCGTGGAAGGACAGCCTGGCAGAGGAGAGCCTGGTCAATGGAAGATTTCTGTTACTGGAAGTTGCAGAAATTCTAGAGGACGCTTCAGACTAGTTGAAGACTGAAATGAAAATGGTCTGATCAACATGAAATTAAAGAGCACAGGGGGGGAGTAAAGTTAGCACATTAAAAACAAAAAGCAAAATCATCAGCTTTATCTTTCAATCACCTTCAGAACAGAAAACAAAGAGGGTATTTACTGAGTTAGCTAGTGAAGTTACAGCAGGAAAGCAGTGCATTTCCTAAGTGGTTTCCCCAATGATGGGATTCACCCCTCCGTAACACTGACATGTGACACGTTAGCTGAAACCTTGCATTATTCTGAAACCAGTCCCTATTCAAGAACTCTGAAGGCTTTCAAATGAAATGACCACTTTAAAAAAAAAATTGTATGATCTCCTACCTGCCTAGGAAGCCTGCTGGCATTCTCCAGCCTAGCAATGACAAATCTTTCTGGCACGGAGGCCAAATACACATCATTGCCTCTAATGCCAGCCCAAACACAGGTTAATATTAAGCTCAGCATTAATATTACTACTGCCAACATCAATATATAAAAAGCTTCATTAAGTATGATTTCAGTTGAAATTGTCTCTACAAAGGCAGCAGCAAACTTACTAGCACAGCAGTCTTCAAACTGTCCACAGCAAAGATGCAGCAAATTCTGAGAAGGTTTTAGGAACAGTAAACTGGCAGGAGCTCTGATTTAGTACTGGACTGAATCACCCCTAAATGTCACTGCGTGTCTTTAAATCGTTTAAGGCTTTGTAAATTCTTGAGAAATACAAGTGAAAAGGGGACTGGGGGAAAAGACACAATTGTCTTCTGTTGTCACAATCAAATCAGATTTTTAGCTGAGAAAATAAAAAATATAAAGATTATCTCTGAGGTTATTTTGATTGCAGATATTGGGAATGAAGAAATCTCTCATTCCGTAAAAATATTCTGGTTTCTTGATTGTTAATCTGTCCTGTGTAAAAAAAAAAATAAATTAAAAAAATAAATCTCTTTCACCAACACCTACTCTGTTTCCACAAAGACTGACTTTTGAGAAAGATCATGAAATTTTCTGCATCAAAAATATTTGACTCATGACGGCCTCTAGGAATGCCTTGTGAATGAAAATGCGAGACTATACCATCCCTTAAGAAGAAAAGAACAATTCTGTAATAAATTTATAAATAAATAATCTTGCTTTTTTAATGTATCTCTGTAAACGATGCATATATTTATAAGCCAGTATGTTAGTGTAATACTAAGCCTTAGGCCTGTGCAGAAATACGGACAATAGCATTTAACTGTAAGAAAAGCATCATTTTTTAAGTGATCACCAAGGTGTCAGCTTTATGGACTTTCAGTAATCTAAAAAAGTTCCACACAAGTTTGATAGCTCAAGAAAATATTTGTTTCTAAGCCCGTATCTGGCCCAGAAGATGAAAAGAAAAGGGAAAAAAAAGAATAGAAAAAGAAAGAAGCAAAAGCAAAGTCACAGCACTAATTACAATGCAAGCAATTCAAAACCTACGCCCAGCTCATTATGTATACAAATAAACCTGGCATGGCCTGTCAAGGGAATACGTTCTGTATGTTTGCACTTACTGGTCTT
Source organism: Elanus axillaris (assembly GCA_026212715.1). Lineage (NCBI taxonomy): Eukaryota > Metazoa > Chordata > Aves > Accipitriformes > Accipitridae > Elanus > Elanus axillaris. The sequence continues at coordinate 2,257,909 of JANZLQ010000092.1, read as the reverse complement.
TCTACTAAAGAGTTCCCATTAAATCGAACAATTACTTACTGTCTGCAAGATAAGCCCTTGAACAGGTGTGGTGATCAAATCTTTTCACCTTTATCGCCCTTGGACAAAACACTGCAAATTTTAGTAATTTCATTGACAATTATGAGCCAAACTCAACCCATGTAAGATGACATTACGTGGCCAGAGCTAATGAAGGGATTCCTCAGAGGCACTTAAGCCACGACTTTTTCTGCATCTTCTTTTTCTAATAGTTTGAACACAGTAACACTGAGAATACCTAGTGAAAAGCAGGTAATAAGTATTTACTCAACAAATATAGTCTCATTTAAAAGTTACATAATACTTCCCTGACCATTTTAGTAATTCCCTTTACATCCAGGGCATCCTTTGAACTGAATTTCAAACAAGTGCATTTATGTCAAGAAATAGTTATTTACTTTAATGGTCTTGTCTTGGTGTTTGCCTAACAGCACCTTCTGGACAACATGCATTTCAGAACTTACAGTTTACGGCATCAGGGACGCACCAATTTTTGTTTTCCTAGAGGGGAAAACGACAACTCCAAGTTTGCCATCCTTCTTCCTCAAAGGGGCTGCTCTACTGTCACAAAGGGCACCCAAATGCATTCGGTGAAAGTCAGGTAAGTTAATAAATCTCTGAGCTGCATTTTTATGTGACAAGTGAAAAAAAACCATAATGAAAAAGCATGTGGCTTAAACGCAGTTTTCCCCCCTTAGTCCTTCTTCCTCACATGTCCTAAATGCACCATCACCTATTTCTGTCAGTGGCAAGGATCACAATTTGGCTTGCAAATCACAATTAATGCCTCCCTGTTACCACTACTGTCAGATATCTACTATATGGAGTGAATACCTTTAAATCGCTTTCATTAGTTCTTAAAAAAAAATTTTAAAAATTTGTTAGATTTAACAAAAGAATTACAAAAGTAACCCTTTAACGCAATTCTAGAGACCATTATTCAGTACAAAGATTGTTTTAATTCTTTTTTAGTGGCGCCTTACACCATCCATGAGGCTTTATTTCAGGAGCAGAACTCGCAATTGTTATTAGAATGTAAGTAACAACGTATTTTTCCCATCTTCAGTAGCAAGTTCTCAAACAGTTTTCCCTTACATAGTATCTCTGGATTTATGCATGTGAGCTATAACAAGGAATAACCTGGAACAATGACTATGAATGAAGAATTTCTACCCTAAGCACCTAATGGGTTTATTTTTATTACTTTTTCTTTTAAAACAGATTTGAATAAATCTCTGCCTGTTGGCATTTTAAGCACATCAATCATCTCACTCAGATAACTCAGTCTTTGTTATGTAATGAAGGACAGCTCTGTATGTATGTACAGACAGTACTGGTTAACTGAAAATTAATAGATGAAATCCAGGAGCCCTGAGAGACCACCACCAAGTGCCAACAGCGGAGGATGTAGAACTTCCCTCCACAGTATGGGATCCATACTGCTTAATTGAAGCAGAGAATGGCAGCAGTTCAGTGACTTTGGTTAAACAAAGACCAATTATGCACTCAAAAAAAATCCCCACTGCCCCCCAATCCAGAATTTGTACCTACAAACACACAAACATGTCAATACACACAGGCACACACCTCAAGTACAGTACAGCAGCTTCACTTCACCTCCATCACCCTAAAAGTCAAGTCTTCTTAGTGCCAGAAATGAAATCTATTCTACATGGCTCCATAGCCAGGGGATTCAGAATAAAGATTAAGCAATTTCACAGGAAAGAGGGGACCCCAACAAAACCCACAGACCTTTTCTACTTTTCGGCTCAAAACAAAGAAACAAACCCCAGCCTCCTTGCAATAAATGTTATTCTATAACTTGCCCAATGTAGACTAGACAGTTAAATACATTTATCTTCTAACACTAACAGGCTACTGTTTTTCCAAACCAAGGTACTGAAATAAAGCAGGTCTTCTAACAGGATCTACAAACTTCATAAGCCAAATAATTTAAAATTTTGGTCTCACTTAACACAAATAAAGCCCCCTAATGTGACTAAACACTGCAATGTATCACTCAGGCTCATCATCTTCCACTCAGCTTTTTTCTAGCAACAGTATTTCTTCATTTAAGCAAATAAACATATTCTCAAAGTATAGTCAAATATTTTTACAGCTGACAGAGTTCCTCCCTCACTCAACATGAGAACTGAACAGGGAAAAACAAATAAGCAAGCAGTTAAATAGACAGAAAAAAGCATCAACTGTTAACTTGAATTAGGTAAGTAGCACCAACAGCCAACAGAATCCCAAGACAGAGTAAACTTAACCTACACAAACAAATCTACAAAAGCTATCAGTGTTTAAGCATTATATGCTCAAATTCCTGAAATAACAAATATAAATTTAGCTTTGGGGTGGGAAAACCTGTAAACTCTGATTGAGCAAAACAAAAAAAAAAGTCATCAGAGCTGGTTTTCTAACTCTATAACCTAGACTCATCCGTACTTGAAAATAAAGACCAATCTAACAGCAGGGTTAGAGCTCTGAAAGTCTATACTGTGCAGTACCCTCGTAAGAAAAGCAGAGGGAACAGATACGACAAAATACAGGTTTAAGAAAAAGAAATTCAAAGCAACAAAATGACTGGGAAGACTCTTTCTAAAGAAGTTCAGAGGGTTTATACAATTTATTGGGAGGAAAGAAACGCTCCTCAGGATGGGAAACTGCCAGCACATTTTTTGAGACCACAGAACCACCAGACAGTACCGACGTATTTATTAGCAACCCAGATCCAAACAGCAGCAGTCTCCAACTTCTCCCTCTACAGCAACAGATTTGGCTGAAGCACAATGGTCCGGTGGCTGTAGATGAGGACAAAGAGTTACTCACACGCCAGGGTATCTACCATAAGCGTTGTATGGATCAGTTGGAAAACCAATTTACGTAATAGTATTTTATCCTGAGATAGGTCAATATCTATGCTGCCCTAGGAATCTCGTTTCATTTCAGACGTGTCAAGAAAGCCGAACAATGCTGAAACACACAAATACAAATAAAAAAAGACCAGTGGGAATGCATCAGGGTATTTATTGCTACCAGTTTCTCACTGTAAATAATCTCCTGCCAGGCTCAATACTTGAAAGCAACTTCTCAAACAATATCCAACCATCATCTCTCTTTTGGAGTGGGATGAAGAAACTTCCATTAGTCCACTCCATAAAAGTGGAAATATTTTAATGCTCACATCTGGCTGTTGACTGAAACAAGTTTCTAGTGAGCTTTGAAAGAGGCCTTCAGGGGTGGCCCATAATTTTATTATGGAAAAACAAGTTCCACTATGAACACTGAAGTCCCAAACACCTTCTCCATCAGCTTAATCCTCACATGTGAGCACAGAACACAAATCACCTACAATAATTTGAATAACAGAGAACACAATAACACAGCAGGAAAACTTGGGCTGAACCAAAGACTTTCACCTAATGGAACCAGAGGTAAAGGAAATTGGTTTTCACTATTACAGCTTTTTGAAAAATCCACTTCTTAAAAAGATAACTTTCGGGCTTCAACAAGGGTTTTTCTCTTAAATAAAAATTTTTTTTGCTCCGTCTCTGAAGAGAAAATTACTTGCACTGCCCTAGGTAGCAAGAAGATCTTAAATAATAAGCTCACTGGGCGAAAGGGCTCTTCTGACTGCAAAGTATATTTTGAAAGTCTAATGCTATTTTGGCAATTCAGAATATTAAGCAGCTCAATCTACATTTTAAATTTATTTATGAATGCTTCATACACATTTTCATTAAAGAAAGTCTAAGTTTAGGAAAAATAGTGAGGTCACAAATATCATAAATGAACTAGCTTTTGATAATTTTCATAAATTGTTCAGCTCTATTTGTTCAAAGGAATTCAGCAAGCAACAGTGATGATAATTAGATTAAGATGCAAAACCAACTCAGAGATGACGGATTCACAGAAATCAAAAACAACTGAAAACCAAAAGGGCAGTTTATCATTATCATTACAAGCAGCAGCGTACATTAAATTCAATGTAAAATGCAGGAAGTACTAATGAGGTAAAGCCAAGGGTTCAGAAATACGGTAAATGGAGATGTTTATTGTAAATATTGCTACTCCTCTTGCAGATGTGACTGTGCTATTGAGAAGAAAGAAGCACTGCTGTTATGTTTTAAAGCAGAAATACAAACCCAACATAGTTCCAAGGCACACGTTAAACAGACTTTTCTGTGAGAAGTATTTTGCCATGCTAAAAACCGAACTTTTGAAAATCCTTTAGGTAACACATAAAACCAAACCTTATATTTTTGTACTAAGTGTTCAAGAAGTCATACTTCAGAATTTCAGTCACAGAGTAAACAGGAGAGACACCCAGTTTGCTTTTTACTTTATATTCTGATGCTGAAGTGATCTTCTAGCACTTATTAGATGAACATGAAAAGTCATGAAAGTACACCTAGTATTATTCATTTTCTAAATCCATTCTGAATAAAATTTAAGCATAAAAAAAGAGATTATGCCATAAAATGCTTTTTTCAAATAAGCACTCCAAAAATTATAGGTAATGACAGCCTCCTAACCACCCCAATCCCTTATCAATTTTAAACTTCCTCTGAAATGATAAGTAAAATAGCTTTTAGTATTATTTCATTTATTCATTCACAGATCTTTAAAGAGTAAACTCTGGAAAAGAGCACAACATTAACATTAGACATGGCGTGCTGTAGTTTTCCTTACTAAATTACAGCAGTAGGTATTGGGAATAATCAGGTATCCTGGGGAATTTTTCCTGCATCAAGTTATTTCTGTATCATGGTCAATCTATATTTTTAGAACTTATTAAAAGACCAATATACACAGAGTACAGTGCCTTGCAATTACTCCCCCTTGTATTTATAAACATCAAAGTCTTCCAGGCTGTAACAATAGGAAAAACCCTATGCCACCCTTTAAAAGATTAAGTTGTTTAGGGTTTGGACATACCCACTGCATAACTCAAGTAGAAAAAAAGCTGAAGCTCCTGTAGATCTTAGACTTTTCCTTAGTAATCTTTTTTCCTTCTGAGCATCAGGGATGTCATGGTATTGAACAAAACAGTGTTATTTCAGTGTCTTGGGTTTTTTATGAATCTAGTTAATACCTATTAATTACCTTTTCTCTCTCTTTTTTTTTTTTAAACACAGCAAAGTTGCACAAAAAAAGTCAACTGTAGGAATCAAAAGAAAGATGGCCAATTAGTCGTTGGAACTGCTAGACCTGCTTCATGGAGAATTTTTATTTGACCCCAGGAATGCTAGCTGCTCAAGCAGACTAAACAAATTTGATTCATTTCTGTGTGTTAGGATTGGGGTGTACAGATCTGAGCCAGGCTGGCAAGGTTTAATAATAGTTGACATAGAGCATTACACAGCCATAGTCACATTAGTCTTCCCTGCTCCACCCTACCCTAGTCTGCCAGGAATAAAGTCTGAACACCTCTAATGTAAAAGAACAAATTCTGAATATCAGCGGCTAACTATTCCTTTAAAAGAGAGAGCTGTTGCTGAAGCAGAATTACTGAGGTCTATTATTCAAAAGCCGTATCATAAATTTTCATCTGGGATAAAGCATTATGTTATTATTCTGTGTTATTAACAGGCTTCTTGACTCTGTTCCAACTTTTTGATAGTTATCATAACGCGTGAACCCGTCTGATATCAGTGTCTGCAGGAACGCATAGTCACAGATAAAGTCAGCAACAATCTGTTTGCCTAGAGACAAAACTTATTTTCTTCTACAGATTGAAGTCACTTTTATGCCACCTGGTTTAGATAAGCTGCTAAAGTTTCGCCTGTTCTGATGTGAACAGCTGCTCCTTGAAGATGAAGGGACAAAGCCAGGAATAGTTAATAACTTTCTTAAATGGAAACACTGTTGAATCATTCATTTTCCTCACAACAGATTGCATAAAGCCTTCTCAGTATTTAAGTCTAACCAACCTTTTAACTAGAAATAGTAATCCTTGTTGAGATTTTCCTACCCTGGCACTAGTTTCTCTTAGAAGTGTCCATCTGGCTTCTAGCCAAAGCTATAAAAGGCATTTATTAAAACCAAATTTTGAGATAGGGGAAGGGGTGGGTGGAAAATTCAAGACAACCACCAAAATCCGTGTAGGTTTTTACCTACAACGCGCCAGGGTCTTCTACTTTCCCTAAGTCAGAAACATCATTTCTTCTCCCCACATCTTCTTTCCACTCCAGCCTTTGACTTGAACACTGACTCTCTACATCAAAAAGAATTGTTCTCTATTGGCTTTCATAGCTGCAACTTCTGTGGCTCTCTTTCCATCTCTCCCATAATGCCTTCAGTGTCTCAGACAAGATGCCTGCTTTCTTTCAATTTATCTACTGTACAAATGAAGACTGTAAACAATCAATGTATTCATATATACTTATTCACCAAATAAATTATTAGATGCAAAATAAAAGACACTTGTAGATTGGTGCCGTGGTTCAACCCCAGCCAGCAACTAAGCATCATGCAGCCGCTTGCTCACTCCCCCCACAACAGGATGGGGGAGAGAATTGGAAGAGTAAAAGTGAGAAAACTCGTGGGCTAAGATAAAGACAGTTTAACCGGGAAAGCAAAAGATGCACACACGAGCAAATCAAACCAAGGAATTCATTTACCACTTCCCATCAGCAGGCAGGTGTTCAGCCCTCTCCAGGAAAGCAGGGATCCATCATGTGTTACTGTTACT
>JANZLQ010000092.1:2203095-2243542 GCA_026212715.1 Elanus axillaris | reverse complement strand
ACCCACCAAAACATTTCTTCTCAGGGGACACAAGGAGATGACTGGTATCAAAAATGGATTACTTGCTAGTTTTTTGCATGCTCGGCAATGACGTGAACACAAGCAGCTCCTTCTCTCCTGCTGACTGAAGAAGGCCAGGCCTGTGCCCATCACTCTTTCCCTACACAGCTTCAAGGGGCACTGGGCTCATCTTTAAAGACCAGAAAAGGGATAGAGGCACCTACTGTCCCCCAAGAATTTCCAAGCTTAGATTAAGATAGACATAGTAAAAAACAAAAAAAGGGGGAGGAGGTAAAACCATGATATATTCTTAATGAATTACACAACAGATGTAAATTTCACTGAAGATGAAGGACAGCAAGAATAAAATTTAAAGAATCAGCATGCCAACAGCTGCAACAACATTAACCTCCCGCACCTCTCATCAGCCTCAAGACTAGAAGAAACAACTATCATGTATGAAGACAAAGTGACTGCTACAGTCACTTTGCTTCAGTTCAAAATCTGGTAGCGATGATGGACTTTCTTATTTACTCCAGGGTGCCCAAATCAACAGGGGGTTCTGGTGAATAAAGAATAGTAAGATTACTACAAAGAAGATGAAACCAAGTTAAGAAAGTAAGTTTACACAAACACAAATACTAACTAAAAAGGAAAAATTATATTTTACTTTGCGGTCCTGTAGTGTTTGAACTCTCCTTTCCTAGGACCATCTGAGCTCATGTCACCCAGAAAATTCTCAGCAACCACAAAAATCTAAGACATTGGTGGTGTTCTTGATCTCTTTTGCCCCGTTTTTGTGACACTGCAGTTTTTGCAGGTTATGGTCTTTTCATTTATACAGCTTAAGTACGATATACTGCGTTAGGAGCACTTTTACACTTGTGATATAAGAAAAAGCGTATGGTGGATGTTTTCTGGACACTTGGGACCTAAATGTTTCTTACATGGTTCCCAGCTACTTGCAAGGAACTACAAGTGATTACACAGGCGATTCCTTCATAATTCCCCTTTTTCCAGTACTAAGGAGACCACACCGGGAGTATTGTGTCCAGTTCTGTGCTCCCCAGTACAAGACACACATGGACAAACTGGACCGAATCCAGCAATGGGCCACAATGACGATTAAGTGATGGGAGTACCTGTCATACAAGGAGAGACTGAGAGAGCTGGGACTGTTTACCCCCGAGAAGAGAAGTCTCGGGGCATCTTTTCATTTTGTATAAATATCTGATGAGAAGAAGTAAAGAAGATGGAGCCAAACTTCTCGGCATGACCCAGCGGTGGGACAAGAGGTAATGGGCACAAATGCAAATCAAAGAAAAAAGTTTTTTACTGTAAGGTTGACTGAACACAGGCTCCCCAGTCAGGCTGTAGAGTTTCTATCCTCATGGATATTGAAAACCTGCCTGGACGTCATTCTAGGCCACATGCTCTACCTGACCCTGTTTTGAGCAGGAGGGTTGGACTAGATACCCAGAGGTCCCTTCCAGCTTCCAACTACTGTATAATTCTATGATAATTTATCTTCTTAAAATATTAAACATAGCTGCTAGAATAAAAGGGAAAAACAGTAATCAAGTAAAGTATAATAAGCCTTTTTGCTCCTCATCAGAGCCTTGTTTTAATTATTGAATCACCAAGTCTCAGGGTGGGAGTTTTGAACAGGTGTTTAAAACACCATTCAATGCACACTTCTGTGACTTTCAAGCCAAACCTTTAGTGTTGCATTTAGACTCAAAAGATTGGTTGCTGCCTAAAAAGCCAATTTTAAAAGGTATTGAGACCCTTTAAGGTATAGGCGAGCGAGCATTCAGCAGGGCTATGAAGAATGTCCTAGACATCTAGCTTCTATTGATGACTACAAATCAGAAGTCATTGCTATACTAACAGAAATATATAAATTTACACTGAATGGTAAAAGGTTTTTGTCTTTGCTCCCTTTCTCCCAAAGATCCTAGAAGATACCCGTTACGTTAGGTCTAGCAAACACAAGTAAGATTAAGTTAGGCCATCGACATAGCCCTACAAAATAAGGATAAACTTAAAGTGACAGGCCAAATTAAACAATGGGTATTTTTATTTTAGAGAGATAAGTAAGTAAAATTAACATTCTGTCCTCCTTTTCCAGCACAATTACAAATCTGCATACAAAGAGCTCAGAAATTATCATCCCTGACTGTAAACTGGCTATCATGATTAACAAAATGCAACTTATCTTCAAAATGGTAGTTTTTCCATTCAGTTCATTCTTGGAATGTACTACTACACAAACACACACCCCAAAAGAGAAAAAGAGAGAAAAAAGAAAAAAAAACAGCCTCGCCTCCCCCAACTGACTTCACAGAGACAGCTGGAAGAAAGAAGGATATACACTGCAGGATCAAATAAGGAATGGTGACTTAAAGCCTAGAATTCAGAATACACAAATGACACTGTATAATAAAAAGGCCCGTTGATCCTGGTTATAAGTTGATACACCCCAGATCATTCACAAAATGCAGTGTTTAGAGACACTTTGCATGCCATGTGTTCAAAGCATTTAATATTAAAAAGAGAGCCACCGAAAATAAACCTACAAGCCCATCATTCACATGGTAGAACTCTAGCGAGTATTTTTACAGACTTTAAGCTTGGAAAGGTTTATGCATTCACACTGTTTTATACTTCCTGAAAATGTTTACTGAAGTGGATATTTTCCATTACTGTTGCGACTCCTGTCACTTGAAACGCTACAATAACAGACACACTGAAGTGTCAGTAGAAAGCCAGAAAGAAAACAAGACAAAGGTTAGAAAGAACATAGCCAATTTTGAAATCAGAAGACACCTGTACAAATACCTTTTTTTTTTTTTTTTTTTTTTTTTTTTTTTAGGAAAAAGACCAAAACTTTTTCAAGCGAACAATAATCTCCCAAAAAAACTGAAACAGTCTGGATAAAAACAAGGAAGTTCAAATGCACGTATATTGCATAATGAAAGGATTGGTCTATTTGTTATCTACAGTGATTTTTTTTCCTAAGACAACATTCACCAAAAGACAAATATTTAATATTACTCAAAAGCAACAGTCACTGTTTAAAGCTGTTCTGTAAGACCAACAACTCTGTTAACCAGCCAGTGTTTATAACAAAAACGTGCTTTTTATATCAGACAGTTTGTGCTAACTCTGCAACATTTACAGTTCAGTACACTCTGTACCGATGGTACTTGCCAGAAATTTAGCACTCCAAAAGCATTTTCCTATTTGTTAACTGTTTCTTTCAAAATAAAAGAACTAATCACAGTATTTTGAAATTCTCTTCCCAAATATTTAACAAGAAATTAATTTGCCTAACAAAAACACAAGGAAAGAAATAATGTAAAGATAATAATAGCAAAATATTTTAAGCTATGTAAACCATATAATCTAATGTTTTAGTTTTAATCCAGAACAACACGAAACCAACCATTACCACATTACTTACAAGACTAAATCCAACAGAAATCCAAGAGTCAGTAGTCAGAAAGGCTTCTTGTCTTTTCCCAACTCTATTTCAATTGACCAGATAACATCCAAAAGCCCCTTCATATTTTAATTCAGTAGTAGTGCCCATTTTTTAAAATATTTAATAAATATTTATGAAACACTGAAATATTTAGTAACTTTAAAAGAGAAGGGTAGTTGATCTTACAGTTTAACAAAAGGACCAGGAACACAGGCACTTGCTCGCATACAAGCACAATAGCGATGTTCAAAGTAGAAAAGCATGCATGGGATCACAAAAGAAACCTACATCCACAATAACAATCTACACACCTGCAGTGGCTGCGCTCTCTCTTCATACCTAGAAACTGTCAGAAACATGAGGACTTTCAACATTTGTGTGTAATTTCCAGGTATTTGGCAGTCTACATAAATGACCACCACAAGCCAACGCTGCAGCAGACCAGCAGAGTAACACATAAACAATCAACACATCCTGGGTTCATTGCGTTTATTGTACACACGTTGAACACACTTTCTTTACTTGCACATGAAGTGCAAGATGCAGCAAATCTCTTACACACTCAAACCATTGTATGCGACACAAATACACGCTGTCACGACAAATGATGTCTCACCAGGAACTAATGCCATCCATGCAATACACCCCCTGTAGACAAATAACAAACCAAATTATCGCAGCAGTATTTAAGAAGCATAAATACTGGGCAGCTCTGATCACCTGTTATCTTATCTCTCTGCCAGTTCTGGTATATGCAAAACAGATTCCTTTTGGCAGCAATTAAGGCAGGATCTCTGTTCCACATACGTGCTGAAATACACCCCAACCCCAAAAGGGGACAAAAGGGTCTGAACTGAAGGTTCATTGTTTAAACTAATTCAAAGCCACACACAGTGAGTGAGGGCTTCTGGTCCTGCTGAAACACACCCCACCCCACCCCCAAATTTCATAGGGTGTGGACTACAGGACCTTCAACCCAGCTGCTTTTATTTACTGAACTGCTTTTATTTCACTGAATTACTTACTAACGTAGACATCACCTCTGAAAAACTTCATCTACTTTCACAAAAATCTGATAATGTAATTTCTGCTTAAGATGACTGTGCCCCAGCAATTCTTCTGGGCCTCAGCCTCTTAACTTGGACACTGCACAGGGCAGTCAAATTCTTTGCAAAGCTTCCATTAAATAAACTATCTTTACATAAACATAGCTACATTTTCATAGTACATACATTTTTGAAAACTCCCTTTATACATTGGCCAGCTGCAAAACTGAACAGAAACTACAAGCGAAGTTATGGTAGATGGCATAAAGTTTTGTGAATCCAAAGTTTCTGTATGTTTTTATTTGGTTGCAAAATTTCATATTTCTGACACACTACAGGGACTTGCAACTGCAAGTGCTCAACACGTTACAGTGACAGACCAAGACAATACTTACGAAGTGTTTTGCTACACTTACTTTTGACAACAACCACGGCAAATAAAACTTGAGTCTTTGCATTCTCGGTGCACTCTGTACTCTTTTCTAATGTCTATTCTAATACAGAATGTCTTAACTCCTTCAATCTCTATGTATTCAAAGGCTTTTAAAAAGAGTTCATGGGATTTCAGGGTTGTGTTTTCTTTTTTTTTCTTTTCTATTTATGATGTCATCCCACATGTGGCATCAAATGTACACAGTGGGATATATTCCTTAAGTATTACTTTGTAGAGATCTTTGTCTCATCATCCAATGTTCTTAATCACACAAGGATTAGCATGAAAACTTAGCTGAGTGTAGCGTGAGCAACAAAGAAGGCTACTGGCTATCAGCTATTTTTAAACAATTCCACAGCACCTCTCTTTTCCCCAATTTGCCCCTGCTACCAGAACGTAGAAAGACATGGTGAAGTGGTAAGCAAGCAAGCAAGCTTTAGCTTTCATTCATCATTTGCATTGCCTACTTGTTTAACACTGCACATAAAAGCAGTCATGGACCAGAACTCCCTCCTCCTCAGTCTCACATCCTGGATACAAATCCTGAATAACTTTGCAAGTTACAGCGCTGAGGAAATTTAGATTTGTTGGCGGGGGGGAAAGGTTAAATACAAAACCAGGCACCTTGGCTTGGCTAAGGGACCTTCGAGTTCCTGGTTACAACCAGCTCAGCAGCTAAAAATCCCAAAGGAAGAGTAGCCACTAGTATTGTCTAGTCTTACAGCTATCTTCCGAAGGGTTTACAAACCACTGTAAATAGCCAGATGAGAGCTAGCGTAAGGATATGAGAGATTCAACGTTCAGGCAGAACTTATCCATTCCATTAGGAAACCAGGATACGAAAAATTCCATTCGTAAGACAGGCAAACAAGCAAACAAGCTGGCTTGAACTGGTTTATTTTCCCCCACAGATCTCAAAAGACAGGTGTTGGGAAAGTCGTCCCTTTCTACCACAGGTCCTACAAGTTACTGTTCTTAAACCACTGCTTAATGCACAATGCTGATACAGACACTCACAGAAAGCCTTTTGACAAATTCTGCACATAACAAGAAAAATCATTTTTAGGATACAGTCATTCATCATATCAGGTTAGTTTAAATGGCTACCTGGGATTAAGTAGTCACAATTACACATAATTCAGAAACTGTATTGTCAAGTGTAATACACAAACTCCAGAAAAGAAGAAATGGATCTGCTGACAACATAACTTCAAGCCAGAAGAGGAATGAAAAACTATAGCTCTGACACATATGGACTAGCACTAACGCCAATTAATAGAAGTTTGTTCTGGCATGAAGTTATGAGAGAGCATAATAGTACAAAAGATCTTCTTATATAGAGATCACTTAGAAAGGAATTAACAGAGGACTACTGCACAGTTACTACTAGTTATCATCTTGACTACATTAAAACCTTTACTTCCCCAAACCAATATTTAAAATAAACAAGCAGCAGCAAATACACACAACCACTTCATTAAAGTGATTACATAAACTCTCAAAACAAGGCCCAATTTGAATTAATAGTAAAGATAAAATTGAATGTATAAACAAGCCATACCAAAAGTATAAAGTTATAAAAAGAATTATGTGGGTTAATGATATCACATATCAAACACCTGACAATTTCATTAAACACAGATGCTCCACTTCTTATATGACATGATACATGACCAGCGGTTAATACCTGAAAAATCATATGGATAGCAAGCTAACAAAAAACTAGTTAAAGTCTTCAGAGTTGCAGATGAGGTAGAAATTTTGCAAAGAGGCAGCAAGATTTGTATTTGAAACTACTACTGATATAGCCAAAGTATAAATGTCAATACCAAATATGATTAGTTCCAACAGAGAGTTATTCCACTGTTTGGGAGAGCAGCTAGAGTCACTTATGATACTGCCTTTGGTTACATATCTGTTATTTCTGCTTTAAAGCAGAAATGCTGTGGATTGTTCTCTTAAAATTTCTGTACTGTAAGCTGAGATCTGCTTTCTCCTAGACACATTCCCAAGGGGAGATCCTCAGCCCATTAGTTACATAAACTACTTCTATAGTCTTACTCACCTCAGTAGGTCATCTAAATATATGCACCAAGATTTAAAAAGTGCAGTGCAATCAAAGCACTTTTTCTAGAACAGAAGAGCTGACAATTTATAGGCTATTCAGTTTTGCATGCTTTTATCGGGCTAGTTAGTTGAAAGAAAATGCACACATAATTACTTAATCCCATTAAAACAAAGACAAATGACAGTACAAAACTACAGAGCTCAGCAGTTTGAGCAATGAAAGATTCTGAGCTAACATAATAATGAATCATGCAGCCTTATCAGTGTGCAACTCCTTCCACATGCCTCTGTTATTTCAGCTAAATCAGCATCATGTTTCTTGTATATACCATTCAGCTATATAAAATGGTATCTTTAATAATGAATAGCTACCATAGATTTTTCCAATGTATGAGTAATCTGAGGTCCCTACTCTTCCAGTGAAGTAATTACATGTCAATTGAACTATGCAATTAAATTCAGATGAAAATACTAAAAAGTCAGTTACTACTTCTGATATTTGGGGAGGATAGGGGAGTGTAAGCAGGAGGCCTCAGAGATAGTAAGTGGTAATTTGGGTTTGTTTTTTTCTTTTAATGATCTACTACGGTGTTCCTACAGATTTTGTATTTTGGCCAGTTTTTACTTCAGAAATTTATTTTTAACTCCTATTTAGTGTATTATGCTAACAGACAAAATGTAAACTCTACTCAGTTACTGAAGAAGGAAAGAAAAAGCAAACAAACATCTGTCCTAAAGGATATATAACACAGGTTGGCTGGTAAGCTTACTAATGGGGAATAAATACATAAATAAATGTAAAATAGTTGTAAAACCACAGACAGAACTGAAAACTGAATTCACATCAATTCCAATTCAAAAGTTACTTCCTCAAAGACAGTAATGGGGGGGGGGGTTATACATATATATTTATATATATACATGTCTACAAGCATTATGATCTTTTGATTAGATTGTTAACACACAATAATCTGAGCACTTTAACTTGAGAAGTTGCTAAAACACAGGATCAGCCATACTAAAACCTGAGCATCTATCTGTGGCACAAAGTTTAGACAGTTGTCCAGGACAGGACATGCAAGTAAACAATGAAGAGTGCCTGTGTGTAGTATTTGCTCACCAATTGAACACATTTTATGGACTTACTGAGAAACTTTCAGGACAAGGTCAGGCCATATACCAAATGGGAGGCGTTTGGAATTTGAGTACCACAGTGTATTTCTTCTGAAACTAAGCAGTAACAGTCTTGCAGGCAAAGCATTTTTCTTCTCACTTTCCATGCCTTAACTGTGGTTTACAACAAAAGAAATAATAAAAAAAATAATGCTTACTACAATCTGGTTTGGTTTACAAAAAAGGCAGGGGATGGGATACGGACATGACTGAGCAGTAATTCTACATATATCTGGGACAGTGAGTATCTGTCTAGAACTTAAACATTTCCATGGATATCTTCTCCAGGTACAAAAAGTGTCTCCAGAGAGATCTCTGAAACACAGGGCTGTTTATTACTCTCAGCTTTACCTCAGCTGCTTAGTAGCTCCTGAACAAATTATTTCCCAGAGAATGGGAAAAGGAACAGACAAGTGGGAACTCCTCCATTTGGACTGTAAAACTCTTCTGGGTATAAACTCTAGCTCTGAGTTTGTGCAGAGTCTAAGACAGAGGATCAGAGGGTCGACCTTACTTAAACTGTAAGCACCAACAAGCCAGCAGAAAAGAAGCAGCCATGATATTGGCATCAGTTCAGGATACCACTTCACATTTTTCATGTCTCCTATTAATTAGCCCAGCATTTCACTTATCTCAGTCCTTTTTCACATTGCTGAATTATAACAATTCACCCCCAAACACACGGTTCCCTACATGAAGCTTACGGTGATGTTCAATGCAATACATAGCACAGAGGTGAAATGGCACAAAGGTTTAAATGGCTTTCAGGCTTAAAATTGAACTACACTTCCTTCTCCCAAGACGCACAAGTTTATGAATCTCTTCTGGGTTTTTTTTATTTGTTCTTCAGTGATTTTTACCATGAAAAGGAGGTGACTGTCCACGTGATCAGCTGAAGTTGCAGGATATATGTTCTTTCCACTTATTACTGATACAAACAAGGAAAGAACAACTACCTTGACTTTCCAGGTATTAAATTAGCTGAATCTATTTCTTTTGCAACAATTAAAAAAAAATCATTTCTTCATAATTGCTCTTACTATGTTGCAGCAATGAAATCTTACTTTGCTTTTTAAAGACAATCGGAATAGGACTACCAGTTGAGGGCTGCTAAGGACGGCAATAGAATCCTTAAGTTATTTTTAACTTATTAAAAATATAACCCTACTACAAAATAAAAATAAAATGTTGTATTTCAATAAGCCAACTGCACATTAAAGCAAACCTATATAGCTTTTGTCAGAAACACACATTCCTCTTGATAAACAGCCTTTTAAAGTGGCACCTTCAGGAATATCACTGGAAAGAGCAGGATTTTCAGTAAAGCCTTTCATCTTTCTATCCCAACCCATCATAGTCCAACATCTTACCCATTGCTTAACTAGAGCAGAGAACATCAAATACAGAAGCCATACTTGCTTTATAATCATACTGCTTATTACCATATTATGAGAAATAACATCCTTTTCATACAGGAGAGACAAAAGAAATGACAGGGGAGACAACCCCCACCACCACCTTCCCCCTCATTTGCCTACAGAACAGATTCCAGTGAGTTTTGTTGTCGTACGTTGCAAAATATTGCACAGAATAAATTTTATTGAACTCAGAAGGGGCCAAGAGATTTAATGTCCATGCCCCAATTGGTTAACCAACTCTCCGGAACCATAAACACGTAAGACTATAAGCCCTCCTGTTCCCGCCGTAGACACAATAATAATTTTCCTATTTCCCATCTCTTTAGAGAGCATTAAAGGATACATAAGAAATTCTTAAAGCCATTCAAGTAAAAAAACCACTGCACAATGGTACTTTCATCACTCATGATTTGAAGTTTCCCTTGGCTGTAAATAAGGTATTACTCATGTTTCAGAAAAGACAGAGCAAACAGAATGTCATGGAACAGGCTGAAATATAAAAAAATTAAGTGTTTTCTTGAAAAAGAGGTGTTTATTTCCTGGAGTCCTACTTAGAAACTGCCATGCCTGCCACCTTCTATTCTTCCTTCTGAGATTAAGTTAATCTATATACACTCCTTAATACAGGAGCTTCACACTTAAAATTTCTCCAGAAATTTGAGGTGCTAACTTTGCCCGCTTATATGTTACTATCCACTAATCAATTTATTATACAAAATTGTAACATTTCAGTTTGACATCTTTGGCTCACTGACTATTCCAAAGCAAAACATGCCCCAAGATTTTGTGAAAAGACTGGCAAATACCATACCAGTAGAAAACAGAAATAAGGACTGTAAAGGTCTTTTAGCAAGAATGGCTATTTTCAGGCCACGGCTTTTTCATGCAGAGGCAGGTACTTCAAACTGTAGCAATGGGCCTCTAAGGGGAACACCTGAGTTTAACTGTGCTAGATCACAGAAGTAGCAGTGGTCTCATTTCAAGTCAAAATTATGGATAGTAAAAGGCAGAAGCCAGCAAAGCAAGCTAAGGGATGTGATGCTCCAGTCCTTGTCATCAGCTGTAACAGAAACTGAAACAGTGACTTGCCTCACACCAGCCTGTACCTGAACTAAGAGAATACAAAGACAAAGTGTATTTGTATGACTAAAGGGAAGACAATAGTCAATTTTCTGATATCAGACAAGCTGAACACAGGTAGCTTTGTTACAAATAAGCTATGCTTACACTGCTCAGTGGAAAGTGAAAAAAATTTAAGTGTGGTTTACATCAAGAATGCAAAAGCATTTCAGTAGTGTGCCTTCCCTCTAGTGTATACTTTTCCTTCAAACTACTTAAATTTAACACTGTTTCCCTGAAAGTTCAAATTCTAGTTGTCATTATATGAGTGACTGCAACACACAGTTCTTTGGTTTTTTTAAACAAGGAACTAATATTTAACTAACAGCAAAACTCCACCTTTTTCTTTTCCTATTGAAACCCACAATTCCCATCGGCAAATAGCAAAGGTAAGAATTCAACTTCATTCTTAAGCTACTAGGTACTACAGCATGATTGTTTTGCACTTGCTCCTCCTCTTAATTAGCTGTAAGAATTTTTTTTGTTCGCATATTTACAGCATGCTGTTTTGGAAATGACATATTACAACTTCAGCATGCCCTGTAGTTTCAAATAAACATTAGGGAACAGACTTCATGTTTCAAACCCTTCATTCTCAGGGTACACATTGCTTCTCAAATTTCATGGCTGATTACTGACACACAGAGCCATACATCAAATCTTAAAATTGCCATACGTACATGTTTCTAGGTATCCAATGTATTTGTAATACAGATTACTGTCAAATCCTTGGGTAAGTGAGTGCACATGTGTAATTAAGCCCACTTAAAATGAAACTAGTCTCAGAATTGGGGTATAAGAATTTTGTATCAAGATTTATAACCTATAACAGGACCATTAAAATAAAATAACTTATGTAATGGAAAACATATCTCTCTAAAGAGAAACTATGGGTTCACTCCATAAGAACCATGTCTCTGTTTCCTATTTGCAATCCAGTAGCATGTGTTTGTCACTAGAAGTTCATTAATAACTCTAAAAATGGCATTGTCAAAATGCAATTGTACGCAAATTTTTCTTTTATTTTTTGAAGGTGGCATTTCATCTGTTTTTAAAGATGAAATTTACCAGTAAAGCTTACCCTGTGTTCTTAGGATTACTCAGTACATGAAAATACAAACATCAGTAATGAGCTCTATTAATGCAGATTTCACAACAAGCTAACTTAGATTTACTTCACACAGTTAAGTGAGTTCATTTCACTGGAAAAAAAAATTCCCTGAAGCAAAAAACATCAACTACTGTGGATGATATTGCCCAACACATTGCTGAAAAATAAATTCTGATTGGATTTTTCATTCCCCCCCCCTCAAGCGGCACTTTAAAAAATACAATCTTTTAATGATTGTTTAATTTTCATATAACCAGAATATAAATCCTTTACATACTGCTTTGCTGCAGCATAATGTCTCATTTTTCATGGAAAAAAACTAATTACGTGGTTCACCGAGTTGCCTGTGGTAACACATCAATTTTATTTACATTCAGAAGTTGGACTTCAGTTTGGTCTCAACACTCTAGTTAATTCCAAGCACATTTTATACAATAGTTGTCTCCAATTCATTAGTAATACCTCACTCTAGCTTTTGAGAAGGATTCTGAGCTAATATAATCTTGTTTCAGATTTCTAGCACCTTCTGAGCACTGACACTTTTGTAGCACCAATTTTATCCTGCCCTTAAATCTAAATGGTTTGCTCTGAAGTCTAGCCTTACTGAAGTAGTTCTGCAAATGAATCATTAAACTGTCACTGCAGAATGCAGCTGTTAATGTTTCACAATGAACACCAATTCATTTTTCCACAAGAACAACAGAAAAACAATAACTATTGTGTGGCCAATAAAACTTAAAGATTAATTACTCCACATTTCAACTATTTCAATTGAACTAAGCTTATATTTTGAAAGCAGGAAGATTAAGACGAAGACGTATGGTATTCATTAGAGAATTTCTTGGCTTTACCTTCCATCAGTGTCTTTCCTTCAACCTATTTTCAGAAGGTAATGTGTTGCAAATAACAGTAAAACCTCCAAATTCCCAAAATGTGAAATATTTAAAGTGTTAATTCTTGGTAAATTAAAAAAAAAAATAGAAAGCATTAGGCTCTCTCATGTATGACCCTTGGGTAGTTTTCGTATTTTTTTGTTACCTTTTAGGCGTGGATACTGCAGACCATAAAAAGGGGAAAAATGCAGTACGTTAGAATGGTACATCATTGACTAGAACTGATAAAGAATTCATTAATGCCATATGTATTCACTTGATACTACTCTGAACACTGAGATTCACTGCTAATGCTGAGAGAAAAACCACTGAAGAAGAATTAAGGAAATGGTAAGCGCAATCTGATATCTAAATGGGAGACTCCAAATTTTTTTTTTTTTTTAACAACTCATACCCTTGTTGCCTATAACTATAAACCAGTTTCAAAGTAAAAGGAGAGAAGAAGTTGGAGTGGTGGGAAGAATATTTATTTTAAAAAGAAAACAAAATAAAATGAAGACATCTTGCCCAGACACAATAAGGCTCTTGTCAACTTCATGTGTATAAAAGGAGTTGGCATTTTCCCATGAAGCAATTCCTTAATCCCAAATGATGGCATAATAACCTCATTTAATATGCCTCCTTTAAAGAAAAAGTTTATTTTGTCTAAGCTAAACTTCAACTGGCAATCACCGGACACCAATTAACAGTGTCAAATATAAGGGTCACAGAACAATTCTGCAAGCTGAGAAAGTATGAATTCACTTCTAAATCCTACCTTCTTTCCAAAAGAATGTAAGAGTTTAACTTTGTTTTCATGTCTTTGGAAATAATCTATGCTAGGCAATTAAGAAAATGCAAATGAATTATCTTACTGAAAGTAATCAACCCAGAAACAAGACTTTTCAGCAACTTAATATTCCAATAAAGTCTTCTGTCATATGAACCTACTTGCTAATTCCACTCTTAACTCAAGAACCAGCAATTAACCATTTTCAGATTTCACTTCAAATTATTAATAAGTGGTACTCAGCTGCTTGATATCTGTAGCTTCTTTTTAAATTGAAAGCCTTCAAAAATACTTCCATTTCAGCTCCTGTGAGATTCCTTTTATTCCTCGTTCATAAACTGCTTTTCCATATATTAGCTGGTCTCATTCTAAATAATACTGAGCATGGCAATAGTTTGGGGGTTTATGTAGTCATCTACAGTACATAAAACAAATTGTTGTAATACACATTCCATGCTTGTACACCCTTCAACTAAGCCTATCTAAGCAGGAAACAAGGAGATAACCTCTCAGTAATTTCAAGAAAGTATCAAAGCTAGCAATAACACAGTTTCAGCAGCAAAACACTCCCTTCTTTCCCACTTTCATAACCTTATAGAACAAAAGATTTAAGAGCACTTTCATTAAAAGCAATACTACTAATTTGTACATCCATTTCACAGGAAGGGGTGCTTATTCTTGATTTTGCACATTGCTTCACACACTTAAAATACATTTTGACATACAAGAACATCTTGTCATTCAATAATTAACATATCTTGCTGCACAGCAGTTAAGAACGTATTTGGTATCTCCTGAAAGAGTTCCCAATTCCTTACAATAACAGTAAATCTAACACAGTACCTTTAAAGAACCTTAAATAGGCTATTTCAAATTAAAACAAAAAGTAAAGGAGACTTTTCACTCTTTTATTCTCTCTTACATTAGTAGAGCCAAACATGGTTTTTTTCAAATTCAAGTTTTCCATCATTTTTCTTCAAATCTCTAATAGATACTGGAAAACACCATCTACTTAACATTTACAGCTTAAACATTTAGTTAATTTAGAAGACTTAACTGATAAAATAAACTTCAAAATCTCGAAGTTCATAAGTGAGCATCAAGAAGCCTACCTAGCTGCAATAAAAATACCAAAATTGAGCTCTGGCAACTTTTCCTGCTCCAGAAACATCCTTGAAAACATAGTTGGCATGCTCTGTTTTCCTGTCGGTGAAAGTCTACCCATCAACAATTTGCAGGTCCAGAAACAATAGCAGAAGTTAAGTCTGGGCCACAACTATATTGTCCAACGTGGATGCCTTACAGCAAGTCCTTCCTACAGCTAACATTTTTGCTTCTCAACATTTATCAGCACGTGGGGATTACCACTGCATCAGCCCCATATCCCAAGAATTCATAAACAGGAATGAACCAAAAAGCTCCATGTTTTTCCTGTCACAGATCAAATTTTAACTACATTTTTAAACTCACCAAGCTGTGAATATCATGAACAATAATCTTTCAGGAAAGATTTACCTAATTAATTCATGAAGAATAGCTTATCTTAAGAGTTTCCATCAAAATCCTAACATTCTACCTCCAATATAGTACAAGGGTTATTAGTATCTTTTGGGGGGGAAGCACCTCCAGCAATTAGCAGATCAAGTGCCATATACCAGACAATACATAAAAACCAAAGAGTTTGGCTCAAAAGGATTTAGCCCACAGAAAAATAGTAACATCACATATACCACCCTTCACAAGCCCTTCCCCTCACAAGAAAAAATTTGCACAGAAAGAACCGTCAATCTGATCTATCTGAGGGGAAAATGTCTTTAAGTGAATTTTAAGTGAGAGTGAGTCAACAGTTCACTGCAACTGTACCAACACTTCAAGGATGATTGTCCCAAGAGTAGCGAAATGCTAAAATTGTATTTATTCTCTCTCAAGGAGCTTTGTACTGTTAAGCTGCTATTTTGAAACTATATGATGAAGCACCTGTCACAATACTGGGTTTTCACTTCTGTGCCATGCATTACTTAGGCCAACAATAATGGCTGGAGGGTACAGACGGGTGTCTGGAGTTTCTCACTGATGCCCCAAGTTCCTCTTATTTGTTTGTCTTGTGTTCCTCTGTGAAGCTATGAAGGCATGTGATAGCAATCCCAAATACTTACCAGAAGCAGTGATTGCAGGTAAACAAGCTATGAACTGATAGTTCTTTAAACAAAACTGCGTACTTCTATCAAACACTCAGAATCTTATTAAAGATACTGTCTAACATTGTCACAGCCTTCCAAAGTCCACCTCCAGGGTCATGTTCACAGTCACCAAAACTATATTCTCAGTAGCGGTGCACATCATAATTCCTGCATTATTCTTGATAATTCAAGTGTTCTGTACCACAGATTCAACAAAGCTGAATATATCCATAAACTCAACATGCAAATTACAAGTTTACAGACAAAACTGTCAGACAAAAAGGTTATTTAAAATGTCAGGCATAAGCATTCTTTCCAAAAGCAAAGGCAGCAACTAAGGAACAGGTATCACCTGCTTATAATCTCCATGGAATGCATAGGGTACGAGGTGAGGTGGGAGGAGGGAGAGAAGAACAAAAACAACCCCAAGAGTCAGGTATAAACTCTCTATGGTGCTCCAGATGGTATTTGGTCACTGAATGCAAATGAGATCACTGCAACTTGCAAATCTACAACTTCCCTGTCACAAACCCTGCCAACAGTAAGATACTACCTCCTCTCCATTCCACTTCTTCTGTAGAATTTAAAAAAAAATAATAATTGTGGGAAAAGGTATAGCAGCTGTACCACTCGTCAATGTTCTTTAGGCAGTAATATCATTAAATAGCATTCATCCCTGAGAAGACAAAACTTCCACAAACTAAGACACTCCCAACTTCTTCAGACTTGTAAAATCACTCAACGTTTTTCTCCCATTCAGTGACCCCATACCAATTAGCTTTTTTCACTTGGAACAGAATAAAGATCTTTCTTCAAATTAAAATCCAATCATAATAAAAACCAGAACACAACAGCTGAGGCTGGCAGGAAAAAGAAATGTAGGAGTATGTGCAAGAGACACACCTATGAAACTCACAGCTGTCTAGCTAATCTAACTACTTAACTGATCTATAGCTGTTCTGCAAATAATTGTTTTTGCTTAATCTCCCATGACAGCATTTAATTATCTACACAGTTTTGGAAATCTACTACATAAACAACTGTTCCTAGTGGTACTGTTTATAACTACTAAGTTGTTTTCTCTATGACTATTTGAAATTATTTTATTCAAGGCAGATTGTTGTTTCCATAATCATCTATCTTGAATGTTATAAAGATAAGGCAACCCACACATTTCATATGCAAAACTATAAAAGCGTTTAAGTCTCAGTTTGGACTTATCATTTGTTTAACAAATGTACTAAATGTCATCCGATATTATTTGAGCTACTCCATTATTCAGGAAAATCTGTAATTCTAATTTAGACTTGAATGAATAAAAGACAAAGGCTTAAATTTAAGTTGCCACTAAATTGTTATTACCCTAATGAAAATTTCGCTTTTGAAGCACAGGTCTTAGGCAGGAAAACAGAAATCCCAAACAATGTGAGCAACTTCATACTTGGTAAGAATTCATGATCTCATTAACAGCCATTACTTCCTAAAGTTCATACATCTCAAAAGACAGGATTTGTAAAGCTGAAAATGTTTCCGACAGACTCTAGTCTTCCACTTGGATTTGCAGTGGCAGATCTCTGCAACTTGTGCTCCTAAGCATACGAGTACAAACACAAAAACAAAGTTCTGGTCATTGAACTGTAAGTTACTGACCACAGTGACAATCCAACAATACAAACAAGATTTTAAGCCAGTGCAGCTTATTTCATGACTAGGTTATACCAAAACAAACAGCATGCTATGGTGGCTCAGCTGACAGGCAAGTAAATTGCTATGCTTCAGTAACTTACTGATTTTCTGTTTGTATGCCCACATGCAAAGAAAGTCCTTTATATTTTCAAGAGCATGTGAACTCAGGAGACTAATTTCAACTAACTAATTATTTCAATACTGTGGTCTGCTTATCAATAAAAAGCAAAATAACCACGTTTATTCTGCCTGCTGCTGCATGAAACTCTCAACAGTGTCCTTTGTCATATTTCAAGGAATCCATGTACATAAATACCTCATTTTGGCAGAATTTGATGTTCAACATTTTGTCAATGCTTATGATTGAGCTCTAAAAAACTACTGAAGAGAGCAAGACAGCTCTGTCAGCGGTACAATTTATAATACTTTCACAATTACCTCACTTTATTATCTGCTAAGTCACTACAAGCATTTCAATGTGCTTTTAATATAGAACGAGTAGACCTATCATTATATGATTTACACACATCACAAAGAATTCCAAAACCTGCAGTGGGAGAAAAGGAGATTACTTCCCAAATGCTTGTAGGGTCCTGACAGCTAGCAGGAGCGTATTTCTTCTTCCTTCAATTACTCTGTACTTCATTCCCCTACATGAGTTACACATGATCCTCCTTTCTCCATCTCCATACTCAACTTTGCATCTCTTCGCATCCTTCTGTACAACCTTTTTCGTTCAGACATTTTTACTTTAATGGGAGACAACATTGCAAATAAGGATCACTCAATGATAGTGCTATTGTATCAGGGTAGACACAACTTTTCAGCTGGGGCTGGCTGCAGTGTTGTGAAACACATTGCACTCAAACTGTTTGTCAACAGCAGCAGTATCACACTGATGATTCTTAAAAAAAAAAAACAAACAGTGCTCTTGCAGACAATTTTCAGATTTAATTCCACTTAAAAATTATCGTGCTAAGGCTCCAGCCCAGATGCTTCATAAAATTTTGGACTACGCAAAAAAAAAGTGTCAAAGTGATGCTATTTTCTATTTGCTATACTCTGTCCCATTCTATATTGGAGCAGGTTCAGCTATTCATACATTTAAATGCTTCACAATACCATTATCAGTGGAAGCAGTGCTATATGTTGTAACCAAGATGTTAGATATAAACAAGCTACATCAATTTACAACAGAAACAGAAGCTATCACCTGCAACTCCCCTCAAATAAAAAGACACTTAAGTCCCATATGCTACATTTGAAATATTAAATAAACTATATTTCACAAAGAGAAAAGCATATATTATTAAAGCTTTGCTGGGTAAGTAGAAATATTACCTATGCCTTCATTCAAAACAGGTGCCTCATAAAAAATTAATGTCAGTGGAACGGCTTGGTGCAGCACTTCCGAGCCACCTCTTTAATTATACATGATCACATAGTTACCTGCTATGTGTAGAAAATATGCCTAAAGATACAGTGTTTCCTATCTGTGATTTCACAAGCTGTATCACCAAATAAACAGTCTGGTATTCATGAAAGTATGAAGTTTGTAGCAGTCTGAAGATAGACGATTAGAACAAGACAACGAATAACAAAATGAACATAGCATAACCCAGAATCAAAACAGTGTGGGGTAGAGGTAGGGAGATAAAGGACAACTAAAGCACACTTGACAAATACAATATGCTATATATTTGAACTGCCGGATAAATTTTATCGCCAAGTAACCAGAAGGTATAAAGGCTATATCAGGATGAAAATTTATTGAAAAAAAAAAAGGAACTGATCCCTATTATTGTTTGGGTTTTCGGGGGGTTATGTTACTTTGGTTTGGTTTTTTTTAATCACTACTATTATTCCAGGATTAGTGAACTTTCATTGTTTTCATCCAAGACACGAGAGGTTAAACAAGAGACGAGTATTCATGCAGTTTAACAAAATATCTTTTAAAAGTTAAAGTTTTCAGGCAAACTAGTCTACTCATAGCAACAATACATCATTGAAAAGGAATTAATATATAATGGATAGTCATAGACACAAAAGATCACAACAGATAAAGTTAGTTTTGTTCTATAATTTTAAGGCTACACATTCTGGAGACACTGAGGACAATTAAGTTGCATAAAACTTACAATCACATAAACTTCTCATTGTCACCTTTGTCTGACCCTTCCCTTGCTTCCTTTTATTACATTTACTTGTTGCAACTTGCCTCCATTTACGCTCAAATCCTGTAGCATGACCAATGTGGCAAGTTCTGACCTTGCAGATTTACCTGTGGTGCCATGGAGTTTGCCTGACTGTAGTACAGCTTTTTTATTCCATCAACTATTACCTTATACCAGGGTTTATTTTTTATTATCCTTTGAACTAGAATTTACTCTAATTTTACAGCGCATCCGAGACTTCACAAAAATTTAAGTAATTATGTTGGATATAGGTCTCCTAAGTTCATTTCAAGTTTCATTTTGCATTTTATCTACGGATCATTTGCAGCAGAGAAGTCAAATTTACAAGCTTTTTATTTCCTTTAGGTCTTAAAACACAAATTGTGACAAAATCACACATGGTAGCAAGTTAAAGCCTTTAATGACAAAGTTCCTTTTCCACTGGAAAAAATATACATAAATCAAGAAACAAAGAAAGAAAGTAACTTACTGTGCAGTTCACGATGTATCACATCTACAAGATTTGGTTCATCTCCCCACCAGAATATCCATAGCTCCTTACAATCCGGTTTGACGTCACGGCGCCACACACAAAGCAAATTGGCCTGCAAGCAGCGGATGAAGCTGAGCAGAATTGGATCATCCTGTGCTGGGGCTGAGATGATAGGGCCACAGTCCCCATGACCTTCAAAATTGTACCTACGCCATTTGATGCCTGTGAGTTCAGCCTAGGGGGGGAAAGAAAAAAAAGTAATTAAATCACTCCATTTCAAAATTTAGTTACATTCAGAGTGCTGGTTTCTTTCATTTTCATTGTTCAATTTGTAGAATTTAGCCCTAAGGACCCGAAGTTAAAAACTCCTCCTATTCCTGTATTTTCCACTTTTCCCCCTCAAGGAAAAAAATTTTAGAAACAGTACTGAACAAACCTGGCCTACCCCTGCATTTAGGTTTTTCACCACAACTTGACTCATTTCCAGCAGATTCATTCATTTCTAATGTTATTGTTATCTTATTGTAACCTTAAAATTAGAAGGAAAAAAACAAACAGGGAGAGAGGGAAGGCGGCCCTTTCCCTACATGCTGCTTGGTGGTCAACTGAGTTCAGTGTCAGTCTGAAAGTTCACCACTTGGAAGTCACAAAGAAAAAGTACTACAGGATATAAGAAAACAAGTGACTTAATGAAAATGGTGAAATACAGCTTCATATTGTGATGTTACAGGTTTACCACACCTGCTTTTTATTTCAATTTTGCTCAAATGAACAAAAACAGGATAAGGAAATTTGCCATTTACTGTCCCTCGACCAGACAGAATTATCTTATTCACCATCAAGGAAGAATAAAAAGAGCAAGAAAATGGCTACCTGGACTTTTGGGAAGGATTTTCCCTCTACACAGGGTGAAAATCTGAAGTGTAAGTGTCCCACTGCATAGCAGTGTGAATAAACAATTGCCAGGGAAGAAGCTGATAAAGTAATCAAACCATGAAAGAGTTGGCAGCTAGAACCAGGTCAGCAGAGCAATGGTTCTATTTTTTTTTTTTTTCCACTTTTAATAGCAGATGCTCACAGCTGTCACATTAATTCTTCCCACCTCTGAAGTGTCCAGATTGTTACCTTTTCATCTGCTTCTACTACCCTGCCTATCACACTCTTCCTCTCCCCTCTCCAGCCTGCTGCCTGGTTTCCTCCCTCACTTTTCCTCCACTCCTAGTTTGTCCCTATAACTGTTGCTTCATCCTCCTTTCTCTCCACTGGCTCTGGGAGCCTGCCCAGGACACAAGGGGAAATACTCGTGTGACTTCTAGTCTAGCTAGCATGAGTATCATTATCAAATAACAAAGTGGTATGTATATACTCTGTTTTCACAGTGGGCTTGTATTCTAGTTTCTAACGCATGTTACCACATTCTCACTGCTGTTACTACCTCTGCTTCATTTACAGTATTCACACCTTCACTTTGCTGCTCAGAAAGAGCTGGTGTGCTCTGCTCTAAAGTGGTCCTACAGGAAAAGCCAGCTGGTCTACAGCAACAAGCTGCAAAAACTCAAATACAGCATCTACACCTTTAACATGAAAACTCATTGCCAGGGAAAAGGGGAAAGACACAGCAGTGGAAATGCTGTAAGAATGTCTGCCTCCTCCCTCCCAGTAAATTAAGCTGTATCTAAACACTAAAATTCCTTTCCTTCCTCTTCACAGTACTTATAGAAAATATCAGCAAGAAAAAGGGTGAATTTTTACTCCTAAAGAAAAAAAAAAGACTTGCAAATCACGCATTCTTCCCATTTTCATCATCTGCACAAGTGCATTTGACCTACTGGCCTACACTGCTCCTCCAAAGCCCATACTACATGTCACAAACAGAAAGATCTCCCTTTTCAAGTCCATTTGAACTTAGTTCATTAGAAGTTTAAACTCTAAAATTTATTTTCCTTCATCACAATAACTGGAAGTAGGCTGTTACTTGTTCCAAGAGCTAGCTGGTTAACTGCTGAGGAGCTAAAGGTGACATTCATCATACCAACAACACAAGCAAAAAATACCTGTATTTCTTTGATCTCATAAATGTAATCCCCTAAAACAGTTTCACCTCATTCTGCCTGTATATTGCCTAGCACAGCAGGGTTCTGGCGCATGACTAAAGTTCGTGTGACTATGCCTCAAGGACTATTTCCCCAAACACTGAATTACCCAGATTGCCTATTTAATTTTCCCCTGAAGAGGCCTCTGCAGGCACACAGGAATACAGTAGCTGACCTCTACTGGGAAGGGGAAAATTCTGACAAAATGCTGAACAGCAGTGAAATTGGTTTTATTTTTTGCACACCCCTAAACCACCAGTCATCTTCAGTTCTCCACTGTGGAAGCGATGCTACCATCCTGTAGCACGTCAGCAGGATACCAACGGTGACGAAATCACAGACAGCGCTGGATTATCCCTGCTGAAGACTTTCTACATCCAGCACTGACGCTTTTGCACTCAAACAGAAATGCTGATCACCCATTCAAAGTTTTGGGGAACTATGGAAAAGCAAATCGGAAAAGACAGTCAAGACTGGCTGAGATGCACAGCATATATGCCATGTTCCTGGCACAAAAGGCGGCACGGGAGTGCAACAGGAAGAGGCAAAAAGGAAGGACAAAAATTACTTTTTCACAGTAGGGTGCTGCGTAGTGCTGGAATACCTCGCACATTGCAAAATACTCTAAAAGAAAGTGCTTACACATGCTTCTCCAAAACACCTGCATCTGTTTTACATGGACGTCTTCGAAAAGGAAGATGCAGAGTTTCTGAAAAAGTCTAATGAATAGGACTACAAATCACGAAGCACCAAAGATTAGCGCCAGCATAGGCAGCCTAGGAAAAAAAAGTTACACGTTTCTATGTCATAATCCACTAGGAAGGAACATACGGCAAGTCACAAAAAACATGGAATAGAAGGATGACAAAAACAAAAAAGGCTACTCAACAGCACCACTCACTTGATCAACACAGCAATAGCTGCTTGAAACAGCAGACAAGCTCTTGCAGCTTTCTGGTAGCTCAGAGGTACCAGCCCATAACATTCCATCCGTATTACAGACAAAATATCATCAAGAAGAGCATACAGAAACCAGCAGAGCTGCATCCAATTTAATTCTACACTAACAAACTTCTGGAGTGTCTAGTTCTGTAGACCCAGGAATGACTAACTACTAGAGCTAATCAGGGTCACTAGTGACCACCCACACAGAAAATGACTCCCAAGAAAAGGAAGAGACGAGTACTGGGGGTTTTGGACTTAGCAGCAGCATAAAAGGATATCTCTCACCTTGTTTCCTGGTCAAAGTTGGAGAGATGCAGTTCAGTGCATTTATTTGGACATGTGCGTTTCTGCTTAAGTTTTTAATAGGTAAACATCATACTAAGCCCTCAGAACTTCTAGATTTTGTCCTCATGTTGATTAAAACTGAATTCAAGAGATCTAAATCCAGAAGGAGTACACATGAGAAGACTGCACCAAGAACACTAATATATATTCTGTGGCTCTACAGTTGTTTTGTGTGAAGTATTTAACATACTATAGGGAAAGTATCTGCATCCACATGAAGTTTTCTAATATTTATTTAAACAAACACACACCACTAGCTTTAAAAGGCCTCAATCTGTAGCAGGGTTTTTACAGACAAGACAGCCAATGGCCTGCGGTTCTGGTGACTGTATTAAAGAACTAAACGTGGTTTCATTTATGTTTAATCAGCAGTGAACACAGGCTGCTACTAAAATGGCAGCCTCTTCCTCATTCCCAGCCATGCATTTCCATCTCCCAGTCTGACATTATATCCAGTAATCATGCAATCATCGGGTGTGTGGAATCAGTTCACCAATTTAAAGATGAAAAACAAAAAGAAAAACATTTATCAGATGAGCAAACCAACAGCTTACCCTGCAGCCACATAATCACTAGAGCAGACAGAAGAGCAGGAGTGAGAATGCACAGCTGAGAGCAGCAATGGAGTGGGATCTCCCCTTTCAGCAACAGCTCCAATCAGATAAAACACAACATTAAACTGCACACAGAGACTGTTGTTAATGTACACCTTAAACCAACACAAGCAAGCACCGGTGCCAAAAGCAGTCCCGGACTGGCCTGCCTTCCTCGCATCAGTCATCTGCTCCTGACTTTACCATCACTTCTGCTTTACAGCAGTGCTGCTGGTTTGCAGCAGGTTTGCATAGCTTCATACCAAGGTGAACTGACTAAAAATCAGAAGTATTACATTAAACGGTTTCCTCCTCTACTCAGATCAGTCCCCATACCTGATTCATTAAATACCCACAGAAATGCTTGTACCAGTAAGACAGGATAGCAAAGCCAGTAAGGGAGGGTAGAGCTACTCCTTTTAGTAAAATGGCTGGTTTTAAAGCAGCCTGAAGTACTCACTGAGATAGAAACCAAGATTTCCAACCTGAGGACAAAACTGCAAACATGCTGTTTTACTCACAACTGGTTAGAAATGAATGCAGAACAAAGCAAAAGTCTTGCCAGGTGATGTAATCTACTGCGATTCTTGCATCTTTTCCCATATGTGTAGTCTTGGCTTATTATTATTGCTACAATGTTCTTAACACTAAAAAGCCTGAAAAAAGGGAACTTAGAAATACTTACTATTAACCAACATTGTTAGTAAATCATGCATTATGCAAGAGATTTTTGCTTTGGTTTATAAAGGAACATATGTTTCAGAGGACTGTGCTGTAAAGGGTTCAACTTCCCAGATAAGAGGGGCGCTTTTTTTAAAAATTATTTTTCTCTAAATTCAGTTAACTGCAATTGGATACAGAATAAGGTGTTTATAAGACACCTGTTCTAAATGCACTGGGCCAAGCCTGTAAGGAAATAGAGAAATCAGATCTCGACATCTAACCTAGTAATATTCAAAATCTTCACTGACATTCAACTTTTTACAGTAAAATTCCCAAGACACAAGAAGATCTGTTTCTGATATATCCAAAAGCAGCTATCAGGGTAGAAGACTGCGTTCAAACCCAAAATTCCATACAGACATCCAAAACCACCCAAAACACACCCAAGAAATAGGCATCAAGGAAAACACAATCATGCCCAATGCTTTCATTCAGAAACATGGCCATAGAAAGAACATCATATGCAGTCCTTGGAAAAGGAGTGCAGGCAGAGGTTTCCCTCCTCCTACATGACTGTCTTAACGGTCACACTATGCAGAGTGAAACAGCTTCAAGAGAAATGCGCTAAGAGTATCCAAAGCTCTGATATCCCCTATACACACAAGCAAGCAGAAAAGACAGAGAAAGCAAATTAGCACTTTCTTTTACAACCATTAGTCTGCTGCCCTAAATACAGACACCTTCGCATCTGTCTACAACAGCCGAGGGCTGTAGCCATCTTAACTCCAGGACAGCATCCAGAACTGTAAATTCGTAGTAGAGACAAAACCTAAGCTCTGATTCTTTCCCCCCCCTCAGGCTTAAATCAGAATAATAGACAGGCAGGAAGGGTCTTCTGCTGATCTCATAGCACTCCATTCAGATTGCAGAGTTTAGGCTGCTGAAAATCACAATTCCCCAGTAACATTTCACACTGCACAACTTGATTCTGGCATGCTACCAGCAACCCTGAAGATATAATTAGTGCTGTGTAGCCACTGTGACTACTTTCCTCTTCTGCAGTCCTCGCAGATGGAACACAAACAAACCACATCTTCCACCTCCTCTTTTTCTTCCTCAAATCTCCACCAAATAATTTTTGGACTATATGCGTTGTATGGGAAATGGACAGACCAATTCTAAATGAACTTCTCCGGAAGACTTGAGTAATTCCACCCACTTGAACACACAAAACTCCCTTGGAGAGATTATACAAGCATACAGACACATCAGAACCAGGAAAAGGCAGAGCATTAAAAGTTCGAGAAATTCTTGTATTTGGCTACTCTAGTGTAAAGCAGAGTTATTTCTGTATTATTGTACTTCTCTACATTAAAAACAATGGCTAAAATTATATAATCACGTTATTTTCCCCGCTTCGTATAGTACAGAAAGGTGAGAAAAGCTAAGGCAGATTCAGACCCCAGAGTGCAGAAAATCAGTACCCTAGTACTTACAAAATAGGAAGGATATACTTAAAAAGGAAGCAAAGATCTACAGAAAAGGATTGAAGGGTCTTATGAGCTAAAGAACTAGAGATCCATCACACAGGCCCTCAGCTGCAACCCAGACTTTCACATCGACTTTCAATATAGCATTGTTCAGGTTAACTTTCTCAGTTCTCCTATCTGAAAGAAAGCAAAAATAAAACAAAAACCAGGTATAAAAATACTTCCCAATTGCCCGTCCAAAAGGTGCTAATCAAGAAAAATTCAGGTCTGCACAGTGCTTCAAACGTAAGTTTCTCTAATTCTCTTAAGAAAAGAAGCAAGCACTGTAAAAAAACCAAACCAAACCACACCACACCTCATCACTTAAGTCAGGTACTTACACAAACAAGTTTCAGTTAACCAAAGGGAATATAAAAATGAAAAAGCTTTCATCATATGCCCTAATCAAGGGGAAGATGTGAAATTGTCCACGGTAGCTTAAAAGGAAGCTAGACACAATCTAAACAATTTTTCTAATCTAGATTTTTGTTTGCTTCTATGTAGGATACTGTAGTTGCTAAGTATCTTTAGTCTAGAATTTATGCTTCAGATTGGAACATAAAAAACATAAATGCCATATTTTAATTTTTTTGCCAGTTTTATTAGAGTCTCATCTTGAAGATTTTCATTCAAGTAAGTAGCTACTCTGAAGCCACTAGAGACTCATAGGAAGGACTACTCACATGAGTAAAAATCTGCATAAGAAAGCCCTTAGTTCATAGTCCAAGAATTTAAACTGTAGTTAAAGGTGTCATGGGAATTACACCACCATTTTAATTAAATGCTATAAGAACTTGCAGACATATTCAAGATTAACACCATCTGTTTTGGTTACAGAGTTTCATTTCCCTACATCATCCTCACACAGCAACAAAATACCATTTCACACTCTACTCAAGCCATTTAAATACCAGATAAAATTAAGTCATCTTGATACACCTTACTAGGAAGGAAGGACAAAAGGATGATAGACAGGAGAACCGAAAAACACTTTGTAACAGCCCGTGCTTATGGGGAAGGCAAACACACAGTCTAACAAGAACTCTTGTCCCCCACTCCCACTGAAATAAAATATTTAGTAACATCTGCCTAAATCCCTGTCAAGTGAACAGAAAGAACAGAGGCAAG
The DNA here is from genome assembly GCA_026212715.1 of Elanus axillaris. Taxonomy (NCBI): domain Eukaryota; kingdom Metazoa; phylum Chordata; class Aves; order Accipitriformes; family Accipitridae; genus Elanus; species Elanus axillaris. The sequence continues at coordinate 2,216,197 of JANZLQ010000092.1, read as the reverse complement.
AAACACATCAGGGAACAGAGGAGATTGGAGATTTTTTTAAGCTAAGCAGACTTCTTCATAGATACATATTACTTCTACAGTCTGAGAAAGACTCCTATTTGGATAGCACAACTTTCTATGGTACGACTGAAGCAGCAGCAAGCATCCATACGCAGACATTCTCTTACCTTTTACTCTGGGGTCTAAAACTCTCTTGGTTTAAAAAAACAAAACAAAACAACCATCTCAAGCTGTGTAGCCTCCTGAAATCAGGTCATCTACTAAACTACATATTAACATTCCCCTCTTTATCCTATCCATTTTAAAAAAGCAGCAAATGGTTTGCGTTCCCTTCCCTCAGGGCTTATCCCTTCTGCCCCTTAAAAAGGGAGGAACCATATGGCAGGAGAGGCCTTATCCTGCACTGAACAAGCCATGGCTCATCTTCAATATGGCATGCAGATAAACATTGCAATAACTGCATACATAAAGTTCTTCAAACGTTTTCATACTCTGAATTCAAGAATGCAAAAAAACCCAACACCTTGAAAAAAATAAATCTAATTCTAAAATGGGCCTCACGGCCAACAGGAAAACTATGCCATGCCTAGTGATTCAAAGGGCTGACTGATCAGCTGAGTTGAGCATCATTCTTCTTAATATGCAACTAATCAACAGCAGAATGACATGTTTGACTTTAATCTTTTCCCTGTATAAGCACACAATCAAGTGGCTGGAAAAAAAGGATAAAGGAGAGCCACCAACAATCTTTGAAAAATGAAGGACAAAAAAAATTACCCTTTTTTTTGTTTGTTGTTGTTCATTTGCTCTTAAGATCAGCAAGAAACTGAGCACACCGCTGCATGCAGGACATGTACCTGAAACAGTTTTCTGCTGGATAAATCTCCTCCTACCGTGCTGCCCTTCTCCTTCATACCCCCTGGAACAGATTATCTAAATGCTACTACTTCAGAGCTGTTTGTGACAAGCAACAGTGTCAGGGCATTTGTATGTCATCTTTTATCTTTGCCAAGTCTCAGTGAAGGATTTAGCTGTAGCCAAAAGCCTATTATCAGATATCTTCCTGGTGGACTTCTGTACCTGGGAACATTTGAGATACTGTATCATAGTATGGAGGACCAGAAAACCAAAGTATATTTGAAATAATAGAGTCCACATATACCATTATTGAAAGCCACAAACTAATAGTGTGAGCTGTTATGCCTAAAAAGTAAACAGTACTGACAGAAATCAGGTATTTTTTCCTCTCCCTACTGGATGTCAGTGTGATTCTGCCTATGTGGGAGAGGAGGCAGCCAGGAAGATTAATGGATTGTTTCAAGGAAACAGAAGTCAGTCTAGTCTCAAAAGGAATTTGAGGTGGCAACTAAGTACCACCTTTCCCAGTGGAAAATATCAAAGGACTCCAATATTAATGCTCAAATTTCAGCAGTTCTGGCAGATGCAGAAGCTACCAACAAAAGAAGTTTTGAGTGGCAACCATAAAAGAGTAATCTGATAAAAGGGCCCAAATTGCTGATATGCATCCCAACCGTCACAGAATTTCAAGGTTAAATACTAAAGTAAGACTAAAATAAAACACAGCAGAAGGAAGGAAAATGAGTGCATGCTGACATACTGAAAGAGCTATCTTCCTAGAGTCCACTGCAAAAACAGATTGGCAAAACAAAATGGCATGTTAAAAATTCTCATGAAAGAAACAGAAGGTGACACAGAAATTCTTAGGCCATCTCAATTCACCTCTAGCTCTGCACCTTCATCACTAACTGCAGTTCTTGTTTTGCTACATCAAAAAGTAGAGAAAACAGAAGAGTTACAGGAATAGTCACAAAGTATATATTCCATACAACAAAAAGCATTCAAGGATTAAGACTGCTGGGTCTAAAGGAGGGAAACTCTGAAGGTCTTCAGAGCATAGCTGCTGGTTGTGTCTTCCAGGTAGCAAATTAAATTAGCAGAATGCAGACTCAAACAAAAATGAGAGGGCTGAACTTTGTGTCAGGATAAAAACTTAGGTACTAGCTGAAAAATTGTCTATTAAATATCTACTTAGTTCAAGGAATCTCTCAACCAAATATATAGAGCCTGGGAGATTATTCAAGGGAAGTAATACCGTGTCCTTGACCTACTCTTACATCTTTCTCCAGGTAACTGCTAATGTTTACAAGGGAGTGCATGCTTCTGCAGCAGATTTTTTGGGTCCCCTGTTCTTGTCTCAGAAAAATTGCAGCATTGGTATGAATACCTGTAGCAAGCCCCTAGGTGACTTCCCAAATACAAAAAGCCACGCAGTACAAGTTGCTGTCACTGACAGCATAGCAGCTGTTAAACTGATAAGCACCAACACAACCCTTCATTAAATCCAGCAGGCCAAACAGCCACTGGCGGCCACCTTTGAGACAGGACGCTTTAATGGACTTTTGTTCTGATTCAACAAAGCTGTTCCCATGCCGTGTCATTTAGCTAGATACCACACTGGCATCTTTGAAACCTTTATCAGCCCTTGAGGAGCAGTGTCAATGATCACCCTCAAAATAGCTCTCAGACCTGCCATCCTTGAGTCAATACCAAGCACCCATCAATAAAGCACTAACAGTCATTCAGGACCAACTCCAGGTACTCTTACAAAAATTCAATATAAACCAACAACAACAAAAAAGAACAAAAGAAGCAATTTTTGAGAGAAGACCTTTGAGTTGCATCAACGTCTTTCACCCTCACTGAATGGCTTTGGTTAGCAAATCTCCAGTCCCTCAACTGATTCAGCACATCTCAGTACACTGTTCCAAACTGGCACCTGGCTCGTCAGCTCTCTTCACTGTAAAGGCTGTAACTAAGTTCATCAGACAGAGATAGAAAAGGATAATGTGATAAGCGTGGCTGGAAGCCAAAGAGCTGAGATTTAGCTATTACTTGAAAAGATGCTTTTGAGTAAAAAAATATTCAAGACACAAAAATATAAGGAAACTGAAAGATAGCAGCAACATCTTCCCAGGTCAGTGTGTGATTGAAACACACATAGGCATGCACTTCCACACACTCGTACTTACTGGCTTTTGCACCACTACAGACACATGAAACGGTAAGTTGTCGTGCTGGAGTCTCACCACCAAGCATGAGAGGGAAACGGAAAAGCCAATCTGAACAACAAACCAGGTACTGAATATGTAGGAATCTAGAGGATACTACTACGGAAGACCTATCCATGAACTTGGAGAACACACCTATCCAATAAAGCCAAGGCAGACAAAAGCATTTAGAAACTATTTTAAAAGGTTTTGATTTGTTTTGGGTGGGTTTATGGGGCAGAGGGGAAGAACTGGAATGAAGTTTACCCATGTTGGAACTGAATGTATAACAGTGTAGGCTGTATGCAATGGAAGGATACAATGCCTGGAAGCAAAATGCCATCTCCAAGACAAAAGTCAGAAGGAATTGAATACATTCTTTTCATTTTAACAAACCCTAGGTTTAGTAGTGAACTACCCTGCAGGTCAGGTTACGGACACTATTTTATGGAGCACACTAAAAGGTACCTCTGAGTTCCATAACGCTTCAGCCAGTTTCTTTACAAATTGGAATCAATTACGTTTTAACTTCCAAGTAGATGGCTGAGAACAGATAACAATGAAAACTACCACTGCACACTTCAGAGAGCACACAAAAGAAAGCAAACAAATGTGCAACTTGCTAGCCAAAGAATCCCTCTCTCATTCTAAGACAGGGTGAATTATTATGTTTGCAAGTCCCCATCAAAAAGGCAGAATCAGAACTGAGTAACTGCCCATTTTCCAAAATTAAAAAATAGCCTGTCTTACAGAAAAGTAGTCCAACATATGAAAAAAAGATGACAAAAGTAAATCTGCAAGTAAACGAAGAAATCTTCTCTCCTCCCCCAACATTAACTTTTAAAAACCTTTTTTAACTGAAGGAGGAAGGAAATGTCAAACATCAGAGTCATACAGTGGACTATCAGATGTGTTTCCCAAACCAAGTAATCTGACATATGGGCAGAAAAAAATAAGGGGGGGTGGGCTGGAGGAAGTAACAGCCCAAGTAGAGTAAACTTTGGCATACTGAGTTAAAGAATGCAGTTCCTTTTCTTCCCTTACACAAAGGGAATTTAAGAGCTCAGAACTAGAACATTTTTGTACACCACATCTAAGCAGAACTGCTTAGGGAATACCAACAACAGCTCACATAGTCGTTTTATGCATGTGTCCATCACTGACCTGCAAAGCAAACTACTCTGCCTGCCCAAATGGGCCCTGGCGCAGATTCCTGGCTCCAGGCTAGGAAGGTAGTAAGGGTGCAGAAATACAATGAGACAGCCCTGGTTCTTTAGCATCAACATTGTCTTGACCAGTGACATCAAATGAAGCTCAAATTGTTAGGCAGTCTGCCAAAATCCCTCAGCTCTGAAAAAACCACCACCTCAAGAATTCTTTCTTACGAATCTTGCTTAATACAGAAAGTAGTAAATCAATCCACTACATGACTGGTCATGTAGATTAATTTTGCCAGCTTTCTTACTGTCATTCCTGCAAAGACAAGAATCCAGCAACTCCTGCCAGAAGGAAATTCACAGAGAACTCAAGTCAAAATTTTATTAAAATACACATGCAACATTAAATAATCAGAAACACTGGGCTAAAAGAAACCAGCAAATTTAGAATAAAGTAATTTAACCAATTAACCTATTCTGTCAGCAAAGATTTTTTTTTTATAAAAATACTTGACATGGTCATTACAAGATGTTCCTGGAATGAATTTTATAACTCACCCAGAACCACCTACAAATTCAGTAATATTGTGGACATACATGAAGTGAGACTCATAAAACCCTGACACTACACGACTGCAGATATACTAGACTAGATTTAAAAACTTCCTAGTAAACCAGAGACTCCAATAAGAAAAAAGTCACAGTTTTATACTGTAACAAAGCAACACATTTTGAAACTTATGTCTCCTGGCTGTCAGCTATGAACACATCATTATGAAAAAACTGAAGGTTGCCAAGGCCTGGTCAGTAGGTACAGAACAGTTTTCATCTAAATTTTGTTCTCAATCCTCTTTTCCCACAGAATGCTGTGTTTTATGGGCAAATATGGAGCTATAATAGGCAACAACAAGGCACTGACCACAGCATAGCTCTCTTAAAGCTAAAAGATGAATTAAATAAAGTTTTACTGAACAAGCTTTAAATTTCCTTCTCTAAGACATGGATTGTGGTTACGCAGCCACTTTGATCTCACTTCAATCCATGTTGCTGCCAAAACCTGCTGGGGAGAGAGAGGAAGAAGGGGTACACAGAGCTGGCTAGGGAATGAGAAGGGGGAAAAGCTTTTCACGAGGTTAGTTCCCTGATCCAGGCTTAGATGTGAGCTTATGAATCCTTCTGGGGTCACCAAGGCATGGAAGAAGAGTGAAGGGGGAGGGAGAAAAATGAGAGGGGAAAAAACCCACACCTTTTCTTCTTTAATTAATATTATTTTCTTTTCATAGAAAACAAGAATAGTACACTACACTGCAACATTGGCTGACTAAAGAAAGCAGAGGTAAGTGCCTAATGAGAAGTGATACAGAAATACGCTTGTCGTATACTAAAAATTAATTTTAGAAGACTGATCATTTTTCTCCATTTTCATAAGCTGATTAAATACATTCCTTAGTACAGGGACAAGGTCTTTGTGTATGTTTAAGCTCATCTGTGTTAGTCACATAAGTGTAAATATTGCCATGGGGCCCATTACACAACAGCAACACACAATAAAATCTCCTGTCTCAAAAGAAACAAAAGAGAGAATGCCACTAAAAGCTCAAGTCACATTTCCATACGCACTACTGCAACTCTGCTCAGAAAGTGAATTATGCCACACATGACTCAATGAGAAATAACATTTTTTTTGACAGACAGGTAGGAAGTAAGAGTCAAGATTTATCAAAATTAATCAGAACTCTCAGCACAAGCTGGAAAGACTGCTTAAACCTTTTACATTTGTGAGCTACTAAAAAACAGGCATCATCTTACTAAGTAAAATACTAAGAACCCTCCAGATCTGAAAAGTTAAACTTACTATATGGTATCAAAGTGGTTTATGTTCAGATGTCATTATCATTTTACAGTACAGCGATCACACTAATGCAAGTCTGCGTAACTAGCTGAAGCCACAGCAGGAAACGATGCAAGCTGTCATTCTTAGTATCACAGGCCTGTTATCCCTGCGGTATATGTATATACTTCACAACTGTGTGCAGAGGGAATCTAACACAATGTTTTAGTAATATTTTGAGGTCTGTTAGAGGAGAATATTTTTATTAGCTGGTTTCTCTTTGAAACTACCAGTTGATGTTGGGAAACTCAGGGAAAGAAGACCTATTTTTAAAGCAATACTTAGAGCTTCAAATGGAAGTGGTATAAAAGTTTGGTCTGAGGAAGAAGGATGTCCCCATGTAAATACATGCTCCACAAACAGATTTGATTTGGGATCTTCTGTTGAAAACACTGGTGTACTTTTTAAAACTGGCAAGTTAATACTGAAATGAGCACACTTCTAGTCAGAGCAGTATTTGTTTCATTATTTGTGTTACTATGGCACCAACAACTTGCAAATCCCACTGTGCTAGACTCCACACAAAAAGGTGCACTACTCACCCACTGTACAGTAAATGAATATACGCAGACTTGAAAGAATATAAAACTATACTTGTCAGCCTTAAAGGCAACAGTCTGAGAAGACCAACCACCTATTCAGTGTTATTAGGTTGTCTGCAGGATCCCACAAACAAATTTAGGAAAAGGGTTTGCAGGACAGCAATGTAGTAAGTCTGTGGACATCAAGTGGTAACGTTCCACAAATACAAAGGAGCAATTAGGAAAAAATACCAAAAGATACTAATTTATAATTTGATGATCCTGGTGTATATAGGAGTCAGGAGACAGTACTGAATGAAAAATAAAAGGCAGAGAAGGAATAGGACTCAAGGCTTTGGAAGTGAAAGCACAGTAACTTCAAGGATATGTAACAGCAGGGGAAGACAAAGAATGCAGAAAGGTGCAACATGGTCCCAGTCACAGGATGCGAGAGGAAATTTGTAGCAGCGTTCTTGATATGACCAGGGATGTTTTAGTCAACCCCTGATAAAAGGATGCTGCTGCAACTAAGGATGTAAAAGTGAAGACTGGGAGGGTGGGGGGTGGTGTAATTCCCCAGAGCGATCAAGGAAAAGTGGAGACAACAGGTTAAGCATTCTCATCCAGTAAAGAGAAAGCTTCAAACAAGCCTAGATGTTCAACTTACTACGAAGTGTTACACTCCAGTAACACTAGATGGTTTTTCGGTATTTAAAAAGCAGTGTGTCTGCACACACACACGCTCCCTTTACCAAGGCATAACATTTTTGAAAACAGAGAGATGAAAAAATGAAAACAAAACCCATAAAAATTCCTTCTTCGTCTAATGACCAAAGTTAATCAAGTTAACAACATTCAGCAGACACATCTCATACGTACCACAGTTGGTTTTTTTCCACTGAAGCTCAAAACTTCCAGTATCTTCAGATTTTTTCAAAAGAATTACACCATCAAGAAGGAAAATAATAGAAGAAAGGTTAACATACAGGATTAAAGAGTTCCTTCTTTACTCTCTTTCACATAAAGGAAGTGCTCTTAGAAGCAGAAGGAGAGAAAAATTCAAGATCCAGTGAATCTGGGGGGTTTTGAGAACTGGGATTATGATGTCAATACTGCACTTAATTATGTAGAAAAAACCCAGAAATACGTATTTTCTGATAGTATTACAGTTAAGTGAAAACTATGATTAAGATGTAGTTACCTAGGATTATTTTTTTTTAAATACATCAGCCTAATATTTGAGTACTTTCTTAATCACGTTGATGTTTGCAATCACTGCCTCGCCAAAGGACTCGCGTTGTCACCAAAATCACAACACAGTCATTGGAGAAGGATTCGCAGCCTCAGTATACATGTAGGTTCAGACGACAATCTCGATTTCAAGAAAACTTCACTCAAATATTTCTTAGTGGCTAGCCTGGGATTCTTTTGTCCTGAACTGCAAACGTCACTCCCCACACTCCATCTTCTTTGTGCAATATTCAGCAAAGGTTAGTTACCCAACACAGATTCATTAATTCCACTCCCAAAGCTGGGCAAGCTAACTCAATGTTGCTCCGTCCCAATCTCTTTGCAAATCTGGGTCTATCTTCTTCAAACTCACACACTAGTATACACCATTAAACTGTCGAGTACTCTGACAGGACATAATAAAAACCTACCACTGCAGTGATTTAAAACGTCAAATAATCTTTTATTAGCAGGAAGCGAGCAAGCTTTCTAATGTCATTTTTCTACTTCTATCTTGTTACCTAATAAAATTCAGGATAAAGATAACTAAAAAAATCAAATACTTTTGGAAAACTTGAGAGGTTAATTCCATTTCTTAAACATACATGCCTGTAAATTTACACCTACATACAATTTCAAACAAGCAAGATATCTGCTATATAGTGATGTAACATCCTGCATGCCAAAATAACAGCCTACTGCTTGGAGCACTGCATTTAAGATAATACAATAAGCAAGAACGACTACTGGTTAATTTACTGCTACTTAAGCAGGTGGTTGAGCAATCAACCATTTACTATGAAGTCCTTTACTAACAATTACGCAACACCAAAGAAGTACCTCACTGGCAACCTCTGCCACCTTCACTTTCTGAATGCCATGAAAAACTTTTAAGAAAATAATTCAAATGCCATCTCACATTTCCTTGACTCCTTTCGGTTTCATTCTCAAAACAGCAACAAAACTCACTGATCGAAGGCAACAACTTCTGCTCCTGCTTGCAAACCAAAAAAAGTAACAGTACCAATGACCTTTACAGTTCGTAAATTTGTCTTTGAACATTAACTGGAACAAAGACACAATTCCTATTAACTGGACCTTTCTGGCAGCAGGTTTCTGTAAGAACACATTTAAACCAGTACTCATGACATCTTCCACACCAGCTTCTATAAAGTCCTCTATAAATAGGTCTCACTTTCCAAGAACACAATCATGTCTTTTCCAGGCTGAAGACTCCTACAGTATCTAATCTTTCACCACATGAAAACTACCCCAAATTTTAGGTTGCTCCTGACACCCTTTGCTCTACTCTTTTTCCAGCTCCAGCATATGAAACGTTATGCAACTTCAACCCAGTTTTCAGAGACTGACTTGTGCCTTTGGACCCACCACGGCAGCTAAGCCAGAGACAGCTAAGGAAACATCTTCATAGTTCATGCAAGCCCTCTCCATCGTATGATTAACCCTTACTCACAGGAAAAGTCATACTAATTTCAGTAAGACTACTTTTATGATTAAGGATTATTCATAGGAAGACTGTTTGCCAGCTGGGTCTGAAGTTTTAATACAAAGTGTATTACCTCAGAACGTTTTGTCTCTAAATAGTTATTATACAACTCTTAATTAGTATTTTAAAAACCTGGCCCTTAACAATTGCTTATTAAACACTCTTTCGATAAACAGACACTCTTTTTCAGAAGCAGCAGCAGACATTTTGACTACTGCAAAAACAGAGTTAGGATTAATATAATTTCTTCTACTGCTGTGCCAGAAACATAGCAATTTCAGACAGAAAGTGTATTTTTAATGAGCAAGCCTATTAATCTGCTGCATGCACCAGCATAAACAAGTTTATATCCAAGATGTATTCTGAGGACAAATATGCAAACCAGTCCTTACATCATCTTACTAAGAAATGCTTTACATTTAGAGCAAAATTCTAGATTTCTTTGTGTAGGTTGTCTGTGGGGGGGTTTTGCCTGACAGAGCATACAAACATTAACCCATTTTCTAGAACGGCACTGGATTCCTGCTTCAGTACAGAGCAATATGCAATACAGACAACAGCCCTTTGCATCACTAAGTCCAGTGGGACACTTCATGAAAGCCAACTAGGCAAGCCTGAGATCACGCTCGGCACCTGGAGATTCAAAGCTAACTTTGAAACTTCAACTGAAGACTGTGCCTTCCCCTCAAATGAAATATTTTGAGCTAAGAACACGAAGAACCTCTATACTTTCTGGACATCGCTGATAAAGGAGAATCAATTGCTAAAAAGCTTTTAGAAAATATTTTCTGTAAAAAGATTCAGAAGAAACAGCGGGATCTAACCTCTCTCTAAAGACTGTCTACAGTCAACAAAAAAATAAGATAGAGACTATGAATTGTTAAACCAACCCGAATCCACCACAGCAACCAACCAGACAGACTCGCCACAAAGCTCTGCTTTCTCTGGGGTGGGGAGATAGCGTTCCTTCTTAAACAAAAAAAATGTGTGTGGGAAGAAATTATTTCAACATAAACAAACAGAATCACAGCAGATTATAACTATTTCAAAATGGTAACTCTGCAGTCAAGAACACTGCTTTGTGATTCACACCCAAAACAAAGCCTGTGATAAAAAAAATTAATTGTCAACTTCGACTAGCAGAATCAGTTCAAAGAGATCTGTAATGCACCTCACTCCTAAAGAATGGGTGAATTCCCATCAACAGTTGATTTTGTTTGTGCGTGGTTTTGTTCTGTTACACCAAAAAAGTAAATGATTAGCAAAAGTTTCTCTAATTAGTAATCTAGACTACTGTAGCTTTAACACTTCATAAATTTTGAAATGACTATGACTATCTGAAGTTAAAGGTCAATGGTGTTGGCCACATACTTCCAGTCAATATTTCCTTTCTCAATATTTTTCACTGATACATAAATCCTAACAAATACTAACACAATATAAATCACCCTAATGGTTTGCATATATGCTATATTAAAAAAAGTAATACTACGGTATTGCGCTTTTTTTTTTTTTTGCAAGTGGAGCCAGAAAACAATAAAAACATTACCGTTTCATACATAGCACCACATTACAGGTAGGGATACCTCCCACAAAATTACATGGGAGATTAAAGGGTTGCATATTAAACTCATTATTATTATTATTAAACCCACTTGCAAAAGAATTTTGCTAAACTTATTTTAATGATATTACACGCCCATTTAAAATTTAATGTTTCCCTAGTCTAGTAAGGTCGGGGGGGGGGAAAACAACAAAAAACACACCACCAAACCACAATAACTATGAAATAACTTGACTTTATAATTTATGCTAATTGCACGCCAACAATTATTTTTACCAGTGACAGATTTGCAGACTGCAACTACACGAAACATTACGCTTCTCAAAAAGACACTACTCAAATCTCCATTAATAAATGGGGACTTCACAACTCTCGTTCCCTAAAGGACAAAGCCTTCGCTACCTTGCTTTTACAATCAGATACAATTGTCTCCCTCGTGCTTGCTGCTTTTTCCTTCTTACTGGGTAAGAGCACTGCAGTCAAAAACACTGTAACAATTCCAGCATCTTGATATATATAGCAGTGCTATACAGTTGTATCAGAAAATCCTATCAAACAGAAGCATAGATACAAATTCATGCAATGCAACAGTTTGATAAAAAGCCCAAGAAAGAACTGCATTTATTCTCATGGAAGAATCTCTGGGCCAGTTTCCTAGCAGCGAAAGTGACTACAGCTCTTGTCCTGGATTCTTAAAAGGTAGAAGCGAAATAAAAACCAAACACACGTACGCTAAAAAAGGACAGAGGCAAAATAATGAACATACAGCGATAAAATGTCAAAACCATAAAACAAAGAGCTTGGTCGTTTGCATTTTTAATTCATTTTCTTTTTTTCTCCTTAACTCCTATAAGGGAATTAAAAACAATCTCTTCCTTTCTACTAGAAGAAGAATACCGCATGCACCCACCTCCAATTCTGGCAGAGCTCTGATGTGGGCAGGAGGTATCTACCATAAATCTTTCATACATGCTATCCCCAAACTTGTGTTACAAGTTTTTGTTTTAATTATACCATACCATGCACTAAAAAAGTCCCTCCTTCCCTCTGACATTATCCCTGGTAGCACTAGAAGGCTGTTGATGATCCACTAGTCCTCTCGCTCGCTCAGCTGTTGCCCAGCCAGAAGGGATAATGTTCCTGTATGTGTCAGGTAAAATAACGCAAGGTATTTCCAAATGACTTTGCCCTCACAGAGAAACAAACTGTTGTCTTGTTTTAAATTTAAATTACAAATCTGCAGCTAGCCAAAAGTGATACCATAATTTCTGCAACATTAAGCCACGCAATACGAGTAGGAAGTTGTCAGTTACCAGTAAGATGGGTAGACAGCATCTATGCAAACAAGCTATCCAGCATACTACATTTTCAGCCAGCTTTTCTTCAGAGAAGAAAAAGGTATGAGAAAAACTGAAAAGGTTTGGGGTTTGTTTGGGGTTTTTTTTTTACCTCTCGCCCCCAAGCACCATCTACGCAAAGAGGAGACCAGGCTGTAACAACTGCTGACCGGCAGTCACAAGAGCCCAGAGCACAAGTCCGACAGACAATCACGCTACGCGACCGCTTGCTGCTGCTGCTGCTGAAATGGCGTTTGTCATTGTGAAAGGAGAGAAAACCCCCCCAGTTTGGTAGGCACAAAGCACACAGGGCACGGAGTGCCAAGGGAGGCGGGGAGAAAAGCCTGTTTACCAGAGAAGATGGTCGTACACGCAGGCAGCACGGGCGGGGGACGCGCAATCCGTTGCCTCTGCGCTCTCCTATTCAGAGGAGCGCAGCTGCGAGAGCAACACACGCACTCGCAGCAAACCACGTTAAAGAGCAAAATAAACACGGGGAGCCGGGCCGGGGGAGGGGCCAGCGGAGGAGCAGCCCCACGGGCCCCGACTATAAAGCCCCTGGCAGCTGCACCCGCCCGGCGAACTCGCTGCGCGGCGGAGCGCCCGGTGAACCGGCGGCCGCCCCTTCCCCCAGCCCCGGGGCACTCACCAGCGAGAAGAGGTTGGAGTGACAGTCCTCCAGGCTGGCCCCGTTCGCCACCCAGTTCGCCGCTGCAGTCATGATCCTCGGCGAGCCCGGCCGCCAGAGCGGGGCATGTCTGAGGAGACGGGCCCGGCAGAGGAGGAGGAGGAGGAGGAGGAGGAGGGGTGGGGTGGCGAAGCAGCGG
>JANZLQ010000092.1:2188351-2202203 GCA_026212715.1 Elanus axillaris | reverse complement strand
ATAAAATACTTGGCAGAAATCCAGAAGTGTGGAACTAACAAAAAGAAAATGTGACAACTGAACTTACAGCCTGAGCTCCCTGGCCCCTCCCTCCGCCGCGGCGGCGCCCGCCGGGCCGCTGGGGGCGCGCGGGAGCGGGGACGGGAACGGGAGCGGGGACGGGGACGGGAACGGGAACGGGAGCGGGAGCGGGGACGGGAACAGGAACGGGAGCGGGAGCGGGAGCGGGGACGGGAGCGGGACCCGCCTCTTGGGACGGGACAAAGTTTCTCGTTGCTGAAACCGCCGGTGCGGCGCGGACCGGGGGTTCTCCTGCCGCCGCCGGCCGTGCCCGACCCCGCTCCCGTCTGCCGGACCGCGCTGCACTTTAGCGGGCGAAGCATCCGACGGGTGGTGGTTTTTTTTTTGGTGGGGTTTTGGTTTGGTTTTTTTTTTTTTTTCCGCAGCACCTGCGAGTTTTCAAAGCGGTGTCGAACCGGCTCCGAGAGGTATTCGTTCCGGTTTGTGAAAGGGGGGTGTCCCCCGGGAGCTCCCCGTCAAGTTCGGCCCCGGGGTCTGCGGAGCACGTCAGAGACGACTTCGCCAAAATCCAGACCAGTCCCGCGTTCCTCCCGTTAGAAACGGCTTTTAAGACGTTGCGTACAGGTGGTTTGATTTTGAGAAAAGGAACTCGAGAGCGCCCGAGTTAAATAAACGAACAAAATTCATTCCTGTCATAGGCATGGTCTGGAGAAGGAGAAAGGAGCGACGTGAACAATAAATATTAAATACTTTGTTTAAAAAAATGTAATTCGCAACAAAAAAATGTTTTCGCTGTTGGGAATGACCCTTGGATTCTAACCAGTGGGAACCCGACCTGCTTAGGCAGAGTAAAGCTCACCTGCCCGAGTTTCTCACCGTCAGGTGCGTTCCACAGGTGATGGCAGAAAGCAAATGTTGCTGCTTAAAAGACAGGATTGTTTAGCAATTCGGTTTAAGCATTAATACAGAAACGTAGCGCGTTTTCAGTGATCTGATTCAGTAGGAAAAGTTCTCACTCTGCTCAATGGCAGCCTTCCTTATCAGGATTTTAATCTTAGGCACCTTCTTTGCAATTCACTTTTCTTCATAATAAATTAAGATTAGCATCTATTCTAATGACTGAATGGAGTTTGTTTGGACTTACCTCATAGTAACAAATTTCTAACGCAAACAAGCATCACAGCCATTTAGCTCCACTACGTACACAGAGCAATAGGTAGAATTTAGGCCAAAAGAAAATTTCCACTGAGACCAGTGCTCTTACCACGTGCATTCTTTGTCTGACAAGTCCGACCGATCCACCATGCCCCGTTCTCTGCGCCGTCACACCAAACAGGAATTCGGTGTTGCAAAGACCGGGCCTCTATTAGCAAGAAGAAAAGTGTTTTCAAACACAAATTACATATTCACATTCAGTTACAACTGCAATTTATTTATTTTTTTACACCTATTAGTCAGCCAAACAAATCCTAGACTCACCCTAGGGAGAGACTTTTGTCCTCCTTCACTTCGTCTAGGAGAATCAAAGCGGTACAAAGATGCTGTAAAAGCCCCGAACTGCTAAGGAGCAAAGCTGACAAAGTAGTCAAACTGCCATAGTCTGGAAGTGGCTCGCTACAGCCTGGCAATCCAGAACCAGGGGAGCACTTTGGGTCATATTACTCCACTTCCTTTTGGCAATAAGTCTTATAAACAGAGAACGTGATCTGACGCTTGTAAATATGTCAAGCGGTAAGTATTAACCAACCAAAAAACACATCCTTCCACATGAAAATAGTACAGTTCTTCATAAACACACTGCAGTGTCAGTTGTCCATCCTATCACTAAATGACACCTAGGGTACAACAAACCCTTTGATTAAGTATCCATTCTATTCCTGGAATAAAAGAACATCCCCGATCATGAAAAAGATTATTTCCTCATAGAAATATTTTGAAACTGAGAATCACATTATTACCTACCCCAGAGAAAGCTAACAATACTGTGCAGAATTAGACACTGCAGAATTCGTGTTTCTTCCATATGCCGCTTACCCTCCAAATGGTATTTCCAGTTGTCAGCATTCCTCTTCTGGATCTTCCAAGCAGAGACAATTCATTATGCTTGATTTTCTCATGAAAATGTGGGGCCTAACATAAGATTGAGATCCATTTTCATGGGGAGAAATGTTAATATGACACTGTGCTAATAACACTGTGCTGCTTCGGCCATTTTTCAGGATGCCTATGAACGTTAACCACTCTTTAAATTAAAAATCTTTTAGTATAATTAAATTACCTGTAATGGGTCAATGTTCTGAAGCTGAAGGTTGCCGCTTGCATTTGTGAAAGGCTACCGGTCAAACGTTTTGACCGCATCCTTGCATTGCAAAGTTCCTTTTGCTGTTAAGCTGGAAAAAAAGATAGCATCTTTTAAAGTGGTTTGCCGGTTACTTGACTTTATATTATGTTCAGTTATCATAGACAAGAGAAATCATTATAGTCTAATCATTCACTTCCCAGTACCAAACTAGGAAAGCTACCTTGCTGTCTTCTGACAATAGTGTTACTTAAACCAGAATTGTTCCACTTACAGATACCAGATACAAGTACAAGTGACACTTGCTTGTGGGTAATTATCCTAGATGGTATGTGGTGGAACATGTTTCCCAGCTCAGGGTATTCAAGTTTTGTTCCCTGTTATCTTTTACTTCTTTGTAAAAACTGATCAATGAGCAAGAACAATAACATGGGGGGGGTTCTACTTTAACAAAATAATCATTTTTCTGTAGTAGCAAGATACAGGAACCTTTGAATTAATTCTGCCAATGTATTAACTTACAAGCCGCAATTCCAAAACTGAGAAGCAGAAAGGAGTTTCCGGGCTCCTGGAGATCAGCTATGTCACACTTAGCCTTCACCCTACAGAGCTGATAAGCACTCTGGGAAGGAGCAAGGTACCTACCCTTATAAAATTAGTCCAAATAGTGATAAGCAAGCTGCTTTTATTCTAGAACAACTTAACCAAGAGCTTACAGTCATGATCAAACCTGTTCTTCCAGGAGGATGGCTCAGCAGTCTCATAGACTTTTTTTTCACCAGCAGGTGTTGCTTATGCTTCAAATGAAACATGGAGGCAGAAACAAAGATGTCAGGAGGCTAAAGCAAAGCTAGAATGTCAAAGCAGTTGCTTAGTTTTATTCTGTCTTAAGGTACGACCACTTTGCTGTACTTCCAAGTACCTCTGATTGATGAAAAGAGTATTTACTTGAGGAATACAACCGGCTTGAGCACTTGATTCAGACAGGGCTCTGTCTGTGTATGGAGAGTTTGGCCCTTCTTACACCAGTAGCAGAACTGGAGTTCGACCAAGTTTTGTCAGTGTCAAGAAGAAGCAGTGTTTGACATTTCATTTCTAGGTAAAACGTATCTTTCCACGTATTTTGAGTTAGACATTATGGTTATCCACTAGCAAAAACTCCAGCTTTTGCAGTATAAATAATGACTGTCTAGTGTCATTTTTACTCTTTTCTAGATTCTCCTCTCCAGTTGCCTATACCACCCAGTAATGGAAAAAGATATCGTGGAGGAGAATGATATGAGACCCAAATTATGAACATAATACAAGCCAATGGTCTTTAACTTTTGTGCATATCAAAAAGCAACAAAGAAAATAATTTTGTTTCCCCCCTGCTCTTGAGTTGCTCTTAAATAAATTCCACTCAAGTTAGTAACTTCACTGACAATTACTAAAACTCAAAGAATTTTAGAAGTTCTTTGTCCATGATTTATGTAGTTTGTTATTGTATGTTCTTGTAATGTAGTGCAGACGAACAGCCTAATTTCAGGTATGTTTCCAGTGGTCTCATTGTCTACTTTTTATGAGGTTGAATTAATTTCTTAAGTGTTTTTTAATTCATCCAGTAATTACTTTTTTTTGTTCAAGTGTTTATAAATAAGAATTCATAATGATTTTGGTTTTAAACCAAAAGCCTTTACTTCCGCAAATTGAAGACTTAAGAGGAAAAAAACCCCAACCAAACCCACCAAACTAGGATAAATGAACAGCATCTAATTTTAACATAAAAAATAACCAAAAATGTTCACCCATTAAAGCCATACTAAATAGTTTGTGGGTTGTTTTTTTTTTGTCCACTGATAATCTACAGATTGCCTGTAGATAAGCTAACATTTAAATTTTAATTTTAATTTTATTAAGATACAGGATACATTAGTAAGTTTGTTTATTCCTAGTAAAGATAAAAAACTACCTGAGTTTTAAACCAAGATATTGATCTTCTGAAGGAATAGGTACTTCTACCTAAGAAGAAAATAAATACATAAGTAAAAGATTTGTTAGTAGAGAAGTTGTTCATGAGGGCCATAGTTTAAGTCCTGCTACTGATTAGACTGCGATCTTTGAATGAGTCATCCTTGCTCACCATCTTTATCAATAAATACTGCAAGACAGATCCATGTAGTCTGTTTACAACCATCCCCAACTAAAGAAGTAGCTATAGAAACTAAGTATATTTTTAATCAAAATTAATAACATGGACTATTTTAAATTGCACAAAAGCAAGTCAAAAAGCCCACAGGACTCCAAACCTTCCCAACTGACACCGAGATTTTTATAGCATCTAAGCATTGTCTTTTGACAATCAACAGCAGCAGGGATAGTCTGCTGGGACTTCAAAGAGTTTCTGTTTCTTTTCCTTTTCCAGGATGAAGAAAAGACCAAATGTAGGATACTGCCAGATGTGATGCTAGACCCCACAGTAGTTATACTGCAGGGATTTTGCGAATGCCTTTCGCAAATAAATAGCTACAGTTGACTAAATCTGTTGAAGTCCCTGGGAATACTTACATGAGCAAGCATCTCACAAGGCACAACTGTCTCATGGTCAGGATCGTGTGGGGGTTCAGAAAAGCACACACACATGGCAGAGGCAAATGTTTCGACATACCTCTTAAAAGAGTTATACACGAGAAAATTCCTTGACAATTATTTTATTTGCTCATATGAATACTATACTAACGATACCTAATAAGCAGCAGTTTGAGGAAAGATTAATGACCTGGAAAGCCAATTCTGGGAAGTTTTTCCACCTACAAGATAATGTTGAAAGAAATCTGCAAACTGTTTTAGAGGACTTAGATTAACTGAAGGCCGTATCATTAGGAAAGTGAAAAGAGAAAAAGTTCAGGTTAATAGGTGAGTCATAATGACAAGAATAAGACATTTAAGCTCACTCTGGTAAAGCAGATGTAAAGCTGTACATGGAGTTAAAAGAAAGTGCTCCCATATTTTTATCAAAAAACAGACAAATTATCTTAGTAGCTCCTTGTTCTCTGGATTGTAAAAGATCGAAGAGAGGCAGGAAAGGAAGCAGGGGCAGGCGCGAGGAGCCTAGACAAGGTATTTTACTGTCTAGAAAGATAAAAGGTCATCTCTTACTGTTATGGATGAAGTAGCAGCAGGAGTTGAGTGAGAGTGGTGAAGAGTGGTATGAACAGAGGAATGAACAGTGAAAGAAAGGAAGGTGTCAAAGGTGCCTGACTCCTTATAAAGAGTAATACTAGTAGCATGGTGCCTTTACTAGTGATGCAAGTGTGAGGGAGTCAGGACAAAAGGATGGCTAAGATGGCCATCTGAAGTTTAAATAGCCAGCAACCAATTTGAGAAAAGACAAGGACTGTCTCTAGCAATGTGGCTTTGGATGGAAGGATAAAAACAGTTCAGGAGCAGAGAAGTGGATTGATTTCCTTCCTACATTATGGTGATATTTAGATGACATTTCAGGTATAACTGGTAGGGATGAAGCAAATAGCAAAATGCAAACCATTACTTTCAAGAAAATGTAATGCTAAAAATAAAACTTGTTGAAAATAGTAATAGATAAGATTAAAAAGTAAAGCTTTAAGAAGTCCCATATATGATGTCCCATTTGACTGTCAAAACGCTATCGTTGTGGTAGCAAGTTTTCACTGTTTTTTTTATAAAAAGAATAAGAATGCTCTGTGTGTCACAGAGGCCTTCAGGAACTTAAGGTGTAAGGGGCAAAAGCTTCAGAATAGAGTGAACTGGCCAGCGAGATCTTGCAAAGGCAACTACCAAAAGAAGACAAAGGAACATGTTTATTTTTAGTTGGAGTTTTGTGCACCAGCATGCCCTGTTGGTTTCTGTGAGACGTGATTGTAAATTCTCATTTAAATATTCTGTAGAACCAAAGCAAATGAGCTATTTGGAAAATCTGAAAGAAGCAAATGACAACTGAAACTATTCAGGAATAAAAGGGCAGTATGATCTAGGCAGAGCAAAATGGCAAATAATTTTTAATTGTAAATTATTTTTGCACTCAAAAGAGGAAAGAATTGTGATGTTGGCTAGATAACTTGCATTATGAATAAACATACCTGAGTTTCTAAAGGATTTAATAATCTAACATGAAGCTCCTACTAGCCCTCCAGGCAGAGGATGGGCCTGTTGGGTCATGGTTTCATACCATCAAAGGGATAGATTTCATCTTTCAGATGTTGTTGTGCTCGCTTGGTAAGAATTCAGCTTATTAAAAGGTGTTAAATAAGATACAGGATAAAAATACTACAAGAGAAAAAAATGAAAAGATTTAAGGCTAAAAGGCAAAGTAAATATGGAAATAACATTTGGCAAACACGTTCTGAGAACAAAACTCCAAGTTTATTTTTTGGAATAGATTTTAGGGTAACTCTGGATGGGTGATGTAGCTTGATGTGCTATGACCTTGGAAGCAGCCAGTCAGGCAACACCCCATGCTGCAGATGTGGAATGTGCAGCTTTTGGCATGGGAGCTCAAATATTAAAATTGGCCCATACATTTGAGTACAGTTTTCAGTGTTTGAGAATCTTATTTTATCTGGATTAAAGTCCTCTTCCCCTTTGGCATTAGAAGGTGTTTATGGCTGTAAAAACAAGAATTGCAAAATATTGCCCTGAAATATACATGGACTTCTCCTGCCAAACTCACAATGTTTACTTTGCAGCTTAAAATTGAAACAGAAAAAAAATCTGCCAGGGACAGTATGGCCTTTCTAGACAAACTGCAGGAAAAGTACGGGCAAATGGCAGATTAAGTGTATCGCACTACACTTTTTTTTGTAATTCTCAAAATCATTTTGCTTTACTGTGGCAGGAAAAGATAAGGTAAAGTTTTTCTTGTAAGTCCTAAGAAACCTTTGCTGGTTTTAAAGTCACGCTCAAGTTCTGTCATAAAAAAGATCAATAAAAACTATGGCTCATGGTCTGTAATCACTGACCACATTAGAGCCTGGACTAATGCAGCTCTCTCTCTCTCTTTGTCTTCTATTATCTTCCAACTCTTCCCCCTTCAAATACTCATCCTTTCTTTTCTAGAGTTATTGTTCCTCTTGTTGCAAACTGCAATTTCCAAGCTGTAGTTTTAAGTTCATCTAACGGATTCCACAATCCTTCTACAAAGTGAAGCACTATGAAGAAACCTTAAAAAAAACCACAAATAGATTTGAATTTAAAATGTTATGTTACCGTTATGATCTAGAAAAAGGAGCTGATAACTCTCAGTTACAGGTTGTTTTGCTTTTATACTGATGACATGGAATTGTACTTGCAGTTATAAGTGAATAAAAGCTCTGTGAGAATTGATTTTAACATATCATTACCATTGTTTGGCTTTTTTGATTGTACTTGGGTGTAAACACTTTCACACACTGTTGGAAGAAAGAAGAACAAGATCCTTTAGAAGACACAGGAAAAGAGTATCCATGTGATGAAAGCCTTGGCTAGAGCCTTTCTGTATGGATATGTGGAAACAGTTACCACTATCTGAAAGGTGTGATAAACTCTTTCTAGATGACAGCTCTAGAACTTCAGGTCTTTAGCAACCAGTGTGCACATTCTTTATAAGTAAGGGATATTTTTTAATACTTTATCATACATAAACCCACCATTCACATTCAAGTCCTTATAGGCACTATTAAATTTTAATTGCTGATTTTTCCTCTCCTCTTTCCTCAAGATTAATTTTTCTTATCATTAAAAGTATATCTTATTGTTGCACTCCCACATTTGTACTTCTAGATTTCTGAGGCTAAAAAGTTATGTTGCAAAATTATATGAGAACAAATAAACAACTTTTGGATCTGAAATGGGTGTGCAGCTGTTCCTGCTGTATCCTGAACAAAACAAGCAGTCAGGGAGCATTTATGAGATGAAAAGAAACCAGTCTGAAGTAGATGCTGTTGTCATGGACTTCACCATTTAAAGACAGATCAAGGTTCAGACTCATATCCCTGAAAATAATGCATCTAAAAACTAAACAGGCTAGTCAGTCACAGGTGTACTGACAAAAATGCACAGGTTGTGTCCGTGCACTTTACTCTAGGCAGGCACATACATTTCAATATTTGTAATAGTTTCTGTATTAGTCACAGGTTATGCCTGTTGCTGCTTCTGTCTTTGCTTCCTCCCACCCCATTCCAAACTGGGAGTCTGAACAACTAGTGAGGACCCACTGGAGGTTCATCACTAATAATGAGATTGAATAAGAAATGTTATGTTTTACATTCTGTTACCACTCTGACCTCATTAAGGCCCTTTTGTTCTGGAACCTTAGTATCAGGACTTCCCTTTGGCCATAAAGCTGTCAAGTTCACTTACAGCTCAGTTATAAGAAATGTAAATCAAAGCAAATAGTAAGCTATAGCTAATTTCTGCCTTTAAAACATACATAAACTGTATTTTTATAGGAAACAAAATATACAAAAGGTGAAGCTTGCTCTGTGAAAGATCCAACCATTAAAATAATTTGCTGGGTATCTTTGATGTTCATTTTCTTCAATTGTAAGCATTCAGTGATCCATCAACTGCAGATAAACGTTGTGCTGAAAGCTTTTGCTGAAATTATGTGAAGGAATAAAAGAATTACAGACATAAGACTTGCATAGATGCCCTGCGTTGACATCCCTGTTTCCAAGCCCTATTAAATGAAACAACTCATTTCTCTGAGATTTTAGGGTTTCACAGGCCCTAATTTAAAGAGGAATTACAGAGCAAATCCTATTTTACTACTAGTACCAAAAATGTTAAATATTTGCCTCATAAGAAATTGGACTCATATATAATACAATATTTCAACTGCTTTTAATTTAATCAACTGCTTTCTTAATTACTCAAGAAACTAGCCATGGCTTGAAATGTTTGTTTAAAGGGAACCTATCTTTCAGCCTGCTAGGCAAGCTTAGAGATATATGTTCATCCTTCTGTTTTTCTGAAGCCCAGTGAGTATTGCTTTTCTGGATTTTTCTGACACTCATTTCAGGAGGAAACTCAAATGGTTGTCTTTGCTTGACACAAGAAGAAAGGAATTACACAGTGATGTTTACTGTTTTCCTAAGTGGAGACTGAAGTCTCCTGGCCTCATTTAAGACATACAACATAACTAATACCTATATATCAACTCAGCTGATAATTTTTGCTGAAAATCCTTAGACTGAGATTTTATGCAGAAGATCAATTAAAAATTTGAGTGGATTTGCAAAGCCAGATGGAAAGAGTAACTATGACCCGGTCGCAACAGGAGTGTGCTTTCTGGTCCGAAGCAAGTAGCTGTCCTTCCCTTCTCATACTTTACCTTCCACTGCCCACTTTGTCCAAGAAGCAGAAGTTCATATTAGCAACTATATTTTCTGAAGCCACAGCTGATCCTCTTCTAGTCTAATCAGGGATGACCTTCAGTTTTCTGGCACATGGACCTAACTTGAGCAAAGATCAACTCTGCTGATTTAAACAAACCCTTCCACTCATATTCGGAAACAAGTAGTATTTGTACTTGCTGATTATTTCATATTTGTGGGGGCTTTATGGATACAAACTTATTCTGAAATGTGTTGGGTTTTTTTCAGTTAGAAGTATAGCGAGTGTTGCTAACAGAGATTTTTTTAAATGATTGACAAAGCTACAAGTCGCAGCACACTGCAGTCTCTAAGTTCTGTTCTAGAACTCCAAGCTAAATACAGTATTTGACAAAACACAGTTAGTGTTCCACATTCGTATTTGGAAAAAATATTTCTGTGCAAAATCTAAATTAAAATCACAGCTGGACAGTTTGAGTAAAATGGGAAACTTAGGTATAACAATTCTATTGAATCTCTAGTTTGGTCTCTTAATATTAGGCGAGTACGATGGACGTAAACGATAATTTTGTTATTGTTTACCATTGTAAATACACTAAATCTTTACTAAGATTCAACAGGACACAGACCACTGAGTTTCAGGCTAGCACATTCCCAGTCTACAGTTTGGAGTTGTTATTATTTGCAACTGAAGTCAGGCACACCACTCACATATACTTGTGGTACCTGCCAAAAGGGGAGCCTCCCCATCCTCTTTCTCAGTGTGAAATACCATGATCGCTTATCAGAATATTAAGAACTTGGAAGATATCAAAACTGAAGAAAAGAATTGGGAGCATGAGAGCTGGGTAACATTTCTAGCATTATCCTCAGTTCACTTTGTGGTTTTAGACAACCCAATTGGCTTCTGGAATACTCACAGATTTTAAGTGAAGGATTACATTATTATTGTAAAAAGTTACTCTAAAACACTTACTTTTGAAGTAATGATACCATTTATGAGGCAAAATCCAATCTGTGACTTTGGAACCAGGAGCCAACTTTCATCAATTTTCAGAGACTATGTCTACAGTGTCACACTTGCTTCAGTCACAAGCTAATACCTGAGGTCAAATTCTCTAATCACGTATGCTGCCCGTATGCTGGTGTGTACTCTGGCTCCAGCCTGGGATTAACCAGCTATCTTTCTATCAAGGACATTCTGGCACAGGGTGGGAATCAATACTCAAATTCTGCTTCTCGGGCAACAGCGGTACATTTCACTGGAGGTGCTGGCCTGTGAGCACTCAAGCATGCTTTCAGGAGGTATCAAAGCCAATAAATAGAGTTCCTTTAAATCCAGTTTTCAAATATAATACGAGCTGTGGTGCTTTAACTTGTACACAAACTTTACATCTCAACAGTTGGAAAATCACTTTGGTATTATGTGTGTCTATCAGCTGCAAAAAAAATGGAGATGCATTCCATAATGATTCTGATGTTCCACCTCACTTAAAGAGAACCCACTTTTAATTAAGTACGCGTAAGATCACTGCAGAGTTTTCATGTTCTATTTAAACAAATCACAACAGCCCAAGTCAAAAGTATTTTACGTATCAAACCTAGTATTTGGTCAACAATATTCCTTCAGATCAATTTCTGTGAGCAGTGGTCAGTTAGTTGGGCAGTGCAGAAATAACTCCTGAACTGTGCTATCTCGACCGTTCTTGTCTCTTGTAATTACTTCTACTCGGAGATGTCTGCCAAATTCTTCCCAGTGGACATATGGTCTCAGCAGGTAGGAACAGGCTGAAAATGCTTTTCTTGCAATGACGTCAGTGGGGGAAGTATGACTGAATTCAGCTCCCGTGAAAATTAAATAGTACCTGACTACTGCCTTTTTTTCAGGAGAACAGTAGCTTGGCCTGGTTATTTCTACAGCTTCTTGAGAAATCTTCATACTTATTCTTCCAAATAGAAAGTGTCTTTACAGTTAATTAGAAGATAATACCAGTCAGCTTCTGCTAATTATTTGTATTTTTGCTTAACGCTTATAAATCTACTTGTTCAGGTATTATTACAAGCTAATATTTGTCTTGTAACATGCATTAGTCATTACAATTAGCAAGTAGAAATAGATTAGTCATGCGCAAACAATCTCATAAATGAAGTATTTATGCTCCCTTTGGGGATGGAAAGGAAGGTAATTTGAGCCCTTTATGATTATCAAGGGAAACCTGACTTGTCTCTTCTATTCACATCATTGTTTCAGGATTTCTTTTGGGGCAAACTCATTGGATGTGGGCTTCCTTTAAAGTCCAGTAGCACCACTAGGAGCCGTGTTAGTGATTTAATGAAAACCATCAGGTGTTACCTGTTCCTAAGACTGGTAGTCGCATTGCTCAAATAAGTGTCACTCTTTTCTTTCAAAAATCTTTTCAGTTAATGTATCTCCTTTTCCTGTGGCTGGAAGAAACCCTCCTTTCACATATCTGAATTTAGACGTTTTGTCTGAGCAGCGAGCAAGAATATTTATCCACAGACTCAAGGCTTCTATCACCCCTCCTCCGAGAAAGGAAGACTGAAGATTACAAAATTGGATTGAAGATCGGGATGTCACCACACTCTGTGTGAATGTGTCACCAGTGGCATGCAGCAGATCAAGCAGCTCCCTGGAAGACTACACTCAAAGCAAATCCAAGCTATGATCATGAACTTGCAGATGTACCCTCCAAGAAAAAGGTTATGCAATGAGCTGATCAAAACCATTAGTCCCCAAGTGTGCTTAGAGGAACTGCAAAAGGAAAGGGTCTGCAGAAGTCCAGGATGAGGCTGCTTATTGCTTTTTATTCCATTTTCCAGTGACTTTTCTTTGTCACTTCTACATAAAATTCCTTCCTGTTTCTTTCCAATTTGATAAGCCACTCGGAAAACCTCACTCTTTGTGTGTGTGTATAAAACATCCTAAAAAGTCACTTTTAAAATAATTAGACTAAGCCAATACATAAGGCCATTTAAAAATTAAAACCCTAAGTCATTTCGTGTAAGTACATTTAACAACTGCATTAGCGTATTACTTTCTTCATTGCTTACTCGCACGGAGCCCAGGTAAAGTGCACCGTTACTGACTGTAGCGAGTCACCCCGTTCCCACCCATGCTTTCTTTTTTCTCTTTGCTATCCTTCATTTGCTCTAATATTTACAATGAAAAATCAAACAACTCGCAGCTCTTCCTCAAGGAAACATTTTCTCCAACTAAAGAAGTTGTCAAGCTTCCTGAAGGAAGCTGGGAAAAAAGGAATATTTGTTGCTGTGTTTAGCATGATTACAGAAATAGGTCACATATTGTTTCTGAAAGAAATGGATCACTAGCATACAGGCCCCCACAACTCATCCTGGTCTCCCTCCCTCCACCCCCGTACACAGTGCTCGAAGCATTCCAATATCCTTGCCAAATTCCCTCACAAATACTTTAATTCTTTACGTGCATGTCTCATTCCATCTGTTCCACATGCTCTTTATGCCATTTACATTCGTTGGCAGAGTCTGTGAGATGACACCACACATTATAATTTTGCCGTGTTTTAAAGCGGTTTAGGTATCACATAAGGAAAATGTGGAGCAGCTCAAGGTCTGTGGTTTTCTCCTGGAGACCTGGGTTAATTCAGCTAAAGGGCATACTGCTTGTGAGTGCCACCAGCAGGTTTTCAGATAAGTAAGGCTGTGGCTGTGAAATGCGACGTTATGCCTTCAGGTTTTTAGCTAAAAAAGGCTATCCTCTGCAGGAGTTTTGAAGTGACTGCATGTGTAAGAGACTCTGTGCCCAAATAAACAACATAGTAAAGGCAAATGTGACATAAAGGAGGAATAAAGGAAAGCAGTGCTCAATGGGAAAGGTGGTGTTAGGTATGTGCATCGGTATCACTTGTCAAGCAAACGCTATCCGTCTGATCCTTCACCACAGAAGCACACCACAAAAATGGGCCCACAAACTGTGAGTCTTCAGCTTTGCCTCTGGGAAATATGCAGTTGGTTTCGGGGTTTTGCAGTATGGTCATCCCAGCCCACAACCAGCTGTAAGTCTGTCTCTGAGTACATAGAAGTGGCTATTGCAAATGTCTGTTGGACACAGATTTAGGAGTAATTTCCAGGATAAGAAGGCGGGGGGGGGGGGGGGGTAACCCTCTTAAGGTTTCAAAACAGGGACAAAAAACAGAGAATCTTT
>JANZLQ010000092.1:2169809-2188251 GCA_026212715.1 Elanus axillaris | reverse complement strand
CATCTCCTGAACTACATGTAATAAAAGTTTTCTCTTTTGCTGAAAACAACAACAGAATCCCATGGGTGGCTTGCCTTTGGTAACCCTCTTCAGGTTTCAATACAGGGACAAAACACAGATCAGCTGTGTGTTTGGCCACATGCCTTGAACTCCTTGAACAAATTACATGAAAGCCATGAAATTTCAATTATGTTCTAAGTGCTGGACACCAAACCTTTTCTTTCACCTCCATAAGAGTACCTCAGATAAAAGAAACATGCACTTAAAGGACACATATCAACAGAGATTCAGCTAAAAAGCAGCACAAAATCTGAAGCCTGGGCATGGCCTGCCCTGTGGAAGACAGCTCTATGGCACCTGCTGTACCCCTGCAAGACAGAGTATCAGTGTATCCTATTACAAGGAGTAAGGTGGCCTGGCACTTAGAGCAGCAAGCCAGAGTGCTAGAAATCAATGTTAGAAATATCCATTTCTCAGACCATTATGCAATATAATTACTCTACTAGTATTATTAAGATGTTGTGAAAATACATACTATATTTCATCAGAGGTCAGTCAACAGCTCTAACCTTCCCTTTTCCCAAAGTGAGACAACACAGCTTGCTTACCTGGCAAGATAGATTTCTCAATCTTTACCTCCCCATTTTTTCACATTACCTTCCTCATCTGATTTTTCCTGTTTAGCTTGTATGTTCTACCCAATACCCTGTTATCTTCTACCCCATCTCTCTCTTTCTTCCCTGTCTGTTATTACTACACTGTCTTTAATGTTTTCCCGCTCCCCTTCATTGCCAAGCTATAGTTTTCAACTGCTGTGAAAACGTTTGATTTATACAGTTCATTGTTTCCCCTGCAAAGGAATCATCATCTAAAATAACCTGCATGTGCTTGAGCAAAAGCAGTAAAGGAAAGACTGCCATTCCCTGCTCGCTCTCACAGTTTGAAGCCTTGTAGGCTATTGCATAGCAAATGAGAAATAAGAAAGATAAACAACTGCCACTGTCTTGAATGGGAAGGGAACTTGAGATGGTCTTTGCAGCATGGCATTGGATTTTTGATCCAGACATTTTCATGCTGAGGAAAAATAAAAGCTAGATTCTCTATTATCCAAACACTGTCCTTTATACATGTGCCAAGTCAACTTAGAATAATATGTCTTTGATTCCTGACCACTTCATACCTTCCTGTTAAAAAGCAGAGAAGGATCAAGAGCTTGAGGTGATGGCATGAATTCAACATCATATTTAGTTGGTTTGGTCTAAACCTGAGAGCTATCAGAGGTGTTAATCTGACAGGAAAAGAATTGAGGTATAGATTTACAATGGGCTTTGGCTGATGCATCACCCTGTCCAAAGGAAGGTACTGTTCTCCCAGAATGGTGTTCGGCACGTACATTCATGAAGAAAGTTTGGTTCCTCAGCAAGGCAGTCACAGAAGACAACATGCTGCTCCTAGCCCAGCCAGTGGAAGACACTGAAGCGAAGTGTATGTGTGAAGCCTCTTCCTTCAGCAAGGCTGTATACCTCTTGGTTCTCAGACACAAACTGCTGACCTTCGTGGCCACCTTTGCTCACCTCTGACAGAACTGGATCCCCAGCCAAGAACATCCTCCCCAAGTTTAGGTACCTAAGGCCATCCTTTCAGAAAATGTTCTCTTACAATGCTGGGGTAATGCCCCCTTTTAATACAGTAACAAGGAAGTTGGGAGACATCTGCCCAAGGAGGTTCAAACCCACATCTCCCATGAAAATGACCAAACTACTAAATTACAGGGTGTTCTAGGTGGAGTGTTCTCCACCCATCCTTTGATGATAGTCCAGTGTGTAGCAGAGTGAAAGATACATTGGGCAAAAGAGAAGGAGAATTATTAAAGCTTAATCATTAAGGCAGAGACTTATTTTGCCTTGTTTTACCACTTACTGCTTTACCTAATGACATCACATAAGGCACTTTGCAAAAGCACGCTCCTTGATCCACAGAACCACTAAAACTTCAGTGAATTTGCTCATCTCATGAATTTCACTCACCTACAAGTTAATTTCCCTTCTAAAAATGTTATTTTACCTTTTAGATTTTCTTGCCTTTTTTTAGGTGCCTACTGTCTTTCCTAATTACTGCATTATCTTTACATTTGAACATTTCATCCTTAGCACGTGCTGCTTGCATAATGGTGGAGAGAAAGACACCATGTCATCAGTTCATTTAGTGTACCCTTGAGGGGAAGAAAACCAGGAGGATGGGATACAATAAATGATCAAACTCAGTAAAACCATTTCAAATTTAAGCTAGTCTATACTACAAGAGATTCACTCATTTTACGTTTTGCCTTCTGTCCAGGCAGATTTGAAAATTTCACTTCTTCACATCATAAAGTATCATAGAACCACGTGTTATACATGGTATATATAATTTATGGTTTCTTAAGCTATTTTTGTGACCTTATATTTGGGAGTCCGTACCACTTGAGAATGACAACTATGAGAAATATTTTCTGTTCTCCATCTAGGTTGCCAAGCATATATACGAACAGAGAAAGATAATTGAGAAAAGTTCCTAATCAAACGTGTCCACAAAATAACAGTCAATACAGAACAAACTGCCGTGTTTTGTGCACTGTCTTCATTGTAAATGTGATAATAAGGAAACAAAATGCATGCTTTTGTTCAAATGTTCAAAGCTTTTTTAAAGGAGAAAAAAAACATCATTTAAAAAGTGGTGTGTCCTTCTCAAAATAATTCTAATGAAAAAAATAAACATGGAATAAAATAGCTTGTAAGTTCATTGGTGTTTTTCTTTTACAAGTGAATTACCATGAGCAAGGACACAAGGAAACAGCAAGAGCCGTTATCTTCATCAGTTTAGGGTAGAGTTCAGCATCTCCTGTGTTTAGGTATAAACCAGTCTTTTAATTGGGGGGGGGGTGGGGGTGGAACTGGTCATGTGCACAGTATGTAGAGGAGAAACAAGAGTAGTCAGTTAAGACAGGAGGAGAAGCTACAGCATGGGGAAAACACAGTACGTATTCACATTAAGCACCAGTCACACAGTGAATTGAATAAAATAATTCTAAGTAGTAATCCCAGTGGGACTTGAGCCAAAAGGGTGAAAGGAAGGGAACACATTTCAGTTGTGATTCAAGAAGTCCTGGAATCCTTCCTGACCCGCTGGGTCGGAATTTCTGACTTGACACCCTGCTTTGACTCAGAATAGGAAACTGTATCCTAACTGGAGGTTTCTTTTTATAGAGTAAACTTTATTGCCAACTTCCTTTGGAGCACAAGTTTATTCCTCATAGTTTTTAAGCAATACACCAATCACAAGACACCAGTGCAAGAAAATGTGATCCCTGTTCCCCAAACCATAACACAGTCTTTATCCAAAAAGCAAACACGAGGACCAAAGCTTGTCTTTATTACCCATCTCAGTAAATACAGTATGCACTGATGGGTTTTAAAAGCAGCTGGCTAATCTTTCTCCTCCTCCTTCTCCCCCTTTAAACTTGGCCAACATGAAAGGATAGCGATATGGTCCAAGAAATGCTTGCCAGGATTAGAGGCTAAATTGGAGATTTCTTGTGTAATGCAATAACAGGGGATGGGAAAACATACACTAGTAGAGACATTGATCAGAAGGATTTTCACTAAATTTATTACACAGGAGATACGCTGTCCTGGCGTATCAGACAAGACAACTCTAAGCTTGTTTGGGGGCACCAGAACTGATAACTTTGCAAATCGCAGAATATATGGGTCTGAGATGTGTTCTAGCTTTGGTGTTAATTACACCTTAAAAAGGGAAAGGTTTAAAATAATTGTGTTACCTTTTGTATTATTTGATAATTGAAAAGGATAATTTGATTCTTTCAGCATTTCCACTGAATGGGAGTGATCAATAATGCATTAAAAAAATACCTATAAATCATGTAAGCAAAGCAATACCTCTCAGAACATTTTCTGAGGTTGAGACAGCACCTCCTCTTTTAAAAATCCACTTTACATATTTAAATCAACATTGACCATTTAATCCCATTGTATCTTACATACAATTTTTGGAGTGAATGATTAATGCCAGAACAAGTGATAGTAATTAATCTTTCAATTCCTTCTTACTGAGGCTTCTCTTCAAGTCTATGAAGATGGCAAAGTCAGCAGGCAGGTTCCAGCTCCTGGCATCCAGTTTGGGTTTGAATGAAATGCAGGTATTAAGTGACTTGCCCAAGGTTATGAAACAAATTATAGAGAAACAACCAAACACAGAAACCGCAGAACCAAGTTAAGCACTTGAACTGAAAGGCCTTTTGTTCCATCCAAGAAATTTAAAAATAACATCCCTGTGAAGATCTAAATTCCAGACAAAGGTGTATGTGATAGTATATTTTAAATTTTCTGTTCTATAAAGGAAATTAATTTTAAGTAGCCAGCCAGAAATTCAATTAGTAAGCCAGTAACAAGATGCAAAGTCTTCCTATTCTTCCTATTGAACAAAAATTCTGTGGGTTTATGTTCTAATATCTGTTTTCCAAAAAGACTTTTGTTCTCCTTAATCCCATCCAGTGTAATTACTGTGTGAAACTGCCTTTCTTGCAATGAGGTGAAAGAATCTGCACCATTTAAACACAGGTAAAATATATCCACTTTGCTTTTGTTCTTTATATTTTATCTTTAAGATCACTATATCTAGTGACTGGATCTGCAAAGACAATAAGCTCATGTGCATGGCCTCAATGAAATCAAGGGAGACTAAAGTGTACAAGACTGACGGGAGGGTGAGATCTTGTTATTGGAAAAATGCAAACAACTGCACTCAGCAACCACTTGTAGCATTAGTCCACTACACAGATTTAGCCCTTTCTTCTGTTTGCAATGTATGACGAGTCTGAAGCGTTGTGGAGTTGTTTCAAGAGCTCCCCTGAACCAACTTCAGTCCTTGCAACAGGAGAAATAACATTTCAAAATGACTAAAATACCATTTTTAAAACCAACTAATGTGTCCAAACCCCACTCATTAAGTGCTCAGGTCTCATTTTAACAAAAAGTATTTTTCAAAATTTCACCATCTACCTTTAATTATTTGCCACAACTGGCATGAAAATCTGAACGAGATGACTGTCTTCTCCCCCCTCTTTTTCTCAAAAATAGTGTTTTAGGGAGGAGAAGGAAATAGATTCCAACATGGCTGAATAAATATTTCTGCTGGAAATTTCTACCAAAATACATTTTCACTGGCGTCTGTGATATTTTATTTGCGTTTTCACACTTTCTTAGGCATGGGCACACACACATAAACGTATTTGTATGACTTTACAGACAAAAACCAGAAAAATTCAAAATACATCTAGGTGAGATTTGGGGGTTTATTTCAATTAATATTCACTGCTGCTATTTCGTTAGATTTATTCATTCTAATTAGCAGTGATTTAAAGAGAAAATCCTGCTTGCATTGCCTCAAGGCACACAGAAACAGCAATTGGTACTGGCTTTAACACATTCTTCCTACACAGGGGAAGGAACCTTCCCCTGTACAAATACTGAAAGGATTCATAGCCACTTCATCCTGAGGGTCTCCTCCCTGTAGAATTTTTGCACGTTATCTTAAGCATGTGACAGAAGGGATGGGTTGGAGGGACAGTGGTAGTTAGATTCACCAGCCAACCACTCCAGCGTAGCTGCTAATGGAAGGAGACACAGACATCTTTAAGGCAGCACTGTAGGGAAATTAATTCTTCCTGCATGCTGGTAACAGCCCTGCACATAACATAGACTGCAATGATTTGTTTTTAATGGCAAATTTTAGCTAGTAGGTTTGCAGACTTATCGCCTCTTGTTTGATTTAAAGAAGAGAAACTAGTCACAGAACTGTGCTAACCCTCACCAAAATATCACCTTCTCCAACTGACCACAGCCTGTTCTCAATGATTCCAAGAAAATTTTCTGATCATGTAAGAACCATCCTAAAATGTTTGCTACCAGCACGACTTCAATCTTTTTCCAGATTTTGGTCCTGGGCATTCAAGATAAATCAGGGTAATATTCTTCCCTCTGGCCTGTTCTGTGTTGTCTGAATGGAGTCCATGCATGGAGCTCCCATAGACGTCCGTGGAAGTTTTATGCATGAAATGAATGCAGAAAGGCAGTTGAAATCTGCTCTGCGGCGAAGGCATCTGCATTGCAGATTGGAGAGAAAAATTTTGTCCTAAGTGCCAAATCTCATCTTTTAAGAGCAAAACTATTTTTGTTTTATACAAGTGCAGAAAGTGATCATTTGGGTAATATAAAACTGGGTAGTTTAAAAGTAAAAAAAAAAAAAAGTCATCTTCCTGCCATTTTGCAAAGTATTTTAAAAATACTTAATTTTAAAAATTATTTTTAAAAATATTTTTGTTCCCACACATTTTTGTAAGATCAACAGTAACAACGCAGGGCATATATATATATTTACTTACTTGCTAATTTTCAAAACTACTTGGAAAACTTAAGATAATGTGCAGGGATAACTATTCACTATTGATGTGGTAAAAGACAGCACCATTCAGGAACAAATGGTAATCGACAACGTTAGCAGAGATTTTATTTTGATAGGAACACTGTATAGTCATATCAGCACAGCAACATTTCATAGCAGCTTAGAACAAGAAGAAAAGAATGCCATGTAAAACTTACATGTTGAAATTATAGGCAAGAATTTAGATGTGGGTAAGCACATTCTCCCTCACTCAAATCTTGGGATAAATTTCAGATTTAACACATTTGGTCAAGACTATCATAGGGGCCACGGGACATTTCATTCCATCTTTGTTGCAACCACCAGTGTTTGAAAAATGAGCAATGGGAAAATAAAAAGCTTCCTTTTTCTTTTATTCATATGCTAGACAATGCTTTTTCCTTCTCTCCCCTGCCACGCCCCTTAATGATAAATCCAACATGCAATTTTCTGCCATTTCAAAGCCCAGTTTAAGTATAGGTTTAACAAACACTTACAAAGAGTAGGTACATTTACTGATACTCCTGATGATCTGAAAAATAGGTACTTATGCTTACAAAGTAAATATAGTGGAAGCTTTGTGTTATATTTCAGCTGGAAATGGGTTTCTTCAGTAGAAATATGTTTTGTAGCAATGACTTAGAATGAAGTGTGTAGTGATGGAGCAGTAAAACAGACAGGTTTGGCAGTGTCAATGACTGCAGGACTCCCAAAGAACTTGCTTTGACAGATAAATGACTTTTTGAAAATGAATATAGGGAGTCCATACAAGAAGCTTTAGCCTCAACTGCAATATCAAACAATCTTTGAGAAGAGTGGTAAGAGTACACAAGACAGCACTTCAAGTAGCCCTCCTACTCTTTTCTCATTGGTTTGAGTATGGTAATGCCTTTAACCCGGATCAATGGTAAATGATATTACTTACATATTTGTAAAATCCTGTATGTGAGCAACCATCTAGGAACACTGCCCCCCTACCTGACCTCCAGAAATCTCAATAGATTTTTATACGGGCAGTCGAGTCTGTGAATTGCAACTTATTCTGGGATCTATTTAGCAAACCAGTGTACCAGCAAAGAAGCAAACAAGACTACAGATCCAAATAATTTTGCTTCGTATTAGTGTTCAATGATATTGCTTTTCACCATTGGGTTTTCCTTTCTCTGTTGCTACATATGTACTTTAAGTAGATAGATCTCCCAACAACCCCTGTATTAATCCAGACTCTCTCTGTTGGCTTGAATGGAGTAGATAATGACTTAATCTGAGATTTGATGTAACAGTAAATTAAATTTGGCCCTGACATCAACAGCATTTTAGGGAAGGGACATCGTCTTAATTATTGCCTGTAAACAATCCATCTGTTCCCCTGAAAAAAGGCCTTTAAAAAGCATTTAGTGTACAATTTCACAAGATGGGATCCTGTAATGTCTTATGTTTGAGATGGCTCTTTGTCATTCTTACTGTGATTGTCCCTGTAACATATACTGTAAACTGTCAATTAATAAGCAAATGAATAAGACCCACCTATCAACCAGGCACTGGCTGTACTTTTCTATCCAGAGAAACAGTTACCTCACTATCTGCTTCAGAAAATGAAAACAAGAAAAAAATGAACTCTTCCTGACATACTTGTTTTGAACATTGTGTGCATTTCTTTCCTCCTGTATCAATACAGTTAGATCATGTTCTTTTTTTCATCAGGTCACAGTACATTTCACTCTGTCAGCATGATATAATTTGCAGCAGAGGTGATATATCTCCCTTGCTGAAATAAAGGATCTTCTCATACTACTTAAGAAAGGTCTGATTCTAATCACATTCATCACTATTTGGTTCTGAAATCTGCTGGAATATTTACGTTAAGTAAAAAAAAGTGATCTGAACAGACAATCTGAAAGGGAAAAACGAGCTTTAAAGATTGAGAAACTAGCTATAAACAAACCCCTCAGATCAGAACCTGGGCAGAACTTTAAAATTTGCCATTTAAACTCTTATAGTAATCTCTATTTCAAAGATTTAGCAAGGAAAAAAAAGGTTTCAAAGAGCCAAATCAGAATTTAATTATGGTAGAATGACTTAAGAAATACTTACATACTTACCCTTTCATTTGGTCCAGGGATGATATAATACATTATATGAATTGTGATTCATGAGCGAGGCAATGAATAAGGAGGTGTGGGAGACTTCTTTCAGTTAATACCAATTAATATTTTGAATAGGCTCACTGTATACCTTTCTTCCATGGGAATATTCATAGATTTTAGAGCTGAGATAATTTGGGGAGTGTGTCCTAGTGAGTAATGGCCAAATTTGCAAAATCTGATGCCTGTAATTGATATCTGTATTTTGTAAGAAAAGCGATTTGGGAATGAGAATGACCAAATTTATGCTCATGTCACCTGTATGCATACGTGTGAATTATTTTACACCATTTTGAATGCTACAATAATACCTCTTCCATATAATAGTCCTTAAGTTCTTTACAAGCACCAATTATCTTATGGTGTAGGGAGTATTGTCCTCATTTCACATGCACAGAAATTGAAGAGCAGAGCCACACAAGGACTCTGTACCAGTGACAAGTTGGATTAACTAGTTATCTTCAGCTGAGAGAAAACAGAATGAAGGGAGATGTAAATCCTGAGTGTTATGGATAAAATGGATGAAATTATTATTTACTGTTTCTCACATTACAAGGATCAATGAGCCATGGTGAAGAAATCTGAAAAATTAGTTTAAAAACAGACAAACCAAGATTTTTCTTCATAATTGAAACTGTGGAATTCATTGGTGCAGGATATTGCGGATGCACTAGGATTTTAAAGGACTTAAACTACTTCATGGAGGACTGATCCATTGATAGTTATTAAACATGATGGCTTATATGAGTCCCTCATGTAAGGCTACACCATAAGCTACCAATTGCCAGTAGCCAGGAGGATATAAAAGGACCTTATCCTATGCATAGCCTATATGCAGCTCTAGTTTAGCCAGCATGACTGTTACTGGTTTTATATTACTCATGTGCCATTCATACACAGAAGCCAGGTGAGCAGCCTGGACATTCTCAAAGAGTTTTCAGTTTCTACTTTGACTAGGAGTAGAGGGATAATCATGGATACAAATCCCTGTATCAAAAACTCAGAAGGAGGTCTGGATTCCAAATCAAGTCCACAGCATGGCTTTCGATTCTGTGTCCTGGCCCCGGGACAGAAGCAGCGAAAATACCACAGGAATAATCAGTCTGAAATTCCAAGACAATTTAATCACATAATCTGTATATCCACAGCTTCTAACCCAAAATTTGTCTTAAACTTGACCCTCATCCAGTCAGTTTTCTCCTTTTCTTCCTCATCCTGTGTCTAAATTCTTTGAGTGGGAATGAACAAACCAGCAAAGAGCTGTCCAGAAACTTAGATGTATTTCCAGTATGTAGAATTTACGCATCTGAATATAGAGACCTAGTAAGTTTTTCCTCCCCACACTCTGCTCTGAAGAACTTTATTCTTCAGAGAGGAAGGAAGAGACCAGGTTCCAAGGAAGAAATGGTTCTGTAAACTTTGCATTGAGCCCAGCTGATAGCTGTGTCCCACTTAAAAGAAATCCTCCTTCCAGCAGCCCCTCAGAGAGAGTATGTCGTGTCCAGCACTCAGGCAGAAGAAACTCTCTGACTGCATTCCCCAGCTCACTCTGAACTTTCGACCCCATTGTATACTCTGATTACTGGAACCAGCAGGATTATTTCCACGACCTACTTTCTAGTATGTTTTCCTGCTGCAGAGCGATATGGCCCAAGTGCTACTCTATGCTGTAGTTTT
Source organism: Elanus axillaris (assembly GCA_026212715.1). NCBI lineage: Eukaryota > Metazoa > Chordata > Aves > Accipitriformes > Accipitridae > Elanus > Elanus axillaris. The sequence goes on along the minus strand of JANZLQ010000092.1, from coordinate 2,177,950 downwards.
AATGTGGCAGGAACTGTTCAAGTCTCACATTAAAACTTGTATGTAATGGAACAGTGCTCATGAACACCATACAGATGCATGACTATTATTTCCAACAAAACAGCCATTAAAAAGCACGTTCTCTGCTGCTGGAAGGTCCCAAGACATTGCAGTAAACAGATTTTGTGTAGTTCCTTGTTCCTTAGACTCATCAACCCTGAAGTCAAAGACAGAACAAAGCCAAACAGAATTTTCTTCATGGCTTTATTAATTAACCAGCTGTTCCTGCAGGATTCATGTGTGTATGCCCTCCTCCAGAGGCAAATGTATGTTCTGCCCTTGATGAATGGCAAGGTATTGTCTGTATCATATGCAACTGCCAGAATAATGACTACCTCTACAGCAAGGTATCTTCCATCCTACCTGGTTCAGATATGAACTCTAATCCTTCCCATTGTCTATGAATACACCTTTATAAATTGAGGCTGTCCTCAAGTTGCCCTGGACTCTTGAGTTCATTGCTTCAGACACCTCAAACACTCTAATGCTCTAATGAGTGGTGCCATTCACTGGGGTCCTGCCTTTAGCAGTGCATAGGTATGAAACTGGTATGTTTGCTTTTTTAAGAGGGAACTTACCCAGTAAGATACACTGTAAGAAAGGTAGTAGGTTCACCCTTCTACATTGCTTTACTTCTGCTGGCCTCAGCTCTTGAATTCCTTCCACAAACCAGACTGTAAATAATTGATTGTGTCAAAATTCCCAGTGAAAGATTACAGAAGCCTCTTCCGATTCAGACAAAAACTATAGACACTTTACAACATAACCCACTGTCACATATGATGCAGGCTAGAAAACACAGAGTCCATGTATCTGTGCCACTGTTTAAGCGTGATGCTCGAGTCAATAGCATCCCTGCGGAAATTAGTGGAATTACACTAGCAGAATGAAAAGAAGATCAGCCACACACTGTTTTATATGAGGGCTTGCTTTGATTACATTATGCAATGAGTGGGTTCTTTTTGACACATCCATATCTTTATTATATATTTTAATAGGTCTGTCTAAATCTTTAAGTCAGGCAGGAGCTGACCCAGCAGAGCTAAGCATTGCCATTTGACTGGCAGGTTTAAACTGACATCTCTTCTATTTTAAGATTCTTTTCAGTAGCAGTATAGCTGAGTTTTTCCTTGTAATTCTCAGTATAGTTTTAATTAGTGTCTGAACAGCTTCCATCTAGCAGCTTATCTACATTACTGCTGCTTGACAGGACTATAAAAGTAAAGATAAAGCCAATAGCAGGAGGTCCACTGCCTTAATGGCCATTGGCCTCAACAGTTAACAAGCAAGGAAAAGAAAAACAAATACTGAGCACCAGGCCAGGCTGAAGGCTCCCTGTGAAGGGCCGTTTTCTCACTTGGCGCAGCGTCCAGTCACGCAGCTTTCATCTTGTTTTATGTGATGCCTCTTTCTTCCCCAGAAGTTTCTCCAGTCTCTAATACTACCTAGTCTCTGCATCTTCTGCCAGATTTCTGAGCCCCTTTGCAGTCCCTCACATCCCAGCCTGAACTCCCTGCCACCGTCCTTTAGCCCATGCTCTTCCCCCTGTGCTTTCTGCTGCCCTGTTTCCTGCAGGCAACACCACTGACATTCAGTCCCTGCAATTCCCATCCCTCTGCTGCCACAACTGCTCTCCATCTCTCTGTCCCCTCAGAACCAAAAAACCACTACGTTGCTCTTCATAGGAGAATAAATCATCCTAGCATCTTTAAAAATGGCAAATGTCATGTGGAGATGCCCAAAAGAATAATTATATGTACATTTAAAATAACACTATAAATGATTAAAATATTTTGGTTTTGTCCATGGGCAGTAACTTTTTGATCCTTCGTGTTTTAAGTTGAATAATTACTTGAGGCACTACAGAGTTACATAAAACTTGAAAAAATTGTATGGAATATTCCTTAAGAGAAGCAAAGAAGCAAAGAAAAACTATACAAGAAATCACAGAATAAGGCAAACATCTTGGGGTTATGATAAAATAAAAAATTACTATCAAGTGAAATTCATCCCATAGTTTACACTGAGTGTTCTGTATCATTCATGCACAAGGACAGGAAATTCATACTACCTTCTGAAGGTACAATGCAATCCTAACATACTTACTCCAAAGAACAGGTGTGAAAGCTTTCAGGATGGCTGTGTCCTGAAGATAAATTTCCCGGGCTTTGTCCGAACCAGAAAACAAAATCATTGGTGAATAACCCTGAAGCATAACGCTGGTTTAAGCTCTAAGACTTGAATGTTTGCAGAGTGCGCAGGCTAGAGCGCTTCCAAGCCTGGCTCATCTCCACAGTCACACTTTTCTGAAGCAAGTGAGTTAAGACGCTTTCTGCTTATCCCTGCTGAGCTCCCTGGCCCAGTGCTAAGAAAAGTGCACCTTGTGAGATTCTGCAAGAACAGTGGTGTACCAAGGGGGACTAGATGAGTTGTTTCAGCTAGTTTGCATCCACACAAACACTAACACAGGGCAGGATGAAACAACACCCAGAAAGTGAAACTAATCTAAACAGCATTAGACAACACTGTAAACAGTTTAGAGCACTTCTATAAAGCACAAGGAAACACAGTAGCAGGATCTGTTTGTTCTTCCCTGGTAAATATCTCTACTGTGGAAATCCATAACAAACAGTCTTTAAAGAGCTATAGCCCTGAGTAATCTAGATGGCACCTGGCCAGTATCACTTACTCTGTAGGAGGCCTAGTTGGAAACATATTTGGAACTAGTCTTGACTGACTGACACTCATCCTTCTCTCTCCTGCTATAAAAAGTAAGGGTACATTTGCCTGTGTGTTGTTTTTAAACGAGCTGTTCTTGATAGTCTTATGGAGGAAAACTAAATGTACACATTATTAATAAGCCATTGAAAATAAGGTAGGGTAACTGGAGTGTGCATATTTCAGGCTTTTCATAACCCAAAGGAAAATACTAAAGTTGCTGTTTATTGCCATGTAGAGAACACCAGAATTAGTCGCCAACTTCGGACTTACATTGCTCTTCCTCAAATACATCAGCGAAAAGAATTGACATAGGTATTTTCTAGAGGCAGAGCATGGTCTGAGCACAGACCTCAAACTACAAGAGACTGGAGAGGCTGCCTTAGCATGGAGGAGTGCCTGGTGGAGCTCTATGGCTTAGGACAAGATGGTGGACTGCCCTTCTTAAAAGTCTTACCTCCCTAACCCTGCTTTTTGAGCCCCTTCATCACCAAATACCAACAAACATACAAGGCTGCTCCCTTGTTTGTGAAGTAGATGATAAGTCAAAAAAGTTCTTGTCGTGTCATCTTTGTGATTCTTTCTTTGTTCTCCACAATAACAGTAGTATTCGCAGAACCCAGAAACTGGAAAATCTGTCATGAATTAAACGTGTTTAGGTCTAAATGATTATGAAACACTCACTCCCTATAAAACCATTGCAGTGTTTCAATTTTATGGTATATACAATTAAGTTGTACTGCAAGTTCATTGAATGCTTCAATAAATACATGACTGCTGGGCTTGCTTCTTCTACTCCAGCTATAGCTTAACTCAGAAGTAGCCATTTCTGCATAAAGGGATATAAAATGTTCAGAGTCTGTGGGGGTGCAGGTACATCTGAACATAAGAGAACACTGTGGAAATCACAGTGCAGCGAGGCTGCTGTTTTGTTCAGAAATCTGTCATGGGTCCAAAACCAATGCTCAGAGGCAAAAACTGCCAAGCAGGAGTGGGTAGAGGAAAACAGTGAAGTAGGAACTCTGAGCTGGATTACAAAATTCTGGAGTGACATAACAAATGAGTGCATATAAGTCCTTATAGTTTCAGTCAAACAGCCATAAAATATGTCTCCCTGAAACTCACTTTCCTTTGCTGGGCTGCAAATAAGCTCTTCCTTCTGCGACAAGATTTTCCTTGCTGAATATAAAGGGATAGGGCACTCCCTCTGCTCCCCACTAGACATGTTTTCTTTCTCAGCATTATCTCTGTGTGCTGGAGAGCCATTCCTGGGGCTGGAGAACTTGAGAGAAGGAGATCCAACACAAGGATGGCAGGGGATAGAGATTCACATGCCTCTCATTGCCCAGAGCAACCATTAGAGGAGAACTTACTAATAAGCTAACAGTGTCAGGTGGATTTGCTTTTCTGTGTATGTTGCCACTTCTAGGCCTGAAAATATTACTTTTCAAGGAGATTGGCCTACAAAGAGTAAGAGACTTGGGAACACATGAGCCACATCCTTATCCAGGACTCAAACAACATGATCTGGGAAAAAAAGCAATAAAAAACCCAAACATAGTTTTCCTTTACCCTTTCCATTCCCCTGGGAACAGGAAATCCAGCCTGAAGTTACCTTCTCTAAGTTGCTAATGCCAGGCTTTTTTTTCAGGCTCTTTCTCTTCTTACTTGATTCTACTGACATTTTCATCATTCAAGAAAATTTAATTTATCGACCCTGAATTTACTTTTTTTCAGAGATAGTAATTTCAACAGGCATGGCTTAGAACTATGTACTACCACCAGTACTGCTATTGGACTGATGTGACCTTAGGCAAGTTATTTAACCTCTAAATGTCTCAATTTGCCAGTCTGATGAATGGCGATGAAAACTACTTCATGATAATTTACTTTTTAAAAAAAGTTATTAAATACTTTGCAATTACTGGATAAGGATTATTCTTAGCCCTTCAACACGATTCCATCTCATACCAGATATTCAAAGTAGCTATTGTCCAAGCTTGGTGCCCAGCTACTTTTGAAGTGACAAGTTAATTTTCTCAGCAGAACAACACCTTACGTACAAGTCTCAGCTGTGTGTCCTCCCTTCCAAGACACATGGACTTTTCTGCATTTATTTAAGCACAGTGAAATACACATTTCTGGCTGCTTAGCCAGAACAGTACTTGTTTCTAGGTCAATCAACCATGATAGCTCATTTGAAATGGGAATAAAATAATGGATTGATGTATTTAATTTCTGAATATAACAGTGTTCCATTCATTCCTTCTTTCCAATCATTCACCTTCAAGAATCATCTTTGATTCCACTTGCTCTTGTGTAACACTCAAATTACCAACAGCTGATCAAATAGCACAGTTTCTAAGCAGCAACCCCAAATTCTTGGAGAACCACAGAAGACACAGAAATGTGACCTGACCTGCTTAACCCTGTCTGACCTTCCTTGCCACGCAGTCTGACCTGACCTCACTCCTTTTATTCCTCCCAACACAGTCTAATAGAATCCACCAGAGAAAAGCAGTGGGGGGAGAAGAGTCAGTCTGCCTTAATGTCTTATTTCAGAGAAGTGTTTCCTTAACTAAACATTGTAACTCTCAACAGTGATTTCCAAATTGCTGGAACATTACCTCCCACCTCGCCACTGTAATCAGTTCTTTGCCTGGTATATATTGAACAGTATTCTTGAGTCACCATGCCTTTGCCAGCAGTACCTTAGAGCAAACAGAACACATTCCTGAGTAAAAATTTCTTGATATCGCAGAGAACTTCCTTATTCTGTAGATAAGAGTGTTTGGGAATTTTATCCATCAGTCCGATAGACACTGCCACTCTGCTTAGTTCTGTTGGGAAACGATGGGGAAGTTTTCAGTTTGTCCTCACACTTTGCTGCTATATAATCCTCATCATAACATAATAATAAATAATCATAAAGAGTTGCAAGAGCAAACGATCCCTTGCAAGAAAGAGCCAGGATTAGCAATAACCACACAACTGGATTTTAGCCAGTGACTCCTCATCACTTACTCCCCTCACTGTTTCAAAAGCACAGAGATACTTCTCTCTTTCCAGGAGACCTGTACTTGCACGCAAGCTTGAAAACTCAGAGACATAACAGATGTCTCCCTCCCCTTTAAATCTTTGCTTTTCTCTCCACTTACATAATGCTAATTAATTTGGGCAGAAGATAGCTGAAATCTCTTATTCCTTGCTTGCACAGCATACATTCCAGACTTGCTGCTCTCATAAGCAGTCTGATCAGCATTACGCTGTACATTCCTGCCAAATTCAGTGCGCTATTTTAACTAAACTTGATGTCTCCCCTTGCCCCCATAATATGAAATATCACTGCTTTTGAATGGATGTAGTGTAGCATAATCGTTTTCACTAAGAGGTATATGTTGTCTTCCAGAATATACATTCAAAAGCATTTTCCAATTACTATAAAAGAAAGTCTTCTGTCTTCTCAAGGAGGAAGATCTTAAAAATTAGGCACACACGGAAGGGAAATAAAACCCCTGAAATGGAAGGAACCCACACCAAGGAGATCCTATGTATGGAAATTCAGTCACATCACACAGTTCTACCAAAGAGTGGAGAGGAACTCATGGGAGTATCAAACATTTAATCTAAAAAAAGGGGTTATCTCATGTCACTGTGCTGATCTGGAAATCAGGATGATTCTATAATATTGGCATCACATGATACGTGGGATGAGTTGGCAACATGAATCCCTAGCACTCTTCAAGCTCAGCTGGCATCAGGAAGGCCACGTCTGACTGGCAAAATGGATGATAGGAAAACCAAGTACACCCTGAAGAGAGGCTTCAGCACACTGAGAAGAATGAAGCTGGACTGAAGGAATCCAGCACCCAAAGCTAGAGTTTCCACTGTCAAAATCACACTAATCTTTAACTGTCCTCCTGAAGGGAGGTTTGGAATACAATATACCTGTCCCAGAAGACTTAGGAGTAGACATTTTTTTAAGAAAATGAGAAAGCAAACTAGCTAACCAAAAGAGTCCTCCTGCAGTGTGATGAGTTCTGACTCCCAAGACTTCCACAAAATTTGTCCCAATAGCTCAATAATGAAAAAGGAAAAGGTCAAGACATAGTGCTGGATACCTCATTATGAAATTCCTAACACCCACAGCATCATGTTTGCCTTGCAACATTTCTAAGCCCAAGATAATCTACATATCCCTATCATTAGCAAACGTCTGGACATCTGTTTGACTGCTGAACTTGTATGCTGTGCTTCCTCCTCTTTATTCTGTTTGCCTGCTTTTTTCCTATTATAAATCCTTCAAGATAGATTGCCCATTTTGTTGTTTGGAAAGCACACAGCACAGAAAAAATGTCACTACTGCCACTGCAGCCACATCACTGTGAATTAATTCTTTAGTTTTTCACCACTAGAAAAAAAACAGATGAAAGAGCGTATTTTATATATTTAAACTAAAAAATGGATTCCGCAATCTCACCATAGCTCTCTCTTGTGCACATCATGAAAAAAGCCCACTTTGGTGATGGTCAGAATCTTGCTCAAGAGAAGACCTGAGCTGGAAACCTGAACTGGAAACCAGAATCTGGAAGAGAAGCTGTAACAAGTCAAATATGATATGCACTAACATAACTACTCAGGGAAACCTGCACAGTAAACTCTTCCTCAGGGCCTGCCAAAAGCCAGTGCTATCCCTCATGTTACTGTACAAACCCACAAATTAATTACCATAAATATTATTTATTTGTATTGAGGACTATACTGAATCGGCCATCAGGTAATGAAAGAGTTCCTGAATTTTCTCCAAACTGCTCATGTTTTCTCTGCCTCTTTTGGGATATCCTTTAATGAGTCTGGAGAATATACAAGTCTGACAATATTTGCACAAGAAGAGGACTTATGCAATGAATTACCTCCAGCAAACTCCTGAGTCTGCTGCTTTTAGCATGCCTCTGCTAATCTAGTGTGCAAGACAAGCAGCCTTGGAGATGAGCACACAGGTATGCCACTGTGTTAGCAAAGATCCCCTGATGGACTGGGTAAGAGAATGGATAGGTTTTATTATTTCTGATGGTTCAAGAAAATTGCCTGATGAACAGTACATCTTACTACCAACACAGAAGGAAGACATTAGCCATTTGGAGAAACTGCAGAGGGGAACCTGTAGAAAAGTGGCAAGAAAAGTATACACAGCAATAAACTGATACAGATGGTACTCCCCAAAGTTTGACACACACTTCTTCACGCTGTGTTGGTTGGTCACTCTTTACAGCCAGATTTTTCAGTGTTGAGACCCCAGGCTCATTTCACACTTGCCCCTGCCTTCCTTTCCTGTTAATTGTCTTTTCCTACCTCTGATTCACTTCCAGAGGTCTTCTACCCCC
>JANZLQ010000092.1:2127661-2169709 GCA_026212715.1 Elanus axillaris | reverse complement strand
TTCACTTACAGAGGTCTTCTACCCCCCCCCCCAAAAAAAAATCATAAACAAGCACTGCTGCCATTGCGTTCCTTGATCACTTTGTTTTTAACCCTTTGACTTCTCATCCACTATATGCTCCTTTGGACAGAGACTATCTACTATTTTGATTTCACACAGTGGGCCCAATTTTGGACAGCTCAGGCCCCTTCATTATAATAACAAATATGTTTGATTAATTAAATACCTTCTCAGCACTTCAAATGTTAACAACCCAGGAAAATCCTGTTTGAAATTTCAGGAAAACAACATGGCTATCCTCAACCATACATCTGCCTAGTGTGGTTGCTCTTAGTCCTACTTCCCTACTTTTATACTCTGTCTTCTAAATACATTTTCTAAAAACAAAAGCAACAGCAGGCATGTCCTGAAGATGCTTGCTTTCTCTACTTCGGTGCCTTCCTTGGCACTTTAATCTTCTGTGTAAAATATTTTTTCCTGGTTTCCAAAACTATAAAAACCTTTTCTCTTTATTGTATCAAAAGCCAGCCTAAATCCCTAAATCTCAGTTTTCCAGGGTGGGATTAATTTGTCCTAACCCAGGCATCTAAGTCAGGATGACACAAGAAAGCCATCTAAGTTAGATCAGTTGATTCTGCCTCTGGAATTGCTCTCCAGTCTTCCCAGACTGCAGGTGGAGCCCAGAGTTATTGCTCAGGATGAATGCCAAAAACCTGAATTACCAAGCATTCACCTTCTCAGCAGTCCAAGAACAAGATGCTGCCTAATGCCAATCAACAGTGAACAGTGAGGATATGGACTCTACCCTTTTTTTAATGCTCATGTCTCAGATTCAGACTCAGAGCTAAAGAAAGGCACTTCCAGGGTCTGTAACCTGGCAGCCCCTCTTCTGGACTGGCTCCTCCTGAGTTCTTTTTTTTAATGGAGCAGAGATTACCCTTATTTAATAATAGGGCTCAGTAGTTCTGACAGGTAGTCCTCACATTTCATAGAGCAGCCTGTCTCTGCTGTATCTCTGTGCAGAAATGATTCAAGATTTCTTTTGGCTAGAAAGGGACAGCCTGTTTGTGCATCCTAGTCATTACAACACACACCTGGAAGAAGGAGTTCTGGGCTCTGATCCCTGCTTCCAGGACTGTTCTCCAAGTTTATATTAATCAGTTAGTGAATAAAATCTACTCTTGTATCTAGCCATAAGGAACAAACTCACACAGCCTCTATTTTATTGAAGTGCCTGTACTTACTGACCCTTAGGCTATCTTTAGACAGTTGTTCACTCAGAGCCTCCAGACTTTTTGAACCCCCTCACAAGGGCTTGGCTCTTCACCCTAAACAGATATGGGGGCTGAAATGAAAGTTAAACTGTCAGAATCATTAAATTATTTGTCCTCAAAACCCTGGAGACAACCTCCCTCCACAGGAGTGGTATCCAAAGCTGGCAGCAGGGGCACAATTACACCTTCCTAATAAGCCAATCAGCTGGGAGAAAATAATTCCTTGTTTGGGACCATTATCATCCTTGCCTCAAAAAGAGTAGGTATTCTCTCAGATTCCAGGGAAAGCTGCCGTGGGAGAAGAGAAGGATAAATTTTCTCTCTCCATCATCCATTGTTTTTACACATGTATACACTCAAGAGAGAGAGGACTTTACCACTGCCATACAGTCCTTTCTGGAGTGGAAAGTGGTAGTTATACAAAGTTGCTGGATACCACTAACAGAGATAAAACCATTGAGGATAATGAGAGTAGGGCACTCAGTGTACCTGAAACTGCAGAGGGAATCTCAGCAGGCAAAACATAAGAACTTACTGCGGGCTGGAATCTGGCCAGCCACCAAATTTCTTATCTCTTGCAGAAAGTGCTAATATGCGATGGGAGGTCAGAGCTACAGCCTTAACTCTCATTAGGAAAAAAAAAAAAAAAAAGGCACTTTCAGCAGCACAAGACCCTCTAACACGCCAGTGAGAAGTGCTGCCTATCTGGTCCCATTACACATTTCATAATGCTCTTGCTTTGCCACCGTAACTCCCACACTGTAACAGCACAGACTACTGGCACCAGCTGAGTTTAGATCTACCCTTCGCAGGCTCCTGCAGTGTTTCCAGCACAGAGGCAAAGACTTAAAGAGCACCACTGTAACATTCAGCATCAGTTTGTCAGGAGGAATATGCTGTGCCGAATCCACCCTGTACAGATCAGATGAATAATTACAGAAAAGAGCTTGAGGCGGTTCACAATATCTAGTGTGTAAGGCTTTGTTCAAAGATGAAATTTCCTCCTTACCAAAGCTCATAAATATCTTTTAAACCTTAAGCAAATAAATTTGCCATTTTTCTTGTCCTACAGAAGCAGTTTTTCTCAGGGCAAAGCTTCCGTGGCTCAGTTCATACAAAAATCTTGAGTTTTTAACTGTTCCGATTTGCAGGTTTCAGCAGGGAAAGAGGAGGAGGAGAATATACAACTTTTCATATTAGCATATATGGTTCACTTGTTCTGTGCCTGTAGTTACTCTGGCACTGCAGTGTATTTTTGTTCCCTGGGACAGCTCCCTGAACAGACTGATGGCAGTGCTCTTCTCAGTCCTGTAAAGGAGGTACCAAAGCTCATCAGTAATAACCGGACAGCTGTTTTTACAAGGGCATTGAGGCAGACGTGATACTTCTAGGTATGTGCTCAGCCATTCAGGAAGCATGTATCAGAGCTGGGAATGGATCCTGGATCACAGAGCAGTCTTAAGCAGCAGGCAGACCATCCTTCTCCCAGTTTCCCACAAAGCACTTAGTGTATACTCACAAAATAAATTTAAAAAAATGAATTATTAAAAAGTAAAACATGTCTTAGAGTTTAACAGCTATGAGGGAGAGTGTTCAGCCACAAAAGGTATGTTTTTAATAATTAATTGCTGCTTTATTTAGCACAGAAGCAACTGTCTTAGATCAAAATTAAATCCTTGTCAATGAGTTCCTTGAAAATGGCCACTCAAAAAAGTGGGATAAAAACTTAGTCACAAAAAGAAGAAGAAGAGACAAAAAGAGTTCTATAAAAGCCCAACCTGAATAGTATTGGAAAAGGGCTCTTTTAAAAAAAAAAAAAAAACAAAACACATAAAAGTTTTCTTCAAGTTCCATATATTGGATGTGACCCTCATGGATTTATCCCACTCGCTGTGCCACCATTTCCATCACCTTGCTGAAATTTCATTCACTGGGCAGGCAGCACTGCAGGAAGCAAACAGCTTTGCCTGCTATGATTACTTCTCACAACAACAGAGCCCACACTGTAACTCCCTTGCTCCTCACCACCCCTTCCTCTCCCTCACTGCTTCTCATACTGCCATGCCACCACCACCAATTTTTGCTGGTTAGCTACAGAGAAAAAACAGAGCTATTTGGGCTGGAAGTAGAGAAGGCAGCAGAACTAGTCAGTATTATGTCTCTCACCACAGGAAGTTGAAGGGGAGAGAATGGGGTAGGGTACAAAATAAATAGCACAGAAAGAGGAAGAAAACTTATTTTTCTTGATTACTTTCCAATACATTAATAAAACCTGCTTACTCCATTTACTCCTTAGAAAAGTAACATCTCAGGTGTGTTTTGCAATCCAGTTACCATAATACTGTATTAGTGCCTTGGACTAAGAAAGTGAAAACATGTTAAAAGACTAATCCTGCTTTCTAGTTCCCTTAACCAGTTCACAGGCTCAGCTACATGATTATAAAGGAGAAATAAACAGCATTAGCTACAAATCTGTAGCAAAAGTTTAATTTTTATAACGATTTATAGCATGGCTACAGATTTTCCGTGTCTATTTCTGAGTACTGTACCTTTTTAGTTTCTAAGAAGTTTGGCTGGGAATGGAAGCACAATAACCTTTTTGTTTAAAGGATCGCTGCAAACTAATAGAGGAGACATACACACGCTGCTCTCATATGGACATACAGTGCTTTTTCACTGCAGTCTATACAAAACTAAAATGTAAAATACATTCTGTAAGTAGTTTATTCTTTGAGCCCCCCAAACCAAAGAAGAGGCACCAAAAATTTAAATATGTACTTTCAGGAGTCAGAGTCACCTAGGATCAATTCTCTCACGAGCTTGGAAATTACTGCTGACCTTCATGCTAAAGGATGTTAAGGCAGGAGTGAAGTCACACAGTGGGATTTACAGTCCAGGCTAGGGACATTCTTTTCAAACTGCAGTTTAACCCAAGCATTCATTGAAATAGTTTTATGGTATTTTTGAGTAACTGTATTTGCTTAACCAATCTTCAGAATCTAATTCTGAGGTATGTTTTCTGCTACGTTTCAATTATGTTGTAGTCATCACTGCACATCATTTGCTGCACCCTCAAAACCAATTCAAAAGTCAATATAGATGGCAATAAAGGGGAAATAGTATTGAAAAAATAAAGATAGCCCTAAACATGGGAAAATTGAAGGACTATAATTATGTTGCTGCCTTAATGTTAAAAACAAAACAAAACTGGCTACTTCCTCCCTCTGTTGCTCTTTCTCAAGAGAAGCTTAGTAGCCGATATAAAAGGCATGTTGCAAATCAAGCTCAAGCCGCACATGACAGACGTGGGACTGGAATAACAAGGATATCACAGTCTAAGATTCAGATGTAAAAGCAGAAGCTGTATGAGAACCATCATCTGGGATGATAAGGGATGAAATATGTTTGCAGAATTGCAGGCAGCATTGCATGCAGAATTAATACTTGAAAAGAGAGAATTCCAGAGCTCCAGATGAACAAGCAGAACGACCTGAGGAGTTTAAGTGTGCTGCAGCCATTCTGTTTCACTAGTTAACAGTAAATATGACTACCATAATCTTTTCTTTTGACTAGTCACCTCATTTGTGGCAGTTGTAAAAGAAGAGGCAGGACTGGTTGCAAAGGGGAGGAGTTTTACTCATGAGATAATTCTGCTCATGAGAAATAAATTAGAAACATTTGGAAAATAGGGTGTGTAAGTTATTACTGCCTGAGGGCAGCAGGAAATTATGAGAATAATAGTGTATGCATGTCTTGTGCTATTATTTACCTTGGCATTCAATAAGCCACGTGTAGTTGCCAGAGCAACTTCCACATCACACGGTACAAAAGCTACATGTACATTGTTTCTCCCTCACAGACAGAGAGACACAGTCCCCAAAAACTTGAAATAACAGGGCAGTATTTATAAGGAACCCTGGAAGCAGCCAGCCTCAGGAGCAGTCTTCCTCTTTTTTTTTGGAATAAATAAATAACTTCAAGAAATCCCATTGGCTGAAAAAATGTTCACTTCAGACTCAGTCCTGAATACTATGAAGTGCCTTTAGCTGGAGCCTGAGCATGGCCATGGCGCCACAAGAAATCTGCATTATCACTTACTCTGTTAACAAACATTTTCCAGCAGGACTTGTCACAAGTGAATCCTATACTGGATACTGAATCCTCAGTAAAACAGATTTCAACTTGGACATCCCCACCTATCTTCTGCTTTCAGACATTGATGACCTAAGCATTTTCAAAGTCCAAAACAGAAAAGGTACTGAAGATCATAAAGAGGGGTAAAAACACAGCAGTCATGGCTAGAGACAGAATTGAACTGAGCAGCCCCAGATTTACACTCTATTTCAGGTACCAAAGGACCTGGCACCTTCACGTTAAAGGTCAGCAGATGGCTATTAACTTGATACAGTAAAGAAGGGGCTGAAAGTAGACTCAGAACTTGATTCATTTTTCATTAACTTATTTTGAAAAGTTACAGACAAGAAAAACATTGTGATGTAGACAGGAGATCCTTCCCAAACTTAGAAGATTCACATACAACATCAAAACCTTTCTTTACATAGTTGGGGACCCTGAGGGTGGACCAGCTTTTGCAGGACAACACCACTCTGCAGAGGAACTTTGAAAAAAAAAGGCAAAACCAAGGAAAGATATTAAAAATTAAGAGGGATGCAGCAAAAAGCCAAAAGGAAAGGAAAGAGCCAACCAAATCAGTTGCTACAAATGGAACAGAGTTTTACATGTACTAATTGTATGGGGTTTTGAGGTGGTCTTGGGAAAAGAAAATGCCTTAAGCTGTGGATGGGGTTTATGATTGTGGATTGAATATATAACAATACTTAGTGGGTGTATACTGCAGTGCAAAAGAAGACTAACAATTGCAATGCTGCAGCCACTCCAGTTGTTTACTCTAACATTTACTGAATTGTGGGTTAACACAAATGGCAAACATGCAGAGCAGATGTTTATGAAAAGAACTGCACAAGATCAGAACTCCATAACCTGAAATGACAATGAGATGAATTATAAGCCTCACTGCAGTGTGCTTAATAAAAAGTGCCTGGGAAGAAAGAATGCCAGGGCAGTCCAGCAAAGAGTCTGCTATGAGACAGAGAAGAGCAGTTCCCAAACCTTCGGGCTTCAGCAACAGCGTGGTGCCAACACTGCTGCAAAGCAAGGGTTATGCTTGTGGCCTCCTGGGAAACCTGCATCAGCTTGGTAAAGCTAGGATGAAACTGAAACACTGTGTATTTATATTCAATGGACTAAAACCTCTTCCTCTGTGTTTATAAATAACACCACAGAGCAAGGTTATCCTCAGAGTCACATAATTTTTTCTAATAAAAAAATTTAAGATTCTGAAAAGAAAAAGGGACACAAAGTTAGGAAGAGCAAGAGTCCAGTGAAAGAGATAGATCAGTTATTGCCACAATTTTTCATTAATTATTCTCATATATAGTAAAGTGTACTTTCTCTAGACTCTCTGAACTTTATTCCTCATTTTATGTTTGACCCTAGGATCTCAAAGTACTTTAGAAAAATTAGCCAGTCAGAAAGCAGCCAGAGGACAATAATACAGATAAATGACTTGGGTTTCTTTGGTTTGGATTTTGGTTTTGTTTGTTGTGTTGTGGGTTTTTTTGTGAAAAACATGGCGAATTTTCTCCCAAGCATTCATGATGTGTGGTATTTGTTTTGGGTTGGGTTTTTTTTGTTGCCTACTACAAGAGTTGTTGTATGTGGGTGAGTGCTAGTGCTTTGTCCATTCTCAAGATTTTATAATGATTCTCACAGTTTTATAATGTTTCCTTAAAGCCGTTTCTGTAAAGTAGTTTCTATGGCCGTATGACTGTCTGGAACCTTTGTTTCAGGAAAATAAAAAGTAAGTTTCTTAGATTTTTCCTGTTGTGGAGAACACTGGGAAAAGCAAAACCAAAAGAATTGCAGTTTTATTAATCCCATGGGGTTTTTAAATTAATTTTTTATATGTCCTTGCCCTAATCCAGTTTAAAAAGTATCACTCAGGAAGCAGGCATAATATTATGTAATT
Organism: Elanus axillaris; assembly: GCA_026212715.1. NCBI lineage: Eukaryota > Metazoa > Chordata > Aves > Accipitriformes > Accipitridae > Elanus > Elanus axillaris. Next base: position 2,162,386 of record JANZLQ010000092.1, on the reverse strand, counting down.
TAGGTGGCCAAATGAAGTGCAATACAACAGAAAATTAATATTTCACAAAATATGCCAATGAATGGAGAGATATGCAATAGCAGGAATTAGCTCTCCAGGGAGAGGCAAACCTGCAAGAAACAATTCTGTAAGCTGGGGAGATTTCTGCAGTGACTGTGGCAGCTTCAGCTCACCTAAGAAATACTGAGCACAAACGACTTTCACTCACTTCAGCTCAGTGTAAGTGAGCACTTTAAAAAGTTCAGTTAGGGTTGTGAGCGTATAAATTGGGCACCACAAAGGTGACCTCAAACTTTCTCGAAGTCTTACCTTCCTTTTCAAAAGAGGTAGGATCTCTTTCCTAATGGATTGTGCCCTTTAGATACGTACCAACAGTTGTCAGATAGTAAGAACAAAAACGAGATGCCACTGATATCTTTCGCTTTCGCCTGCAGAAAGGTGTGCAGCCTCATGGGCCTGTGTAACAGAGCCTGTTTGCCACAGATAAACCAATCTGTGACTTTGTTACTTCATTTATAGAGTGAAGACAGTAAATAATGACTTCACAGGATTCCCAGCATATTCTTAGAGCAGTTCTGAGATCTTCTCAGAAGGATATTATAGTCCCAAGACTGCAGCCCCACTCTCTCCCTTTCCAGAATGATTTCCTTGTACCAGTCACCTCCTCTTGAGCTACTTCCAGAAAAGGCTCCTAAAAGGTGGCGACAGAAGATTTTACTAACAAAATCTCCTGCCCTTTCACATCAGTTGAGCTCATGTTCCCTGAGCTGCTTCTCTGCATTTCCAATGAAACTGATGCTTTCATTTCTCAGTTTGAATATCTGTTATAACCAGAGTCAGAGGCTGGCTGCCAGAGCTTTAGCGAAGGCAGTTGGAAGAAGCCTCTTGTTAACGCACTTGTTCCATCGATATTTAAGGATGCCTTCAGCCACACGCAGGTTTTGAAGAGGTCATTTCCACAGTGGGTTGAGGGTAGGGGTGGGTGGATGGGAGCTCTTAGAAAAGCCCAGAGGCATCAGGTACACCTTCTGTGGCCCAGCTGATACATACAACATATCTGCCTGCATTCTTCTACTTGCATTTCTAGTCTGCACTGATACATATAACAAAGAAATATGTCAGAAAAGCAGAAAAATTGAAGGCTTACATTTGAATTTACAGTCCAACAACAGGCTTGTTAAACTGAGGCAGTTTTGAAGTAAAGTCAAGTTGACAGCCTCTCTTGAAGGATCCAAGTAGCAGGAATCTGATGTGCAGCTGGCTCTTCAAGCTGGAGGAACACCATGTGGCTCCTGCATTCTCCGAGGTAAAAATTACCCTCCTTGCACCGTGCAAAATCGATGAAAATGCTGCAGGGGTCTGGGGCTAGCAGCTGAGAAACACTCAGGAGTGCTATTTACTGACAGAAAGGGGACATTTTTCTGCCTCTAACCTGCAACTAAGGAGACACACCGGGCTGCCAGTATGACCATGCATGTAGAAATGGCAGCACAAGGGGGGGGAGCACAAAATCAACTGTTAGGCTCTTTGTACAAAGGATGAAGGAGTTTACCTGCCAGCACAACTCCTGTTAAAAGCAAGTGAGGAAGGAACAGCTAAGGTAAAAATCAGATTTGATGCTCATCTCAAATGGCCACTGCACCTTTATAAGGCAAATGCAGTTATTCCTGTTTAAATCAAGAGAGATCAAGATTGGTAACTCAGTGGGGATGGTTGTTGGGGAGCTCTGGCTGGCTGAGGGTAGTATTCAGCAATGAAGAGCAGGTCAGCCCTGCAAAATTTTTTCTCGTGCGCACATTGCAAAGCTTTTGAGCAGATACATTGAAAATGCCTACAAAGGAAAGGATCCATTATTTGATGGAGTTAGGGACTAAAGCAAAAGCCTGATGTTGCCAGTGGGTTGAACTGAATGTTATGCAAGTAGCTGCAGTCAAATCTGAATCTCTAAAGCACTGTGTCTGGGGGGGCTTTCTATCACTGGCTTTCTCGTTTTACACCTCTACACACTGAGAAAGGCCTGCTTTTTTTCCTCTCCTTATTTTAGAGTAGTATTTAGTGATCATATATATTACAGAGTAGCAGACAGAAGTGAAGAGTAGGCAGGCACTGGCAAGCTTCCCACAGTCTTCTGGTCTGATTCATGTTCCTGTACTCTGACCTGGACATCCTAGCGTTCACTCCTCTTTCATAGGAGAAGAGAAGCAATAAGATAGGGAAGCAAATGTCAAAACTAATTTTACCCAAATTAAATCTAAGGGAAGACTTCCACTGTACTGTCCTTGTGTTTTTCTCCCTAGACCTATGTCATCCTCATTACTCCTATGGGAGAAAAACTATTATTTTGAATGTGTAAAAGTCAGATCATGGTGAAGAATTTAAAGTGGAGCAAACAGAACAAACTCCTATTTAAGCCAGTACAGAATACATCAGACTACAACAACCAAGATGGTCATAAACCCAGATATATGCAAACATCATTGGTGTTTCTTTGGCTGGTCTTGCAGTATTTGGTATTTTTCACAAAGACCCAGCTCCTGGAATCAAGAAATTACATACCAGTCTTCCCTGTCAATTAGACCATAGTTTCTGAAATGTGTAGAAAGATCAGGAAAACTGAATCCTAAAGGCCATGCAGCAACTACAAGGAATCTAAAACAACATCTTTGTTTCTGGGATCTGATTTATGACTTTTGTACTGTGAATGGTCCATAATCATATAAAGAAATTAAGTCTGAGTTCCTCCACTCCTTTAAAAATTTGGCTTATAAGTCAGTATGAAGGAGTGAAACTGCAATGTTCTAGGTTTTTTCTCAGAAGTTTTAGGCTAAAATGTTCAGCACTTTCCAGAAATTATTCCTACATGCACACAGGGTGCACAAAACTCCTTCTTTCTATTTCAATGCACACTGAGTTCAAACTCTCAGCTAAGACTCTAGAAACACTGAAGCTTAGTCAATATTAATGTATTTTAATTACATTGCCAGCTCTAAGACAAAGATAACATAACACTAACAACCACCCCAACTAACATTGGAAATCATGTGGCCAAACATCCATGCATTAGCAAGCAAAGCACCATAAAAATTAAGATTTATAACATTCTCACAAAACAAGGAAAAGAACAATAGCATTAGGAGGTAATAATTTAGACTGATTCACCATGAAATTTCATAGGACTAATGAGAACAAAAAGCTTAACTTGAAAACAATGTCAGCGCTGCTTTTCTGTAAGAATTCCCTTGTTTCCTCACCCCGTATGAACTACTATATATGGCAGAAACCCCCTGTCCTCTAATAGGATTCCTGCCTTCGGTACTGCTTCAGTCCATGAATCCATTGTGTCCCATCTCTCTCCATGTCTCGGGGCTGTACCAGGCCTTAATCTTTTATTCTTGCACCCACACTCATAGCGGTTCTCTTCTTTCTAACCAAAAATCCAATACAGGGTCTAAGGGGTGCGTATCAATGATTAAAAAGAAACAAATGCAACCTTCCCTTCTCAAAAGAACCAAACAATTATGCTTGTGCTAGTCATGAAGAAAGAGGAAATTACAGACAGCCACAGGACACAGAGTGCTTGAATCACCCCAGCTGTTCTCTAATTCTAAGATTAAAGTTTTAAAATCTTTCCCTTTTTAGAATACTGGCAAAAATGATGGTGTGTAGCCATGGGCTGAGAATTGCTGCCCCACCTCACAGATGAAAAGCAGGAAAATTTACCTTCAGTTTCCTTCTTCATAAGACTAACTTTTGTGGGGAACAGAGGGAATTTAAAATTAAAGTTCTCTGAGGTTGTCTCAGGTATCCTTGTCTGTTGAACAACAAGGAGATCAATCTGCAGTGCAATGCATAGGCACGTAGGACGTACTAATGACTTCCCATACCACGCTATTTACTCTTCTTGCTTCTTGATAGTAAGTTTTAGTTTTAGTCCTTCTCTGATAAGTGAATTTTCACAAATCTTCAGTTGACAGTCATATTCCTTTATGGGGGAAAAAGGGGTTGACTTCATTGTTGGGATTTGGTAGGCAAAGAAGACCAGAGCTTGCTATATCTACTAATGCTAATGTGAAGCTGGAGGGCAGGTACAGGGCTGCTCATAATGTGAACTATTGGGATGAATTGATATATTGGCATGGGAGTAATTCTTGTTTCTCCTGTTTCTCATCTTTAAATTTAATTCTGACATTTAAACCACAACCACTTCTGGCTACATCCTGCAAGTAATTTTGTACAATAGGAGCACATCAGTAGATCAAAGTATACACTAAATGCAGTCCTGGAGTTTTGCTTTAGACTAGATTTAGCCTGGTTCCATGGACTGAGTATCCCTGCTGTATATTTGGTTCAGAAATATCCACGAGACCAATCATTGTTTTGGATCTTTATATTCCAAATGGGGGTTGTGGTGCTCATAAAGCAGAGTCTTCGTTCAAGTGCCTCCAAAAGAAACCTAGTTAACGCATTCTAAGACCACTCCAATGCATGAAAAGTAGAAATTATTAAGGGTCTCACTTCAAAACTGCACTATTGCTCTAAATCAAAACACTAATTCAGGTAAAGCCTCTTTCAGATAAAAAGTAATCATTGATGCAGGGTCTCAGGCAAGTGGTATTCTGATAAGGGGTCATTATAATACCTATAGCCATTGCAGTGAATATCAGCAGCTCTGTATCTTCCTTGATTTACTTAAGTGCCCTGCAAATCTTTCGCCAAACACAGAAAAACCTCAGGTTACATGTAATGGGAAGACGGATGACTTGTGGTAAGCTGATGTCTGAACAAATCATAACCCATTCCTGAACACAACATATCCTTTCCCTGAACAACGGGAAGAAACAGAACTATTTTAAAAAATATTTGGCTATGTTCCCTTGCTAGGCACAGGATACAAGGGCTCCAAGACATTAGAGTCTAGGCTGTGGTTGATAACTATCAGATTTAGGAATCACACTGAGTGTGGATGTGACACACTAAGCTAGCACAAAAGCAGTGAATACCCATTGTAAGGATAAGAAGATATAGAGGTAGAGCAGATCTGTAGTTCTTATTCCATTAATACTAGCGGATCACAGAGCTTTCTCTGCTTCTACAGCATAAGTGATCTGATCAGAATTTTCCCTGGGCTTCCAATGCAGCAATGCCCATGTGAATCCTACCAAAGTTGGTCGGTACCTTTGGTTCCTGAACAGGATGAGTAACTGCCCCATGGCAATATGAAGAGCTGACATATACAGATTGTTAGGAAGGTACCAAAGACCAAACCCCATTTTGTGACCTGCTCAGCAAAGGTGCCAGGTCCATGAAAAAACTGGTACAACTTGGACTGAGTCTTCACTGGCTTTGCTTCCTCAGCAACCTGTATGCTGTTTTCTGGACAAATGTGTATATTCATATTGCACAAGACATTACCGGGAGACCACAAGCTAAAATCCTTCCTTGGCAAAATCTCATTTTGAAGATTGTAAAAGCTTGTCTATGTGAAGAGAAGATTTAGACCCATTAGCATTTTTTCACCATAAGAATACAGAGAATTACAACCTAGAGTAAAAAATAAAATAAAATAAATTATTATATGATACCTAAATTATTATATGAACCCTAAGAGCATCCACTGCCAGCTAGACAGCATAACCTACATAGTTCAGGCTATCTTAGTGATCCTTCAGGATTTTGTACTGCTTAACATTCTCCCTCCAGCAGCAGCTCTAGAATCACTGAAGGGCAATGGTCTGGTTTCAACACTGGCCTTGCTTAACTGTCTGTACTTGTCAGACTTCCCCCACTTGGATGAAATTAGATGAGATCCTGGGTAAGAGTCTTTCAGGACAACTTTCCACTCACCCTTGTTTGCTGCCTACAGATCTGCCCTCAGCAAAGATCTTTTCAGTATTTCTCCTGTCCAACCAAATCAAGCACTCTGTGTTCAATGCTCTCTTTTTATCCTCCACATGACACAGGGAAACGGGGAAGAAGAGCTGAGGGGGCAAAGGAATGAGAATACTTTCTTCTGTTGTGTACATTTAAAATGAGAGGGAAGAGGGGATGTTCTGCTACTCTATGTATTTTTTTTAAATCCCTTCATAAACCTCAGCTATTTTCCACAACTAATTTAAGAGCCTCTTTTTCACCTATAAGAAACTCCCACCCACTGAAATCTGTTATTTCTGGTGTATCCTAGTATTCTGCACAAAATGCTCCTCAGGTCTGAACTCTATTTCTTCACTGACACTACCCACTGGTACACCAAAAAAGCATCCCTTTTCTTCAGGGCAGACATCCACTGCTGTACCTTTTTTTCCTAAGAAAATCCCAAACATGTTTCTTTCATGTATCCTTCAATTGCTGATTAACAACTACTCCCACTCTTGTATATCAGCCTATGTATTCCTTGAGTGTTGTACATCAGGATGAGACTGTAAATTCCTCTAGGCAGGCATCTGCTTAACCTAAAACATTCTAAAAAAAAGTAGATTGGGTCAGACTGATTTTTTTTCAGTTGAAGGGGGAGTCAGTCAGAAAGAAAGAAAGAAAACAACCACAAGATAAGGCTGAAAAGGGAAAACAAAGAACAATGGAATGAAGGTAAGAAAGGAGAAATGAAAAGGATTGCTGAAGAGTAGGAATAGAGAGCGAGCTAATATATTTGATGAAAATGCAACATTAGCAAGCACAGTATGATTTGACAAGTGTGAACAAGCCTACACCAATGTTAAAAAGCACTACATCTGGCAATGTGTCAATGTTTAAGCAGCACTTTCCTTCTCCTTCCCATGCTGAGATTCTGCATCCTTGATATTCCCTCAGATCCACTTCTAAGCTGCTTAGGTCTACAGGAATACATTTGTAGAGGTGGATTGGACAGAGAACAGATATAAATCGGTGGTAATTACAGTTACTATCATTCTCTCCCTCCCCAGGTTACCTCATTACAAAAGAAAAGATCAGCAAAACATTGCAAAATGCTGATATACACCCAAATGCAGGGAATCATTTAAAACAGAAATGTTGGGGTTAACCATATGGCATTTAACCTACCTATCCCCTTGAGTATATTACTTTTACTCTAGCAAATATATGGCAGTGAGATCACTTGTCTTTTAGAATACAGCAACAGTTCTGGGGCACTAAATACAGCAGCTGCAGAATCTTAACTAGAGCAGGATACATATGTGAAAGGAATTTTTAAAATTTCCTCTAACAACTTTCTTCAGGAACCCATGCTGATATTTTTCTTAAGAAAAACTAGGCTGTTCCTCTGTTACTATATGATAAACTCTGTACATAGATATGCATGCAGATTTGATCATAAGGCTTATCAGTATGTGTTATCAGTATGCACATCGTAAACACTTGCTATTTTCATGGACATAAATTCCTAGATTTGCTACATGTTAAGAGTTTTTAGCAGGTTTTATCCCACATCATTTTCAGCTAGGGTTTGAACATTCTTCTACATTTCAACCATGCTCAATCACAACATTTTGTTCTTTTTTTACCTATGGGTCCCGTAGTGGGTATCATCACTCCAGCTGAGGACAGCAGGTCTCATCCTCAGGTCTCAGTACAAACAAGAGCACCCTATATTTAATAACATAAACTAGCAAATCTTTCATGCCTTTGTTATTTTGGAGGTATTCTTGAAGCAAAATATGAATCCTCAATACTTCATTCTGCATGAATTGCATTCAGTTTTGTACACTGTCAATCTAAAATAATCAAAACCACAGCAATACAAACTTCCCGTTACTTATCAAGCTTTTGCTCCTGTAAAGCTCCTACGAGCAGATTGTTGTTTATTCTCATATGTTAAAGCATTTGGAAACTATCAGTCATTTGGAGGGGGGAGACAAGAAAGGAAATTCCCAAGATTTTACATGTAGGGACAAATTCAGTCCCTGATTAACAGGTGCAACTGTTGTTGGGTTTGCCAGATTTATTCTTGCTTCTAGCAGGACAAAGCTGAAAAATCATAGGCCTAATAAAACAGATTTATCATCTAGATAAAAATAGTTTCTTTATACTCTGTACTCTGTGTCCTGTGCTGCTAAGAAACTCTTCAAAATTCTTTTGTTTTTGACAATAAAATGGTTCCCCTGGCAACACCATCTGATGTCACAGAAACAACGCATGTGAGGTCATAAATCCTTCAGAGGAAAAAATAAAACCACAAAGGAGGCCCAAAACTTTACGTATCTGTGATTTGAGGTTAGTATCGGCTTCTTTGTTCTCTATGACTTAGTTTCACTCTCTTTCCTTTTTTTCCCCCTAAATATTTTCTTTAAAAAAAAAAAAAAGTGGAAAGATTTGTCCCAGGAATTTCCTGTTGGCTGTTATCCAGAAAACAGAATACCAGCAATAATGTGAACAATGCAAGTTCCTCCTAGGCCTGCTTCGAGCAAGCTTCCAAGTCCTTCTATAACTTGGCTGAACTATGACAGAGCTTTGGAGAGGTTACTGGACTCCATAGCCAGAGGTTTTTACAGAAACATTTCAGTTTCTCTCCTGCTCCTCCCCCCTTCTCTAGGCTCCAAGTTACAGGAATCCAACAGTTCATGTTATTGAAATAAACATCCTACTACCCCACAGTGAAGAATATTTTGAACAACTTGCTTTGCAAGGAAAAAAATACAAGCTTGCATCTGCTATATGACGAAATGCAGGACATTGCCAATGCAGATGAGTAGAGTAGATGAGATTAGACTGTCAGCCAAATATTATGTCAGTGGTCAGTTCCAGGCATTTAAAAGGGAAGAGCCAAGAAAACCTGCAGAAAGCAGGTAGTTGTGAAATAACCTACCCAGCGTCTTTTTCCTGACCAGTGTCAACGTGCTTTTCAAAAGCAGTATGCTAGCCATCATGTGTACACACACGTATGCATGGATACATGTAGTGGGTTTTTTCCATTTCTACACCTTGGCAGAACCTAGCCATGTTCCTCTTGTAACTATTATCTTTTACTCACTGTACCCTAAGAACCAGGCATCTATTAAGTGGTTCGTAGAGTTTAAATAAGGAATTAGACAGCTCATCAAGAATCTGCCTTACTAGTCAAGAGAGAGATATCAACAGACTTCCAGGTCACATGGATAAGATTTTAAGAACTGAATTTTTAATATGCTCTATATGTTAATGCATATTTAAGAGTACAGATGTGTTTTTCACAGCTTCCATCCAAGGATCTCAAAACATTTGCAAATAGGTTTCCACTTTAGACTTCGCTCTTTTATGAGGTAATACAAAGGATGTTCTACCAGTAAGAGATATATTCAAGTTCCCAAGTAGAGCATGGCAGCAAAAATAAACAAAAAATACCTATTGTCAAGTCAAAACATCCAACATTTATGAGTCAGGAATTTGAAAAGATACTTGCTTAATTTAGATACTATTTTTAAAATAATACATTTTTAAATTACTTTTTTTTCCCAGCCTTAACAGTGCACTGAGTTGCTAGTTCAATCTTTTTCCCCAGCTGAGAAAACTAGAAGTGTGCCCTTTATGTAATGAAATAGTTTTCACATATTTGCATTACTTCAGGAGCTGGAACTTTTTGAAAATACAACAACTATCCTGAGACTCAATAAAATCATGAGAGTTGGCAGCACTGTGTTTAGGACAGGAAGTAATGAATGGTAATGCTTTCACTTAAAACTCCAGGGACAGGTAGAACACAATTACTAAAGTAGGAATTTACACTAGACTGTGCTTAAATATGCTCCCTGAAAAGAAAAAAAGAGTCTCTTATGACCAGAAGTGGCAAAAGTTACCAGGTGCATTAATACATCATTATCAACAAATGCCCTGTACTTCAGTGTCTCCTGAAGCTATGGTGAAGCTAGCTACAGGTCAGAACTGGCTTCAGGAATACTTTATACTCTACCTTTGCTTTCTGCAATGTTTGGCATTTGTCTGTGAAAATACTGACTCAAAGCAAGGTAGCTTAGGAGATAACAGGATCACAGCACAAACACTACAGCTTTTATAGTAGTGGGATGTTATATAGTAATGCAAAGTATTTCAATCGGCCGCAAATAGTGGCTAGTCCAGACACAATCCTTCACCAATCAGCTATTTAGTAAGTGGAAGTTAAATTAACTATAATACAGCATTATGCCTACCAAATACAGATTACCTTTCCATAACAACTAAACATATTCAGAAGGTGAAAACGGATGCCGGTGAAGTGCTTGGATGTGTATTTCAGAAGGCTTTTTCTGTGGAGTAGAATTTCAGGCAGGGCTGTTACCATCCTTCGGATGTTGCCAGAAGAGGGTAATTACCAGTGATGACCTAAGAGTGCTATATATACTTATACCACATACGTGGTCATGGAAACCACCACAAAACTGCTGTATTTTCAAAACCATGACATAAATTTCAAACTATTATATAAAGTGGCTTTATACTTCACTGCTAGGGTGCACTAGCCTCTTTCTATACCATTCACAGCATAGTTACTATAGTAACTAATGCATTGCAAAAGAGAGGAAGAAGCTAAAAAGAAGCTAAAAAAAACCCTTAAAAAATGATGAAGCCCAAAGAAGGGAAGTGTCTTTACGAAACCAAAGAAAGCACTGTGAAGAATGCAGGCACAGTTTTATTGCCATTCGTTTGGAACTACCAGCATCATCTCACTCAGGACATTGTCACTTAAATTCCTGTAAGTTTTTCTGCCAGACAGTTCTGTGGCACCTAGAACTGTACACTGCAGTAGCTAGGCATACCTAGACTTCATGAAACAAAGATTTTATTCCCTTCATCAACATGCAGAACTGCATAAAGAATTTCCGCCATCCTCCAATTAAGCTTTAAAAGCAAAAGCTTTTAAAAGCTTTTTTGCAAAGCTTTAAAATCCATGAAAATTTCTATAGCTTGTCTCAAATTGAATGATCATCTTTTGGAGAGCAGTTTCTGAAGTTTCGGTTTCTGAAATCTGTGAAGAGTTTAAAATTTCACATTTTCAAGTTTCATGTGCAAAGCAATCATCCTTGGCTTTAGCAGAGAAGTTGGGGATTGACAGATCAACACACAAAGTAATAGAAACTGTTACATAATATACATACTAAAGAGAAGAAACCTCAACAGAAGGCTCTCTAAAGTCAGGGATTAAAAAAGTCTTATGCATCACTTTACCTGTGTGTATGCGTAGTTATACAGTGCAGAGTCTGTTCTTCCCATTATCTACTACATGCAAATTGTCATGTCAAATTATTGTATCAGCACCATATTCACTCCCTTTGCCATTCTACAGCTACACAATGCAAACTAGCTGTGGGACAGTAAAACTAGATTAAAAAAAATAGAAATTAAAGAGCTTCAGTTAATTCAACATTCCGCTGCTTAATGATATTCCTGATAAAGCCTATAGCTCACTCTCTGTGTCAGCAGTTCTCTTTCCTGAACCTTCTTTGATATTGTCTTCTTAACAGGAAAGCTATCATCTAGTATTTTTTGGTTGAAAGATTCTGTTCTCTGGTGTCTCCATGACGTTGTCAGGAAAAGCCTCTCTTCCCATCATGTACTGGATAGTCATTTGAAGGATCCTTTCTGCAACTGACATTTCCCAAACGCTTTTTAGAGAACATGAAAAGCAGTAAAAATGGTTTCTGCTAAATCTCTTGGGGCTAGATAGGTTTAGCCATTAGCCATTCAAAAGCTCTGGCAGCTGGCCAAAAGTCACATGTCAACCACAACAAGCTAACCCTTTTGGCTCAAAAGCAGACAAAGAACACATGGGAAATCGCCATCACAATCAGTTAAATAATAAAAACATAGCAAGCCATTTGGAATTTTTTTAAGACCTTCTTTCATTTTGCAAATATTTTGCAACCTCAAAAAAAAAAAAATCTAAGCTCAAAAATAAAGGTTTTGCCACCAGTTATTTTGGTTGGCTGCAACAAATGGGGCAACACTAAAGCTCAGCTTCAGCGTACTTCAGGTATCAAAACCTTGCATCTCACTAACCACTGAACTAATGGCTATATAAATAAACCTTGAGCAATTGGTGAGGGAAGAATTGCACAGAAACTTAACTCATATCCCCTTGTTCCCTCCTTATCTAGAATCTCAGTGGTAAATTTCAGAATTTTACAAAGAAAGAAGGAAAGAAATTGAACTTCCTAATCAGCCAAACTAAATCATATAGAAACCATCTAACAAAAAGTTCTAAGCTTTTCTCAGTGAACCTGAATTGACAAGTTCACCTGTATTTCTCATTCCTTTTGATTCTTCTCTTTCCCTCAACACACAGAAAAGATAGCACATACTCTTCAGACAGTCTAATATTTTTTTAATCAAAAGGAAATTAAAGAAGAGGCAATGATGTACATTCCTTCTGGGGAAAGTAAAAGCCTCATTCCTATCCTGTCTTAAAATAGCCTGATTGAACTACAATATTTGCATTACAATTCTGGGTCAGCTGCACCATGGGATTATGCGTGCAGATCAGAGGGTTGTTTAGTTTTTATTTTCAGCCTTGTAGATTTTTCACATTATATCCATTCTGCTGCACATTCCTCATGATCTTATATATTGATGCAGTTTGGAACAATTGAAGAGATTTACTCCCCAGATATTTGGAGTAGGAAACAAGGCCTACGGCAGTTTTATTCACTGGAAGTGAAAATCTTTGCTGCAGAGTATCAGGTGTCAAAGTAGACAAAAGAGCTTTTGATTCTTTTCAGACATTGACTCAGATTCTGATATTCTCTACTTCTGTATCAAATCATAGCATTCTCTGCTACAGTACTCTGGATTTTACCTGGAGTAGGTAATATAAGGACCAAGCAATGCTTATGAGGCATCATCTGGTAAAAAGTCTTCCCTGTCAACTACAGCTGAACACATCCACTACAGCTCAGCGGAAGTTTCCAATTAATTTCACTTTCTTCACATACTGTATGTCAAATTCTTGAACATATCTTTATCAGAATAAATTGCAAACTTATTCACTAGGTAATTCTTGATCTGCTAACAGGTCCTGGTGTACAGTTCATACATACAATTCAGGCTGAGCTACTTAGTTACATAGATCAGGTGTTTTTTACATTTCTCTTCTGGCAGCAGTGACTCTAAGTAATACACAGATCTTGAACAGGCCCATCTACATAGAGCTGCATTTCATACTCATCTCACTTTACCAGTTTGTGTGTAAGAAGCAGAGCATTTACTAATCACAAAGGGGAATTTTAAGTATTAATTAAAGCTATTTAAAATCATTTGCTGAAAGGCGCTGCAAGAATATGAAATATTATTATCTGCCATGTACTGAAATAGTGAACAAATCCATACAATTACAAAAATTAGAGATTGAAGGGACTACCTAGTCCCTAATCCTGATCAGTGCAGCAATTAGTGTATTCCAAGAATGTTATTCAGTCTTAGTCAGTGACTGTACTTCTATCTTATTTCTTAGAAATGTGTTCCTCTGTATGCTGACTCATAGTCAAGAACAAATTTCATCATCTCATTTTACCTTGAGAAATTACGCTCCGTTATATCATCTTTAATGGTTTTTCCCCAGAGTTTTTCCAACATGCATTTATGCTGCATGTTCTGGGTTTTATTTTGCAACCTCACAGCATTTGTGACTTTCTGAAACATTTTAGATTATCAGATCACTTCTCTCTTACATATCTCTTCCATGCCATACATAAAAAACTCTTTTGATTTGCCTTCATGAATCAAACCTCCAGATATTTCATCCTTTGAGTTGATGCTGATGTGAATTTCCCCTACTTTGTAAAAATCTTGCTTATACTAGAACTTGTACAGAGACTACAATGCATACATTTCAGGGAGAAAATCAATGGACAGGATCTGACTGGAGCAAATGAAAAAGAATACAGTCTTTTCCAGAAGAAGTCAAGTTCCTGACTCTGTACCACTGAAAAAGATGTTTTATTTTCATTAGATAGTTTATCCTTACCACATCACTATAATTTCAAAGTGAATCAGCTCGAGTACTCATCTTCCTGTTTTGAGAAGTGAAAACACAAGGATTTTTTTATAGCAAAAATCTTTCCATTTATTGACATAAGAAATGGTCTAGACAAGGCCAAGCAGTTGATGGACCGTAATTACTTCCATGATTGATTAATAATATATGTGCATGTCCTATTATTTTTGTTATTCCTTTATTATTGTTACTAATATACTGATATCTAGGAATCTCACTCATTGATTTCTATACTAGTGTGATCTACGTCATGCAGAGGGGGTCACTACGCTTCCACTACATGAAACTACAGTTTCATGTCTGTATAAGACATTTGATTTTCTATAATATGAAATTCTGATTAAGAAAACAGAACATGACATACATTCCAACATGACATATACCAAATTGATTAAAAGCTAGCTGATCGGCCTTAAATTTTAACAATTTGAAAAAAGCTCCCCCTCTCACCATGCTTGACGAGAGTCTTTGCTTTGAAAGTCTTCTGGATAGATAATATGTACTTTAGAAGAACAAAAAAGATATTTTTTTTTAAGCTACCTACATATGTACACAAACCAACTCTCTTGTCCACTTTCCCTTTCCCCTTTCCCTTTCTCTCCATCTCTCTCACTCTCACACACACAGCTGAGACCTGAGATGGAAAAGCCACAGTTACCTCCTCAGCATAAAACAGTAACAGCATTTCATGTATATTAATGAAGATGCATTAAACATCTTTCACTGTGACTGAGCAAAACAGTGTTTGAAACCCCTAAGTTATTGAGAGGGGGAGAGAGAGTAGTAGTAGTATAGAAATAAACACAACAGTCTGAACAAGCCAAGGGCAACACACAGATTTTTCACTTCCCTCAGTCTAGCATCTGTAATGGAGATAACATATCAGAAGTCTCATCAGGTTCTATATGCTGCCTATGAATACAATACTCTTGAGTACTTTTTTATGGTTTAATTTTGTTTAATGTTATTGTTGCTAATATCCACTTAGAAGCATGGAATTAAAATGGTTTTTGTTACTACTATCATATTTTTCTGTTTGGCAGACTGATTATTTAGTCTTTGTTTCTAATGGGACTTGAAAGGAATAAGATGTGCAATATTTTTTGTGCACGAGCTTTCTCCTTGGTGTCTCAGTTCAGCATTGCCCAAGGTGGTTTAGTAGTTAACTTTCACTCCCTCTGCTGGCTCTCAGGCATCAGAGCAGAAGATACTATTTTGTTTAGGTCCTACAAAAATGAAATGTGTTTACTATTATGTTTATATAAAAATAATGGTAGCATTTAAAGGAAATTCCTGAAACATTTAAACAGTTCTGGATACACAGTGTTTTTGCATTTTCCAAGTTTGAACATTTCAGCCTCCCTGGGCCTTTCAAGTCACTCTTCATGGGTTCTAACCAGCCACGTAGACAGCCAAAGCCTAGCAGCCCAACAGAGTCAACACTTCAATGTATTTGACGTCATAGTGAGAATCTTACACCATCAGACTTTTACAAGAAAAAGAGTACATTTGATGTAGCTATCAGCCAAGACTGTGAAGATCCTCTGGAAAAAAATCTAGCAAGTTACAATTTTAAAAGAGTATGAAAGATGGATGATGAGCGAACCAACAGTGTGTAGAAGGAGAAGCCAGATAAATCTCCTGAATAGCACGGGGAGCTCAAATTGAAAGATTCAGTCATGCAGGCCTACAAAAAAATGTTGCCAACAGCAAACATGATTCCTGGTGATAAAACAACCCTCTTAGCCCTTCATTCATGGCTCTTTTTTCTGTAATAACTGTGGAATTAGTGCATATAAAAACAAGGATACTCTCAACCATTTTGCAGCATTATGCAAAAACAACCTCGCTATCTGCATCTAAAATACAAAGGTCTTCTTCAACCTTACAGCTGGCCCTTCTGCTCTTCCATCATCACAGCTGACAAGTTTATCTGTCTTAACTGTACTCTCCCTAGCCCAGCAGTAATTACTGACAAGTATCTCTCTGCTTTCAAAACAGACTGAACACTGGGTTTTCTGCAAAATCATGTCTGGAGCGATCAAAGGATCCTGTACTCACCCTGAATCTGCCATCTCCAACAGCAAGACCAGTTCCTCCAGGGCTGCCTGCATAGGAGTCTGAGAATCTGCTGACATGACTGTGCTGTCATTTCACAGTAGATCACCTTCTATTGAAACCTTCCTAATACTGTGAAGACACCAACAGCCCTCGTTGGAGTTTGCCAAGTCAGTATCAGCAACACCAAAATAAAAGACTTTGGATCAAGAGATCTGAACACAAACCTTTAACAGTGTCCTCTCAGTATTTATGGCAAACACGTACAGACATCCTGGTGGATAAAAGAGAGAAGAGAAAGCTCAAAAAGAATCAGTTAACACCTTCTCATCACCTAAAACTCACATCTATTCCTCCCACGTGGTCTGTTGCCAAACAGCAGTATGTGGGGATGGTAAAAGTAAAAATTGTCACATTGAAAGAGTGGTCACCACCAGCTATGACAATCAATAATAACACAAAAGCTTCCAGTAGCTACAAAACCTGAATGCCATAAAGACATCTCTAGAGACAAAGGTTATGATAATGGCAAATAGACCTAATGCATTCTGCTCAGAGCAAAGCAAAATCCAGGCCTAACATATACACATTAATGATGGCATGAAGCATTACTGAAAGATTGCAGAGAGATACAAAATGAAAAATAAATTATTTTAAGGAGTCTTTTAAAATTAAAATTGTTTTTTTCAGCTCCTTAACAGATATCATCAGAAGTCAGCTTTCCTCAGGATTTCTGATGCTTTTCTGGGAAAGTCTAGAAAATATTTTGGCCTTCAAGAAAACAAATGTAATTTGACTACAGGTCTCTCAATGATAATCTGAAAGACATCCATGTTCAGTGAAGTTCTACATCCATCTGGGAATGTTCTGAAAAATGGTCCATATTGTTGATTCTTGGTTCGAGTGGCTTTGTAAGAGACAGGCATACAGTAGGAGTATGGTTTAGGAATGTTACTAACTTCCCTAGTATTAATGTCACCTGGCATGTCAGTGTCCACTGACTGCAGTGGCTGCTCCTATAAGGTGACTTTCTGCTCTTGTGAAGTGGAAGTAACACAATCTCTGCAAAACTGCACAGCACAGCTGAGAAAGTCATTACAGAGACAGAACTGCAACGACCAAAAACTGAGGAGCTTTTCCTTTAATATATTAAATGAAGTCCCCTTGAGGCAAAAAAATATTAAACTACCTCCCAGATGAACCAAATGTCACATGGGACTCTACAGCTACATAAACAGGTAGAAAGAGTCTATCATTTTTATGGGCCAAACATAAACCCATAGGTTACATACTCTTCAGACCCTAGGGTCTATGACACTGACAACCGTGCATTAAGAAATAAATTGTACCTAAAAGGAAGTACAATTAAGTCCACCACTATTTCATGTATTAACTTCACTTGACAAGTGCTGTGTAGTGTGCTACTTGAACTACCTGTCATATACTGGCAATCTAACACACATGAATGGATGGTGCTTCCCTGGAGACCACTGCCAGACTCCCATGTATTTGGCATAGAAGTCAAGAAAGACTTGCTCAGCATTTACCTTGGCTTCACAGGATCCATACAGAAGCGTGTGCCAATATGGCAACAGGACAAATGTGTAATCTGAGTAGTTTAGAAACAGCTCTTTCTAAATTTCAGTCATCTTAATCTCATTCTATCTCATTGAGTCGTGCTTTGGATTCCATGTTGGAGCGAGAACTCTCTGTTTGTGTCTAAATGGACAGATGCACAAGAATAGGAAAGAAAGATGCACAAGAATATACTTGACAGGCCTTCTCCCACTCTGTCTGTGGTAGGTGGATAGAACTGAGGCAGAATAAATTATGTACCCCCAGCCCAGAACTTTGCCCAAAGGCATAACCTAGTATAAAATCATGGAATCATAGCCTGGAAGAGCCTTGTCATCTAGTCCTTGTCCTTGCTCTGCAGCAAGATCAATTCGTGCTTATACAAATTCTTCTAAAATCCTTCAACTTCCCTAAGAAATCTATTTCAGTGCTTTATTACCATTATCATTAGAAAAGGTTTCCTAAAATCTTGTCTGAGGCTTCCTTGCCCAACTGTAGACTGTTTTTTCATGTTCTATCCACCATGAATTGAAGAAAAATGGATTCCCTCCCTCTTTACATCAGCCTTCTATGTACTCAAAGACTAATATCAGGTGCTTTTTATAGTGGGATAAAGAATTATATTTCTACTTTTGCTCCAGAAAAAGGACCAACACTATTTGCAGAGTCTCCCTCAAGTTACTGAGTTACAAATCTCCACTAGTAATGTGAACATTCAGGTATCTTCTCCTTGTCTCACCCTAGAGAACACTCTATCAGTTCAAGAACATGAAGATCTCTATGAATCTTACTTGTAAAATTGAATCCCATGCAGGATGCGGGAGGCCTTATTGGGAAAGAAGAAGGAATTGACACCTCTCAGTCCTGAGAAGCGAATTCACCATTATACTTTGCTGAGTTTGATTTGAGTGGAGCCAAAGCTGTTTAATGGTACTGCAACTTTGATCCCTACTGTTTCAGCTGTTCCCTCAGTTGCCTGCCAAAGTGTAAGGTAGTTGGAAAATTCCTGGTGTATGGGATGTAGGCTTTGTATTCTCCAGAATTCTGTAGTTTGCTGCAAATAAATTGAACGTGTATGAACTGACAGATCCTCCCTCTTCTCTTTGATGGAAAAGGTCATGCACCACAGTCCTTATGAAGACACAGGAAGCCAGTCTCAGGTCTATGTTACTGTATAGCGTAAAGTGCACAGAGAAGATAAAGCACAGACAGCTGAGAAATACCGTCTCAGTTCCAAGCTCCATTTAATTCAGTCATTCCAATAACTGCATGATGCAGCTTCTAGTTCTAGCAGAACTAACTCTAATGAGGAAGAGATTTCAGTTAATCATTTTGCTTTTTCAATAATGCTCAATTTAAGGATTTTTCTAGTGTAGGTATGAAACAGAACTGGAACACTCAATAATACCGTAGGCCCCACAAATCAGAAATGAGAAACAGGACTGCAGTGATTGATGTAGGTCTGGCCCATAACTTCAGCTGAAAAGACATGCAAATTTGTGAGGACCAAATCACAGTGCCTCAAGGAAAGTCTACATCCACGTTTTCAGGCTAGCCACTCTGTTCTAGTACTTCAATGGTTTGAATCAAAACTCCTAATGTGAATTCTTATAAACCTCAGAATTACTGAAATAGACACCTGATTTTTTTAGACCCACACCAGAGTAGTAAAGGGTTAACCTTTAAAGATTTAAGGGTTTAACTAAGTAATCAGGAGGACATTGGTATTCCCAACCTGAGAGAAAATTTAAGGCAGGGATTACCTCCTGCAATCTGCCTAAAATAAAATAAAAATAACAGTAATCTTAGTGAAATTAAAAAAGCCCTGTTTCTCTGCAGTGATCCTTGAACAGCAGAGCATTTGAGTGCAGTGGAAGGGAAGCCAGCACTTGGCTTGTAGTGCATTAGTGCTCTGTCACCTCTACTGACAAAGTGAACCATTACTTACTAAAAGTGCTCTCTAGACGGGCCCCTTCTGGGACAGTGTACCATCACTTTCTGAAGGGTAGTTTGGAGGATTCTTCCCTTTTTGTTGGACAGTCCCCTGGGTTTCCAAACCTCATGTATTATGGATAGGATCTTAATGGAGATTGGCTGCCTAAGCACTGCTTGCAGAGCCTCCCAGCTCAAGACAGCCATTGCTGCTCTGTGCTTCCAATTCTCTTTCCGTCTTGTGTATGACAATTAGACTCAAATTTGATTTCTGTTCTATCTGTATGAACCCCATGAAAACCCAATTCTGCTTATTACCAACAGCTTTCTTGAAATGAAACTACCTTCCCTCTATGGGTTCTCCCAGATTCAAAGGCAAATCCATCTGCAATTACCTGATGTGTTGCCAGCCCATGCCACTTGGATTGGTCCCCCTACCTTGTATTGAGAGAGCCTCCAGCTCACTGTCACCTCCTTGGCACTTTTCAACCTGCCACCATGTTGTCCATCCTTGTCTTGCCTGATCAAACATGACAATTCTTGTATATACATGCCTTCAAATTATGTCTCTCTACTGTAACACAATACCAGAACATTCTCTGTAGTACTGGCCACACAGGCATTAGCTCTAATAGTTAGTGGTCTCTAGAGCTGCACCAATGATTTAACTTTAGACAGAAAGAAAACTTGCTTATAAAGTATTTGTCAGTATCAATAGGCAACTAATATCCAATAACCTCTTAATGAAGAGTCTTCCAGATTATAATGAAGCTTTGTAGCTATGCCCTAATCTTCTTTAGCTAAGAAACTTGGGATATTTTATGAAGGTTATGGAACCTTCCATATATAGACATAGAGGAATGTGAATGGGTTCATGTCTTCTCTTACAGAAAATAAAGGGGCAAAAGAGAATATTTTTCTTCCAGAACATGAATAATCTCAGTTTTCTATGAATCCTTGGGAAAGAAATAGCTTCAAGAGGGTACAGTGAGGCTCTCTTCGCATCTTTTCCTGGTGATGATTATAGCTGTTAAAAACAGAAAGCTGTTGTTCTGAAAATTATGTCAGAGTAGCTTGATAATAGACAACAAAATTGTCTACCCTCCATGAACAGAGGATCTAGTCCTTTCCTTGCTAGTTAGCCATCTCTGTTCTTTACTACAAGTGGGTATGAAAACTCTATTAAAAGGTGGTACACTTCTACAAACAACTGGGAACAGAAGGTACTTCAGAGTTGGAGGAGGCACTACAACGACAGAACTATCTTTGAAATCAGGCAGTTTGAGTAATACTTGAACTCTAGTACATTGATGCTGAGGTTGTTTCAAAAGACAATGAGGACTGACACAGACATGAACATTTCTCTCCCCAAAGTGGCTCTCTTGGGAAAAGACTGATTCCCTATTGAAGCTGGAGGAACCAGGGGCTTCATATAGTGAGCTCAGATGGAAGTGGTTTTGATGACATATTACCCACTGATGGGTATTTTATTTGTAATATTCTTGCCACAGTAAAGTATGTGCAAAAAAAGCATAATGTGATGTCTTCCTTCTCGTGAGTTCTCACCTGAAGGTTTCTACATGGAGGGATTTCCTTTTAATCATCCCCATATAAGGCCAGCAGCAGAAACATTTCAGGCTGTTACGCAGAAATGATACCCAGACTTTCCTCTGCTGCTCTGGTTTTATTGTCTGGAACCTATTCACAAAGAAGGAACGGAGTCAGACTAAAATGACTAAGAAGCCACAATGGAGATATAGGAAGTAATTAAAACTTATTTTGTACTTAGAAATAATGAAGTCTTTGGAGCAAGAATATGTCTGGCTATTTTAAGAATTGTAGCAGGCCTTTGTTGAGCTACATAAATGAGTAGTAGCACTTATATATACAACAGCTAACAATAAATATAATGGTATTTTATAAAGTATGCATACAAAATGGTAGCATGATAAACTATAAAAACAGATGATAATTGTATTTTTCATTCAATCCTGGCCACCTCACCTGTGTTCTGTACACTAACCCTCCTCTCCAAGGATTTATCCTAATCCAGAATCCAGGAACAGTTTGAAAATCAGTTGCTACTTAAAATATAGAATGGGAAAAAACTGCCAGAAGACTGTTTTCCTTTCCTTTCCTTTCTCTTCCTCTAGTTAGGTAGGTCCAAAGTGCAAGATGGATAGCAGTCACTCTTGCACTAATGTTAAGTTTAAAGGTCTATTGCTTTAATCCTCAAGGGCTGGATATGGATGCTGTAAACCAGCTGGCCCATTGGTGACAAGCCCAGGGAAAGGGTAATTCCCAAGAAAGGAGAAACAAAGCAATCACAAAGCACTTTGTTTTAGCCACTAGTTCTAGCTAAACAAAACTTCCTGCTCACATAACGATTGAGAAACTCAGGGCTGCTGCTTTTTCCACATATGAACAACAAAACTTGGGTTTAGCTGTGGCTGCGGCCTCTGGGCATCAGCAAAGTTCATCTGAGTTCAGAAGAGGGTAAGAAGCCATATTTACTTTGGGGAAATCCTGAGTAAAAATAACATGATTGTGTGCTCGGTAACACATGCACAGTGAGCTTAACATATCTGGGATGTGTAAGATCTTCCATGTAGCTTCCTTGCAGTGGTACCCACTGTTCTGACAAGGCAGCTGGACTGCTCAAAATCCAGCCAAATGGATAAAATACAAATAATATACTTCTGGAGGGGAAAAAAAAAAGACATAGCCAAGATGACACACATATATGGTTGTCTTAAGATGGGGAGATAACACTCTAGTTTCTCCTTAGCTTAGGCAAGGTCAAATACAGCAGTCTAATTTTCCTTAGAGTAAGAGAATTTTTCTTTCTTACTTCCTGTCACTGGCCACCACTGTTTCTTAAAGCTTTCAGCACTTAAAGACCTTATATCCTCAAGGATATGTATGACATAGACTTACTGCTGTAATAATATAACTCCCTGGGTGAATGTTGTTACATTGGAATAAGCACATCCATATGGTAAAATATGCTGGGATGGCTAGAGCATTGGAATTGCACATTTGCGGGTAGGTAGGTCAGTAGAAGTTTCTATGTGGACAAGGCCAGGAAGATTGGGTCTATCGCCCAGCCTAACAAAAACACAGGTAACTCACTCTTCTCTCTAGATCTGGTAGCAAAGGCAGTCTTCAGTGTTAACTTCTTTTTTAAAACCTTAGGGAGCATTATGTCCTCCTGGTTTACACCCATGACCACCAACAACACAGTCAGCCAATTTCTAATGAACTCTAAAACACTGGTTTCCAGGTCTGATGAAATTTTAGATAACATCCTTATGATCAAACACAAAGGCACTTTTGAAAGCATGTAAATGAAGATACGTTTTAACACCTCTATTATTATTCCCTGGCACCATGGGTGGGTGACATTGGAATGAAGAGGTTGACAGAAGAAAATGGTTGGATAGCACAGTTTGCAATGGCTTGGGAAGTTCTGTAGGCACAAAAGGCAAACAGTAATGTCAAGCAGATGGCTAAAAACAGGAACCAAAGCAGAAAGAAAAAAAAAAAAAAAGTTGCTTGAGCAACACACATACACATTTACAAGGTCTCACTGGCAAACCAGGACAATGAGCCTTTTGTAGGAGGGAAATAAATTATACAACATAGAGCCATATCACTCTGCACACAAAGCTGCATTAAATGAATTGACTTATTAATGAATCAGACATAAAGAGCTACTAAAAACTGTCCAGGAACTCCTACTGCTGTATCCTTCATATGTACACATAAATGACATACTATTGTTTTAAGTGGTCAGAATCGTATCTTATCACATGTGAACATCATAAGCCCTTTATAGCAATGAGCCAGTGCAGATTCTTTTTTTAGCCTAAATGTTAAGAGCCTTTGCTTTTGGAACAGGACAGTTCGAATTCTATCTCCAGTTAACCACAAAGCCCCAAGTGACTATAAAATGCAGTAGTGACATCTGTACAGTTTCAGAGGCCACAGATTGTTTCCATATTCTAATTACTACATCTCATTACAATGAAGAAAAATCACTTCTTTTTTGAGCCACAGATGTGAAAGGAAGATCTTGCGGTTAAAGTAAAGGATTCACAAAATCCAGAGGGCTAGATTTTTTTCTCCTTCCAACTATACTGCAGACTTCCAGTGCAATAACGCTCACTTTCTTCCACTGAGTCTTGGGACACTTAACAAATCTGTGTTCATAAAGCATTTTGAGGTCCTAATTTAAATGCCTCATTTAAATTACTTTTGTCACAAAGCACATAAAATACCATACAAACAATTTTTATTAGCACATATTAGAAAGTTTGAAAAGAGGAGATACTATATTTATTCTGTATGGCTGACTTTTTTGTGTTTAACTTTATTTTTAGAACACTAGACAATTAGGGGATACTGTACAGCATTTGAATTTCCAAAAATGTAATCCTTGATTAAATCATGATTATGTGAAAAAAGTCTATACAAGATAATGTTCAATTCATGCAGTTCTGCTAACCTTCCAGTCTTTCTAAGGCATCCAAGAAGCATGTGAATTACAAACATTGGATCATCCAGAAAAGAAATGTCACTGGTATGATCAACCACACCATGATGGGGTTTTCAACCCAGTGCCACATACTACTACTGCAATTGTATTTAAATTTGACCCAGCAATAAACTGGGTGCCTGACATTGAGAGGAATCTGCAATTCTTCACCAGCCTTTATAGACTGCAGCATCTTCTTTGGAAACACTGAGTTTCATGTATTTAAGCAACAGCTGGCATGATAAGGCATGCATACTTGTGTCCAAAAATATGCACTCTGGGTGTGGTACAAGGAACAAGGTCAAGAGACATGTGCCTTCAAGCCTAGGTACTAGCTGGAAAGTACTGTCATGGTGCAGGACTACTTACCCAGGGGGACCAGTGGGGCTGTTGTCCAAAAACCCTCTAGTTGCTTAGATAACAGGGCACTCTTTTGAAAGGGTTTTCCATAACACATGACTTTGGAAGTCACTGACAGACTGCCAAAGAAGTTAAAGAGATTTGCTTAGATAGAGGTTTTTAAAGGCAGAAAACAATCACTGGGTACGAATCTCCCACTGAACCTCTAGAGCCAGAATATCTAAAATGCTATGAAAAAAACCCTCTTGTGATTTTTTGTGAAACTTAAGCAAATTAATTCAGAGGACACTCCACACACGCTCCTTTTAAACCTGTCCCATATTAACAAAGGCTTTCTGCAGACTTGCAGCAGTTCCTGTAACCCATCATCTGGAAACTTGGTATTTCCCTGTTCCAAAAATTCAGACTCAACTGTGCCTTGGTGGGGGATCTCCAAAGCGTGAGTCACCCTAACTGAGCTGCCACTTTTGGCCTAAGTAGCTTGCCTAACTTGTTTTTGTCAGCAACAGATGCAAAATCAGAACTCTGTGGTTTCAGTCCCTGTTCAATCTACAGTTATCCATTCTCTCTCAAATTGAGCTTGCATAGACATTTTGAAATACACAGTTAACTGCAAAGTGAATGACATTATGGTGGTGACGCCAGATCTTTGCAACCTGAACGCTCCAGTATAAACAAAAAGCAGAAACAAATCCCCTCTCTCCGAAGCATTAGTAGTTCCTGAAAAGAGCAAACGCAGAATTGCTTTGCTTATGGTCAAAAATGAATACTGCGAGGAAGTGACTGGAGGGCATTTTAGATTTCATGTTAAAGAAACAAAGCACAAATTGACTTTTTATAAAGGTCAAGTGAAAAACTGGATATCTTAAGGCTGCAGAGAATTTCTACTCTGTGTTCAGTTCTGTTTGCTTAAAATAAAAAAAAGAGGAGAAAAATATTGTCATGTCCAGCTTAACAGATGATCTGGCTTGGGACAAAGGAAAGAAAAAAAGAGAAAAAAGACCATATTTGCAAGAAAGTCTGGAATTGCAAATATTACTGTTTATAGTAATGTTCCTCGATGGAAGCTATTACTCTGCCCTTTCACAAACCACTACAACAGTAACAAAATCTATCCAGTTTGATTTGTACATAACCTGAAGGTTCCAGCATTTGCCACAGGTTTGTGAGTTAGTTGGTTATGTGCTGAAACAGGTATTTAAGACATACAATTCATCCTCTAGGCTAAAAAGACATAATGTAACAAATAATACCCATACTGAAAATTATATTTTACCTTCCTTTCACATGGACTAAACTGTGTCCCATGTGAACTGACTAAACAGCTTTGCAGCAATTAAAAAAGAAAAAAAAAATCCCAATCGGATGTTTTAACCTGAACCAGTTTTAATCATTATGCACCGGGTGACTTTCATCCTACAGTGTGCTTTGTTCATGCCATTGCCAGATTCATTGCTGTCTCAGTACACTGTGGTTCACCTCCTACATGTGAGACGAACATTATGACCAAGGACATCACAGCCTCTGGAAAGGGAAGCAAGAGGACAGCTCTGGGGAAGGAGCAGCAGCGCTAATGGAAACAACTAAAATCTGCATGATCAGAAACACATAAACAAAAAAAGCTTTTGCTGCTTCCTTCCCTACAGCCTCTCAGTCCTTCCTCTCTCTGCCACAGATACTGCAAATTTTGTGTGTTCGCTCGGGAAGGAGGTTACTCCCTTTCCAGAGATCACAAGCAGATTTCACACAGGGCTGAACAAGCTCTTCAGAATAGAAGCCACTGCCCCCAAATGTTCATCTCCCTCCATCTGTACACAAGCCCTTCCTTCCAGCCCCCTTTAAATTTTCTAGTCAGGGAGATCAGGGTTGTTGGGTCTTTAATCTCCTCCTCACAGTTTCACATACAAACCTTGGCTTCAATATTTGGATACATTTCCTGCCTTTTTTTTTTTTTTAATACTCTTTTGAAGCCAAGTTGCTGAGTGAATCATAAAGGGAGAGAATTCCAAGAGCGTTAGCTTCTCTGCTGTTCCCAGGGCAGGTCTGGGCCAAAATAAACCCCCACTGTGCCAGCAGCAGTTACTTACAGTCAAACACCAGGCATCACAGCACTCTGCAGCTTCCCAGTCTGAACCATCTCCCACTTCCCTTAACAGATAAAGCCTCCTTAGAGATTTCTCACTTCATCTTCAACTGCACCCCTTCCCATGTTTTCCTTGAGTCACAAAATAACCATCAGAAAAGAAAATGGTGAGAAGGTAAATATTCTGTCTTGGATCCAGAAAGTCTCTGCCCAGAACATATCCTGCTTCGCTACAAAGCTTTTCCATTCCCACCCTCATTTCTACTTCTTAAGAAAGGATTTGTTCCCAGTTTCAGAAACTAGTGGTTTACATTGTGCCTTCCCCTCCACCACTTCTCTTCACATAGAGAACTTGGATGCCTAAATAAAATTCCTGCTAAAGAATTCAAGGAACAAATGGCCACTGCTTCACTGATCTCAGGATTTTGGTGAGACAGGACCATAATTTGACATCTGGGCTGAGAAGGCTTAGTAAAAGATATGTCACCAAAGTCAGTCATTACACAGAAAGGATGGAATTATTTTTACTTTCTGGAAAAAAACCTCAATCTTAAAGTTTAAACCACTGTAAGAAACCTGTTTCAATGGCTATTTGATCAAATTAAAAATTATCCAAAGTTTAAAGATTTTTATATAATTTTCTCAAAAATTTCACAATAATTTAAAGAAATGTCACTTCATTCTTCTACCCAGTTTAGGTGAATTTGCACCAGTTGTGTTCACATCTATTTTACACAAGCATTTGTACCACAAATTCTGGTGACTATCATGTTTGCAGAGAGTGAATTTCAAATGTTTATGGGCAAAAGGCTGTATGGGAAATGTCTGAGCATTTGATCAAATAGCAAACACAAACAATACCATGACAATTACTGTTCGGGTGATTGTCAAATAATAGCATAAAACTGTCCATAAGCAAATCTGAGAGATCCAAAATTTCACTAATTTGGAAACAAAGAAGTCCAATCATTCATACTGCACAGATGACAAGTAAAACAAAGGAAACTGGGTGTATTAAAGGGGCAAATTATTCTCATAGTTGCCCAGTCATCTTCAGTACAGAGGGTGGGGAAGCCCCACACTAATTTGCATGAGGTATGCTTGTAAATACTCAGGAAAATACCACTGTCCAATCTATCCAGAGACACTATTTCCCCATGGGTTTTTTTACCAACATGTCTACACACTCCTCTCCGAGACCAATAACTTCCTCCCTGGAAAGGCTGGTCCAAGAAACAAAAGGGTTGAACTGCTCTAGGCTCCCACCCCCCTTCCTTAGGAAAGAACCATCATTCAGATCACTTTGATTCAGAAACAGCATCACTGCAAACCACAGGCTTTTACAGAGTTAAGGCATCAGGAAAACCATTCTCCTTAGCATAATCATAAAAACCTGATACTGTTTTTGACCATTCAGTCGTGGACTGAAAAGTGTCTAAGCCTGAACAAGAAGGCAAAGCCATTGAGTCCTCATTCTCTCACACATATACACTCACATGCACTTTTTTTTAATTGGTTCTGCTCTAATCACAGCTCCTCCTTTATGCTTTCCTCTTCTCTGTATTTATTTCTTAGCATGCCTAGCTCCAAATACCAGCCACTGCAGCAAATCCTCCAGTTCTTAATGGCAGTAACAGTAGAAGGTACTTTTTAATTCAATAAAATTTCTAAAAAGTCACAGAAATTAATTAGTCTTTTCCATCTGTGGGTTTTTTTTCCCCTCATGGTTGCAGTCCCCTCTCACTTCCACCATGATCCTTTTTTTCTATCACCCTCTCTTCTCTATTTATGTATGAATCTGACTTTTCATTTTCCTCGTTCATGTTCCAGCTCTCTCTCTCTCTCTCTCTGTCTCACAGTGGTGCTGGAACATGCAGCAGGAATATGATGGATGATCACCTGTCACAGCTTGTTTATTATAATTCAGACAATCAATTACACATCCCTAATGCCCGTTGTCCCGCTGGAAATTTACATGCTCGGCACAGACCAATGTGAAAATGGAATCTCATTTGCCAAATGTCTTTCCGTGGGTACAGCATGATGATTACAGTCTGGTTGTTTCAACAGTTGTGTATGTCTGACAATGTCATCACTTACTGCTTGCCACAGGTCACATTGCTCTAAGGCATTATTTATTGTGTTATGCAGGCTAAGGCTTTCAGAGGACAAAGATGTTGCTAAAGCCACTATGCTCAAGGCAGGCAGGCAAGGTAGATCACAAAGCAGGCACACAGTTTCAGCACCCATCACCTGCCTTTGTTTCCACTGGTGTGAATCCTTGTACCCCCTCCACCTTCTTTTCTTTTATGGATGACTGCCTTGTATTAAAAGGCTGGTAAGCTCTTGCATTGACAGGCAGGGCTCTGGCAGGGGGGGAATGCTGTTCATGCAGTTAAATAATCCCAGGACAGCTAGTGATTTAATAAGAAGCAAAGGATTGCAGAAAAGAGACAAGGGGGGAAGCAAAAAGGGCTTGTAAGTGTTTAGCTAAAATGCTATGCAGTAGTAGGTTCGGAACCTGCTGGGAAAGGGTTAAGTGCATTTTACTGACTAATTGAGTGGTAGGGTTCATTCTTCCATCTAGGTAGAAAGGAGGTAGGAGATCCTACAGAAAAGACTATGTAGAGTATGGACTGAGCAGCCCATCCTGGCCTTCAGATCAAATACTGGATTTGATCTGAAGCAGCCAGAACTCAAGAAAAGGAGGGAGGACTTAAATTTCATGTGTCAGCTGTGTTTATAAGCAGGTTTAAGAACACATGAGTTTCTGTAAATGTAGGTTTTAGAAATCTCATATGCGGGATGCTTCAACAACATGCCCAGCGACACACACATGTGCAAACATACATAAAATGTAAAGTTTCCTCTCCCTTAACAGGAGAGAAAGGCAGGGAAAGGAAGATACCTTTCCTGACGAGGAGCCAGGTTTCGAACACCTTCCTGTTAACTGGAGAGAAAAAAACAGGAATATTCCCATTAAATCACCTTGCTGATTTAGGCTTGCCATTCCCTCACACAGAAATCAGCTGCCTCCCTCCACCTCTCTCCACTCAACCCAGGCAGTCTGGTTTGGGTTTTGTACCTGAATTGCCTATGCTCTAAAGCACCCACAAACTAGTCATTCCTGGAAGACTCAGGTGGAAGATGGGGAGTGAACTTACAAGACTGATTTTCTAAATGCTATTCTCAGCTGTGAAAGTGGTTGAACTTTTTAATCTGCCAGATTAACTACTTCACTTAGTTATAATGATTTTTAAGTATTCAACATGGTTGATCTAAAGATCTGTGAGCACAAAAATATTATAATCTGCAGAAAAGCCATGATATTTATAACATCAAAAATAAAAACCTAGGTTAAATAACAAGTTTCTACTCCTCCAGTAAACAGGACTAACCTTAAAGAGGGATGGCCTGTTGTTTCAGAATAGTTCTTACCAAGGTGGAGGACAAGCAGTGAGTCTTCTCAGGCAGTGAAATGGTGTAGTACTGATGACACTTTTTAAGATCTTAAGAGCCACCTACCAGTGTTTTCTCAGTCCTGTGTGCACATGAGGTCAGAGAAAAGGCCTTTTATTCTTGCTCACAAAATAAGGGCAAAAGAAAGTATTTAGCTTTCAGATGAGAGCTATGTTCCCTGTGTGAACAGATGTATAAGATGTAGTTGATGTGACAGCAGAGGTCTGGAGCAGATGACTCCGGAAGACCCTCTGAAACCTTTGTTCTTAATGATATCATTTGTATATCCATAGCATAGGGTTCAGCAAGTCTGTATGTAGCAGAACATGTTAGTCATTTATTCATATGTTAAAATCTCTGTCTCAGCAGCACTGTAAGAAGTAATATTGGTTGCAAATCCCACTGAGTCAACCCAAATCATGACAAAGCACTCTCACTCCCTCTGCATATATATATATACACACACAGGCATACACACATATATGGATTGACGATGGTGGGTTTGCTTTTAAATAACCTGTTTTTCAACAGAGGATCAGCGCACTTAGTACTGAGGCTACATGTGCATATAATTTCATAAATTATACAAAAGCATGTGAAAGGGCTCAAGTCCTTCTTACATAGAAAAAGGCTTCCCGTGCTCCTCTGAGTTCTGTATGAGTTGGCATAAAAAATAAGTCTGCTGAGGGGGTAGGAAGGAAATGGAGCAATCAAGTGTGTAAGGAGTCACTGCTACCCACGGAGGCAAATGTTATTCTGAAGCTGGCTGAAGTGAATCATATTGAACCCTCAACGTCTTTTTTTTTTTTTTTTTTTTTGCCTGTGCCTGTCTTCAGAAAGATGCATTAGTTACAATTAGGAAAAGAAGTAAACAAACATTAGCTCTTATTGCTATGAAATCCTAATTGTATCAGACAGCCTGGAATAAGGAAAGCTACCTCTGATGCCTTATCTGTGAGATATGAAGCTGTGCTGAAACTTTATGAGGGAGGGCTACAGCATCATGACTACCTGACTTGGTATAATAGCGGGGCTGTGAGGATCAAAATAGTGTGAGCTGTCTTCAGGTGCTTAGTGAAGTAAGATCTGAAGATGGACTCTGTAAAACAAGGCATGTTCTGGGACGCTTCTAGAGAGGACACAGCACCTCCCAAGCCTGGTGCTAACTGCAGACTGGCTTGAACAACCACAAGAATATTCACACACTGGGCTGCTATCATAGGCAGCCAACCCTGATGACTCCTGTGCGTGGTTCTGAGGCAAGACAAAGGAAGACACTCACCAGCTTCAGTGCTTGCATTAGGATACACAAAGGTCCTTCTGTGCCAGATTCATAATTCAGTCTGTTCTGCCTGGAATTGGAAGTACACCTTGCATCTACAACAAGCAGAATACCTAAAGACTAATACAGCTATATAGGTCAGGGAAGGCTTGTGTTCTCCCAGGACAGAAGAGTTTTCTCACTCTTCTCCATCAACTACAAACTTGGGAACTGCTGCAAGGTACAAATCCAAACAGAGGTGCTACCAGAAAATCCAATCAATTACAGAACTTTTTCCTCCCAAACAGGCAAATGATAAAACCATTACCCTGCAAAACAGTCAAATTCTCATGCTTACAAGGAAATTTCCTTTCCTGCTGCCCCCAACAACCTCACTGCAATTGGAATTTTAGTTTGCTTATTACAGTGGACTCAAATTACACCAGACATTTAATTCCTCTTCACTCTCTTATTTTGCTATTTATGCAAGTCCCACTGTGTTTTACAAAACAGACTTATGTTTACATTATTTTTGTTACTTACTTGCAGCACAGTAGCACTGAAAATTTCTCCATAGACTCAATTTTTGACAGTTAGACACTATACAATCACATGAAGAGGGAACATCTTTATAGCAAAGAATTACAGTCAAAACAGACAAACCAGACAAAGGGCACAAAACCAAGAGAGAGACAGAGAGAGTTTACTTGTCCAAGGTCAAAAGCAGAGCTGGTAATACAATCTTCCTATTCTTACTCCATTACTCAAACCACTAGGCAAAAGTGTCTTCCTAGCCTCCTCTCTCACCAGTTCTTATCTACCCTCTAAAACCCCCCCAACACTGCAGCGTGTAAACATCGTACAAATCAGTAACACATGTGGAGAGTTCAAATGCTACCCCATGCAAGGGATATGATGAACCTGTCTGGAAAAAGTGACTCAAGATACTTATGAGAGACATTGCATATTGTCATAGGACTGAAGTATAAAAATGGCTCAGTTTGTTCTATAAGGCTAATCTGGCAAGCAGTGAATGCTCTCCGCTCCTACTGAAAGAGGCTCTCGTTCCCTACAGCACCCCAGCCTTGTATCAGGTTCTTTCTACATGACTGAGTACTTTCACAGACATTAACAACTTGTGCACACAATGTATTTCTGAAATAAAGACCACGTATTTGTTCCTTTGTGGGCACACTCCCCAGAGCAAATGATTCACATCACTTGAATCTAAACACCTCTATCCGTGTAAACAAGGATCCCTCTCTTCACTGGTTGTAGGAGGTAGCGGAGGGGACCCACTGTTTTGCCCACAGCATCCCTAGTCTTGCTTGAGTGCACTTTTTCACTGTTAAGGCAAGAGATGTGCTGAGTCAGGCAGCTCCCCCAGCTGCTCACCGGAAACACAGCTGTTATGCCAAAATAACCATGAAGGCAAGGACTTGCACTTTTTTAGAGAAAACAAAAAGAAAAACACATTGACCCGCAAACTCAACAACAGACTCCTGAAGCTATTTGATTAGATGTAATCCTACTTCATTCACTTCTCTTATTCTGGGCCAGAGTCTGTGCTGAGTACTGTCCTGCTCTTTTTAGGCTG
Organism: Elanus axillaris; assembly: GCA_026212715.1. Lineage (NCBI taxonomy): Eukaryota > Metazoa > Chordata > Aves > Accipitriformes > Accipitridae > Elanus > Elanus axillaris. The sequence continues at coordinate 2,129,567 of JANZLQ010000092.1, read as the reverse complement.
TGTCTGGGTGACAGGACAGGAGCCAGAGCCATGTCCTCTCCTGATTTTGTTGAACCAAACTGGGAAACCTGAGCTCACTGTTCAATTAGGAAAGGACGGGGGAGGGTGTCAGGCAGGTGGACAGCTAATAAGCACAACCCCATATTGCAGCCCATAGCCTATATCAGGTTATGGAACAATATCAAACCAGTGCTGAACAAGCTGCTGTTTCCTTGCGCCTGCGTCCATGGCATCCCCAGTTGTGCAGTGGCACCTGTTCCTCTGAATGTGAGCACAAGCTGTTCCCTCGGCGCTCCAGCACATACGAGTCACGACTCTCAGATTCAGCAGCTACTTGGATAATGCCCCAGCTTCTTAAAGGGCTCCAGCTTCATTGCTGCTGGTTCACTCGGTATCACCCTGCACAAAAACAGCTCCAACAAAAGCTTAAGTCTGGGAGAAAGCAAAAAGTACAGCACAGCAACAGAAAATGGGGGAAGCTGAGACCTCATGAGGAAAAAAAGGAATTGGCTTATTTAGGTAACCTGTGTAAGAACTGCAAAGATTTATTGATCTTGAATGTGACCTGCACTGAGGCATCCACTACATGGCAGCATTTATCAAGGTTCCCTAGTTTCCAAAAAGAGTAGCAGTTTACATGGAAATGCACAGCCCCCTCATCTGCCAGCTGCGCGAAGAGGCAGAAAGAAAGGGGCTCACTGTGTCTTTCTTTAAAAGCCAATGCAGGTAGTGCCCACAGTTTGGTTTATACATGGCATATGCTGTAGATGCACTAAACCCACCAAGTGTCTTGGTATCCAGGTAATAGATCTGCAAAGACACCATTCAAGCCCTGGGCACAGTGCTCACTTTGCCTCTAAATTGGCCGATTAAAGGTCAGTCTTGAACAACCTTAATGTCATTTCACCTCTCCCCAGCCACTGAGGAGTGAGTTGCCCTTTCCTTCACCATAAGGCCAGGCTGCTACCCGGGGAATTTCATTTCACAGTCCCCATACCTTAATTAATTAACAGACTAATTCAGAGAGGCCTAAACTGACATACAAACAACAAATGCCCTGTGACAAGCCCCAGAAAGCATCACGTTAATGACCCCAGAAACCAAAAGGAAGAGGATAATTAAATGTAGGCTGGGGAGGAGGGAGCAGACAGGAGGCAAAAGAAAAAAAAAAGATGGAGTGGTCAGGTCCAAAAAAGGCAGATAGGAGATACAAATTTGCATAAGAATTTTGCAAACAACAATGGGTGCCCAGAAATTCTATTTAAAGGCTGTAATATTAATTTAATGGGGAAAATATCTAATACAATTCCCACAGAATTTTTCAATTAAATTAATATGATGAGCTTTAACAGATATCTTAAGCAGAGAGCATGATCAACAGAAATACTGCATAAATTACACTTATATATTTTATAAAAAACTAGCACACAGCCTTGCCATGCAGGGGACCTTATTCTAAACTCTGGCATCCAGTAGTAATTGTATTTAAAAGAATTTCCCTGCTCAGAGATGAACTATTTCCTCTTGGGATTTTTATCCTTCCCATAGTCTGGACAAGTAACAATGTGATGCCAAGGAATCAGAAAGAGCTGAAGATAGGAATTGTCTTGGAGTAGTTTTTTTCCCTGTTTGTACAGCATCTAGGGAAACTGGGTCGTGTCTGGTCTGTGCATAGGACTTCAGAGTTGCTGCAATATACCTAAATATATTATTCAGGCCCATCCCAAATATAGTTCCAGCACCATGAACAGAAAAACCAAGGTTCTGGGGATGGTAGAAATATACTCCCAGCATCCAACTCATTCTTCCACAGAACAGTCTTAATTGACTTTCGGTTTCCCAGGTTGCATAGTCCCAAAAAAGCCCTGAACTATAAGGAAATAAGCTCTTTAGTCAATAGCCCCCC
>JANZLQ010000092.1:2096875-2127561 GCA_026212715.1 Elanus axillaris | reverse complement strand
AATAGCCCCCCCCCCCCCCCCATATCACAAGTTCCCCTCTTCAATGTCAACTACCTCCCTGTTACCATCCATAGCTCACATAATTGCACCCTTATCCTGACTAGTAGCCTTGGTGCCTACCATTTTGACCAGTTGCATACACTGATGCTTTAACACAGTGTTGGTGAGGGGTTCTTAAAAATCAAACTGCATTTCTTCCCCCTACTTTTTCCACCAGTGCATAATAGGAAACAACACAGAGGTGTCTAGTCGCAAATGTGGCTATGCATTACATTTAGCGACTTTTAATTCAAGCAAGAATTGCAATAGTAGATACAGTCTATGTATGTGCAAGTGTGATGTGAGCATTGTATGCAGTCAGCGTTGATTGCTCAGAAGTAGCTCTGCGGTGTGTCAGGAGAAAAACCATTGCTCTTGTGATTTCAGGTAGCTCAACACCATACCAATTAGCGAGTGTTGTCATTTAATTACACTACAGACTTTAAAATTCAGAATGCAGAGGTAGGAAGAATTTTAGTGGAAGCTCTAAGTATTAGCTGTTGCTGTACAACCACTTTAGAAGCTGGGTATATTATACATCAGATGAGCTCAACACAGTTGTACTCTTGATCTAATGGTTTTTTTAGATTATACCCACAGAGCAAGCTAAATTTTGTCATAGAGATGCCACACATACATTTCATACTTCCTCCCACATAATCCACACAGAGATGTATTCAAAAAGCTTTATAAATATTTGAATGAGAAGAGGATCTTGCAAATAAAATAGATCCTAGTTTTATTCTCAGCTTAACTACTATACAGCCCATTCTCCATTTGAGCAATTACTGTACATAAGTTTTCTGCAGCAGTGACTTCTCAGCTCTTTCTTAATTTTGGAAAACAGTGGGTCCAACTCTTCACTTTCTTTACAATTAACCCTTTCTGAAGAAAGTGGGAACTGATATGCTGTGAACATTAGGACCCAGTTCCCTCAAATTAACCCTTCAAAAATGCTGACATCTTGAATTAGTGGTACTTTTGAGTATTAGAGACACAATGATCAGCTTTCTAATTTGTAAACCCAGTTCAATAAAACTTTACCAATTTCATAGTCATGAATCCTAATAAATATTTCTCAAAAGCACTTTAAGATTGCTGGACAGCAGGTGTTAGTGAATGCTAGGTGTTATTATTTTTCTTGTGAAAATCCTATCAGCAACTCCATGCTGTGATATCCGGAAAAACAGCTTCCAATGAAGAAAAATTGCTTGTCACTTGCTGCCTCAAGATGCGAGATAGTGAAAGTTAAGCAGAAGCCATATTGCTGTGTTTTCTATTTTGTTCATAAAACACAAATAAAGTACCCTGTGGAAATATGTGAGCTGAAGTGACAGGCATCTCTTGAATGCTTTTAATTGCTGCCAAAAATAGTCTGAAGCTTTCACCAAAGTTAACAAAGACAAAATTTCCATGGAAAGCATCAGTTCCGTATGAAAAGAAGTTAGCTGTTTCATGAGTTAAAATAAAAACAGCAATTACACACTTTACCTCTTCTGAAAATTCCATTTTATCTTACCACAGAGATATACAGATAATACTGTGCTCACATCAGTGGAGAATGCAAGAAGCTCTGAATGCTTTCTTACTTATATCACTATATAGTAACATCACCCCCTGCCACTAGTAGGCAGATTTTAATCATCTTCTTTTCATTATTGTTACAATAGTGCTTAATAATGCCAGTCAAGGACTAGAATCTCACTTGCTAGACTCAGCATAAAGACAAAACGCTCCCAGCATGTTCAACAACAAACATCTTTAAAATCATTCCTTCAGAGCTTCTAAAACCTTGTACCATTGATAAAAATTCAAGCTGAGTTGGCAGAAGATTTGCTCCCCAGTTGCAAAAAATTAATCTTCCCTCATTATAAATTTAATCTCTAAATGCTCCCCAGGCCAGACAAGAGGATCTCTCACTGACTGTTTGAAGTCCTACACAGTATAGTGTCAGCCATATACAACAGCTTTGGCCAAAGACATTAGCACCACTTTGACGGCTCATCTCACCAGTGTTAGCAGATCACAGTGTATCTCATGCTATAGCTAGGCAGAAAACAGTTTTCTTATCTCAAAAAACTTGCAATTACCTTTCTGTTCCTCTCCTCATTTATCATCAGCTCTCAAAGGATGCATTTTTTGATCGTTTCCCACTCTTCCCATGAAACAGAAAGAGACTAAGATATCCAGGTACTCAAGGCACTCATGTGGAAAATCGTCACTGCCTACTTCAGACCTGTGACCTGACCTAGATCTTTAACAGTGGAGGTAAATTTTCCTAACATGAGGCTGTTATCATTATGAGATAATATTCTGGGACAGGTCTCTCTTGTTTTAGCTAGAAGGGTCTGGACCCGAGGGACTACCCTGACAGTGTTCCCCAACCACATTCTTGGCAAAGATGACCCATTAATGGGTGTTTTCTGAAATAAAACTGTTAACACCCACACCCCCCCCAAACATCCTGACCAGCTATAGCCTAAAACCTGTATTTCCTGAACACTGACAACTCCCAGTCAAGTCAATGAATTCACAAGATGTACAAGATGCAGGATCAGGCTCCTTGTGGTTAAAATTACTGTTTTTCCAGATTTCTTTATTTAAGTTTTACTTCCCTGGTATCCAGAACAAACATACATCAGCATGAAAAGAACCCATTAACATGTCTAATGCTTTCCCCCTAAAACTACCATGATCTCACCACTTCCAAAGCCCAAAGGAAATTAAAGCACAGCTCAAGAGGACGGCGCTGAAGGATACAACTTAAAACCCAAGAAAGCTGGGAAATTTCTGTGCAAAGGCTGCAAATCTGGGCTTGGAAAGGAAAGAAGCTTACAATGAGCTGTAATAAAATTATTCCAGTCTGTAACCTGAAAAGAGAAAGCCTGCCATTCAGCAAACAGGAAATCCCAGAATTTATAGATGACCCTGTTACAAAGCAAATGTTTTGGAACAAATCGTTCTTTCCCTAGCGCCTGTTTTCCACTGCTTTCTCTCCTGCACTTTCCCCCTATAATACAAAGGCCAGAGCAGCACCGTCTGGCTGTCGCTGGTAGTGGCACTCCTCTGGCCTACACCCACAAACACAAGATTAAATGAATAACCCAAGATGGGACTCAGCTTGAAAGCATGTCTGGTTTTTTTCAACAGTATCAGTAAGCATAATAAAAGGCATTACCACTTCCCTATTAAACTTGCCTTTTCTTATTCCCATTGACCATTGTAACTGGAGTACAATCACTTTTCTACTAAAAAAATAAAGTTTAGAAAAGCTGGTGCGTAAGTGTGTGACATGCAAAACTTCTGTCCTCAGCCAATGTTAAATTTCACACACTCCTTGTACATATGACAAAGGTGACTGCACCAAAAAAAAAAAGAATAAAAAAAACAATTAAAACAACTTTACCAGCTTCCCTACTTTTCTTGTCCTCATTATGTTTCAAAGACTCAAAGGCACTAGCAAGACAGCAGATGCAAAGGAAAGAGGGGGAGCTCTCATGACAGTAACCACGGTGGTCAGGAAGGAGAAATGCAGCTGGATGCCAATCTAACCAAGACAAGAAAAGGAGGAGGCACTCATCTGCTCTCTTATTTCCACCACACCCCTTCTCACTCCTTTGGGAGAGAGACACATGAAGTCAGGAAATGCTAGTAAGAGCCATGAAGCGCATCCCATTCAACCTTTGGTGTCCATGTCCCCACTCTAGTGAGATCACCATCATCCAGAGCTTTGCAGGACAGCTTAAGTAGTACTCCAGTATTGCAAAGCACCAAGTCCCAAAAAGCCTGGCTTGGGAACTCCTTTTTCACTAGTCTTAATTCAGCAGCTAGCAGGGCTGACTGTCTTCCCTGCTGACACAGCAAGCAAGTGCCCACACTTGTTTCAAGCAACAGGGTCATACAGCGGAGACTTTCTGTGGTATCTGTGGTTTTACAAAAGAATAGGTGTGCCAAGGAGGGCTGGGCTCAGCTAAACCTGAGAAAGCAAAGCACGTGCTCCCAAAGGACCGTGTTCACTGTTCATTCAGCATGACCTAAGCATTTAACTCCTGACAATACAGAAACCATCTATCAGAGAGAATCTTTATTTTCTGCTCCTTTTCTTTCTCCCATCCTATCCAGGACTGTTTAAAGTAACAAATGGAACTTGAAAAAAAAAAATCATTTTTTCTCTGCAGCTATCAAATTGTCTGGATTCCTACACACTTTAAAAAACAGATATTGAATATATCTCTCCTCAGCAAATTTACTCTGTAGCATAAAGCATTCCCCACAGGAAGTCTGTGAGGCTCAATCACTATGACACAGTCAAGGGAAATTTAGGCAGTCAAGGAAAATTTAGAATGATGTTTGAGAAGCCAGGACAAAAAGGATCAACCCTTCTCAGGATGAAGAAAAGGTGCCTCAGCTAAGTGGGGCTGGCAGACCAGCACTGAAATACTCTTCAGATATGCAATTACAGTTATCTCTAGGGGTTTTGCTTTTGTGCTGTTGTTTTTTAAAATCCTTCTCCAGAGTCAACAATTTGCCTGAATCGCTTCTTATTCATTTCATCTTCATGACTTCTGAAGGCATCTAATGATGCAATTTGAAGTTTGCCTTAAAACAAAAAAAAATCAAAAAAAAAAAAAAAGCAACCACCCTGAGATGACATTAAATCTTTTTCCTGAAACTATAATCTTCAGGATTACAGCTCAGATTTGTTTTGTTTTAACGCTGTGCTATCTTTGGATTAATGGGCTTTGTCCTTACCATGTTAAAGTATCTTGGGGACCAAAATCCAAAATGTGGCACCTATGATATTGTTATGCAGGCTTGACTGGCTGTATATAGAGTCAGAGGTGGGTCTGAAATTTAAAATTTGAGGTAAGCATTTGTTATTTCAGGTTTTGTTCAGAACAACGTCTTAGCCTAGTTAGTTCTTAAAACACTGTAGGTGTTTTGTGCATTAATACACAGTGAAGAAAATCTGAAGTCATTTTTTTTCAGTAGAAAGCTTTAAATTTACAGTAGTTTGAGTGTACAATGTGGCCTCACATCTCTTAGCCAAGCCCACATATAAACACTGATAAAGCTACAGAAGCAAACACAATTAAAAACATCATTTATTTCCTGACTTCCTCCTGAATATCCCTCCACAAAGACACATACTTTTGAGTATTATTTTTTTTTAAAGAAGAAATAAAAGAAGTGAAAAGTCTGTGGAAATGTGGCCAGTCTCTGCTAAGCCTGCAGCTTGCCAGATCAATCAGCTTTGTGATTATTGCCATCAGCTGAAGAATCTCCGGCTTCATTTTAAGGAGAAGAAAAAAAAAAAGCTTTTCTATTTTTGAAGAAAGCTATCAACATTTTGTTACACAAAAACATTTGAGCTGTCTTCTGATGGGCCCAATTGTACTGTGAGCTAGTTCTTCCTGAAGGGAGTCTGCAGGCTTCAGCCAGTTTATTCAATCATCTGTGCAAAGATTGATAATGTAGATGTGAGTAAGAGGTTGGAATTGTCAGCCTGTCTGAACGCTGACAGCTACAGACAGATTTTCAAAGCAGCTCAGCTCCCACATTTAAATGGCCACCACTTAAAAACCACCTTGCACATAAGAGCCCATCAGCATGTTGTTTGTTGAGCAATTTTTGAAATCCAGCCACACAGCAAGTATGCAGAGGTAGTCAGTCTGCATGGCGGGAATCTGTTTCAGTTACCACGTGGTATTGTGCCATCGGGGCATGTGTTACAAGAGGAGTTGTTTCTTCACTCTGTATTTTATTAAAGCCAAGTCCTAGGAAGGCAGTGAGTCTTGGCAGTAATCGGAGTGCCCACACTGTTTCAAAATACGGGCAGACAGGGTAACAACTTACCTCACTATTTGCCTACCTTCTTCCTTCTGCAACCACACACAGAAGGTAAGTTTTTGTAAATTTTTCTGAGAGCCACACGTTCTGCTCTTTTAACTGACTGAAGTTGGATGGAGGCAAAAATAGAGCTGATGGTGGGACACTCTTCCATGCAGCACCTCAACACGTGTCCAGTCTGACACATGGATGGGATTAAATTTGATGTAGGTTCCTAGAGCTGACACTTCTATTGTTACTTCTACAAAGCAAGAATTTGAAACGGTCTCTCTTTGGCAAGCACCTTCTCTTCTTGCTTAAGACCAAGATTTCTGGATTCTTGTATAGCACTTTCTGACTGAAAAAAATGTTCACTTCAGAATATGTCTCATACACAGGCTGACAGTTAGTTTGCCAGGAACTGGGAGTTTTAGTCAGTGCTGTGTGGTTTCTGTAAGCAGTTTTGATGTGAACATCAACACACGTAACTAGTGAGTCACATAATGAAGCTTCAGTGCTTGAAGGCAAGGAGGGCACAGCAAGCCACACCTTTGACATATTGCCCATACCTCTCTGCTACTCACACCAAAACATCAGTAGCTGTGCAGTTGCTGTTTGGAAAGATTTTCATAACTTCATGATGCATCAACATAGTATTTGAGACAGCCTGTACCTAGACAGCACATATCCTTCATTCCCCGATGGCAAATTCAAAACGACTGCCTGCAACCACTATTCACCTTCATGTTTCTCTCCAAATTTGTCAACTCTAAGGAAGCTGTACAGCATTAGGCACAAATCTTATTGAAATTAAAACATCTTTCAAGATATATAGGCCATATTACTGAGAGATGGAATAGGGACAAATGAAAAAAATCATGAAGTAACTGTTTGCAAATGTGCACAAAAGATAAATTGCTTTATGACAGCTCTCTCTTACCTGAAAGTAGCATTTTGGGGAGAGAAAAGTTCTTTCTTCTCCAAGGCTTTGCTTTTCAAACACATAAATATAAACTACTAATTCATTATTCTGATGTTGATAAGTAAGAAAACAACCTACCAGCTTATTTGTGTGCTTTAGATAGCTAATTTTGCTCCAACAGTCTGCTAGAGAAGTAGCTATTTCATTTTCGCAGTTGTTAGAGCCTGTTCTAAAACACACATATACTGAACTCTCCTTTGGGAGTTTTGTTACTCTTTAACCTTAGATTAGAAGGAAGCTTTTTAACACGTATTGCTGAACTAAACCCGTATGTCTGTCCTTTGCGTATTTAAAATAGAACAACTGATAACAACACTCACCATACTGCAAAGCAACTTCAGTGAAAAGAACAATTGCTCCAGTACTGCTACAGAACTTAGCATTATACTGCATTATAAATTAAGAAACCAAACAATAATATTCTCTCTATTGGGTAAAAATGTACTCTGAGCCCTACTTAAGTCCGAAGTGGATGATGGGGTTTGGTGGCCAAGTATATCACATGACTGCTAGTAGGTCTACTTTCAAGAGGGATAAAATGTAAAAGACAGAGAATAGGTAGGTAGTGGACTTGTTTGCTACCATTGTGTAGCAGCAACCATTTAATGATCTATCCTAGTTAGGAGCAGCTAAATAGCAGGCTTTAGATCCAAGAAACTAAAGCATTCATAGAAGAAATCCATATATCAGTTGAGTTATTGCAATAAATAATAAGTGGGAACTTAAGAAGCTGACTGTACTATGGAAGCCCATGTCAGAGATGAGACAAAAACTTCTATGAGTGGGTAAGGGTGAAAAAACTCCTTTGTATGTTGATTTAAGCTCTAGAAACAGCAGGTATATTGACTTAGAAGCTTAAAAACAGAAATCTGATTGAAGTCTATTCTGAAGATACACTTAACTATTTTTCCTCTTCTTTACCCTGTTACCAGAGATGCCTATTCAATTCAATACCTCTGCTGCTACTCTGTAAATTTAATGAAGAGGTGAAAGAATCCCAGCTATCAGCCTAAAAAGATTTGGGTAACCAACAGTATCTTCTGTTAATACAAATAAAGCCTAGATCTACATAAAATCATGGCCTTCAAACATTTTCTCTGGTAAAAGATAAAATTAAGATAGTCATACTTCCCTCAGGCCCATTTTAATTAAGCAAGAATCCTCAAGGATAAATGAACAAACTTAGCTCAGTTTGGAGTAGCTTTTTAACTACACAGTGAACTCCACTGATAGGTGGGAAATCTCCTTGTACCTAGTGAGACACTTGCAGAGGCGTTCTTGGTGGGATCACAGCATTGGTCAGAAGAGCTTCTTGAGATCTTGCAAGAAATTCATATAGACCTGAAGTACGTCTTCAAGTCATAACCCATATTCAAAGCATCACAAGATTCACCCATCAGCAGAACCTGAATTCTTAGATGCACTCTTCCTAGCATTTTCTTTTAGTACAGCTGCGAGAAGACTCCCAAAGGTCTGAATGTACAGCTGCATGGCAACTACAACTTCCTGTTTATACTGAACATAGGCAAACTGTGACCTAACATCAACCATATACGGTGGTATGTACTTCAGGGATACTATCAAAATAAATACAAATGCACACAACAATGACATCCTTAATTCCATGGCATTCGAAACTCAACTTCACTTGCATCTCTGTGCAAGTAACTGAGAACTTGCAGATACATTAATCATGAAAAATGTGCATGCTGCCTTTCTTCGTGCCTTTTGTTGGCACTGTCTTCAAGATAACTGAATGCATTTGGCCTTGTTTTCACCCACAGCTGCACTGATTTAAGTAAAGAGTGACTTCAAACCCATTCGTCAAATGCTGGCAAAAGTCTGGAAGATATGTTTATTTTGGTTAGCTAACATGGACTGGGAATACACAGTAAACCAAAGCTAAACATGAGTAAGACCCTCTTAAATTGAAATGAAGTTGTCTGCATTGTGAATGCTTAAGTAAAGCTAGTTTAAAATTCTCCTCCAACTGAATCTGCCTCACTTTCCCATCTAGATGAGGGCCCTGTTTCAAAGGCACTCTTTTTGCCTGTCAAGTGCAAGGTAGTTCTGTGGGTTGGTAAAAATTATGTTGAGCAGTTCTGAGACAACTGCAGGCCACTAGATACTTTGGGGAAAAGCCTGTTAAATACCAAACAAAGAAACTAACCTTTGTGTTCTATTTAAAAAAAAAAAAAAAAAAACAATAAAAAAACCCCACAGTTTATAAATTGTAGAGGAACCTCTTATCTGGTAAATCTCAAAATCCATGAATTGGCTTGGAAAACAGCAGTGCGAGGAGGAAGGCATTATAAATCATTTGGAAGAAGAAATACAGACTGAGTCCATCTCATTCTTGCTGGGCAGAGCACATACAAGTTTTTCTGACTATTGAGTAATGCTGGGGTTTTTTTGCTTTTATATAGGCAATCACCACTGTATGCACTATATCAATCTAGTATCACCAGAGCAGAGTTGCAAGGGAAGGGGGTGGTCAGAGGGAGAGAGAAAGAACCTGCCAGCATTGGGCTGCAGCTCGGCCAATGCTTGATTGCAGGTATAAACATTACACGCTGTATCAGCAAAGCTGTAGAGAGTGAGCCATAAACCTCCCAGGAGGGGCTTTACAGGGAAGGCTGACAATGCGAGTTCAGAGTCAGTGTGTTATTTGGAGACATCCTGAGCAGCTAAAAATACACAGCAGCCTTTTAGAAGAAAGCAAAAGGGAAGTATCTTCCTCTTTCCAGTGCAAAGGGGCAGGGAGGAAAGGAAGGGAAGAAACATTATCAAAAAACACATAGAACATCTAACTTGGGGAAATCCTACGTGTGTGTGTGTGTGTATGTGTAGGCAGGTAAGCCACCTGTGCTGCCAGTTGTAGCAGTAAGATCCTGACACTTCAGATGACTTCAAATGTGGGAAAGACTGTAGCCAGGATCTTGCTAGAATCATCATTGTACTGTCCCCTTTAATAACCTGTCTCTGCTTGAACAGATCCAGCACTCACATAGCAGCTATTAAAACTAAATTGCTTTCATTAATAGAATTTCCACATTCCTTCTGTGCGTGTATCCTAATGTCCTCTATAAACAAACACTGAGCTTTACCATAAGAACTGACAGCAAAAAACTATCCCCATTTTATAAGGTGTGACAGATGCAAGAGACTTGCAATATTGCGGCTAGAACACGTCAACAGCAGTGCTAGCTCGTGTTTCATCATACCATGTTCCTCCCATAAGCTGCCAGTTTTTTACTGAGACCCATGGTCTGAGTATGTTACTGGGCAAAAAAGAGCAAAGCAGTTATGATGGCAAGAACTTCAAAATGGCTCTTAAAACTGTGGCCACATTTTCAAACAATTCTCCTCTTGGTAGGACCCATTCAGAAAAACTGTTGGCAATGGGCAGTTTTGCAAGCAGCCTCTGTAACTTCAAAAACCTGCTCTAAGAGCTGGGGTCTATTCCTAATTTGGCACAGGACTAGAAATACTCTATAATAGAAGAAACGATTGGCAGAGTGTTTACTGCTGCTAGTGATGAAGGAGCCAGAGGAAACCCGCCTTGACTTTCAGATTCCATTTTGAATCTGCAGGACTGCACCTAGGGATTTTTTTTTCAACCTGCAAATGAAGTGAAGCTGATCTGTAGTCACTGAAACAAACCCAGAATCTATAATGCTAACTATCTATCTAGTAAGATATAGATAACAAAATGCAAACTTAATTTTCAGAAGAGAAGCATCCTTTTGGATGAATGTTCAACCATTCATTAAAACAAGAAAGATACAAGTAGGATAAGCTGGTATTAGTTATAAAGGGTTAAATTGCCTGTAGTGTCAGATGCCCTTTAGAAAAGTATTTCTAGTTCCATCTGATTAAATAGGAACTACGTTTTCTAACCTTCTTGCTCTAATGCCGATATAGTATGAAGCTGCCCCAAGGAGTCTTTCTTCTAGAACTGCCCAGCGTAAGACCTCAATCACCCTGGGAACTCAGGTCAAGACTCAGAAAAGCTTTTTTTTTTTCCAGTTACCTGAATGAGAGGCACTCTGATCAGTACAGGGCAGGAGAGATGTCATAGGTGGCACTTCATATTTAATGTATGTGAATATCTCAGAATGATACTGTGAGAATAGACCTTGATTATACCTAACAATCAAGTGAGTTTATGTAAATTCAGACTAAATTATCTGCATTATTTTAAAAGTTCCTACAATGTAGGATGAAGGTACTGAATAACTAGGCCACAAACATAACCAAGTAAATGGAGTTAGTAATTCCACCAAGTAGAGATTCTGCAATGCCATAACTACTACAGACAGAAATTTCAATCTTGATATAAAAGGTAATTTAGAATGTGGCTCATGTTGTAACATCGTCCTGGAAATAAGTTTAGAGCAGTTCCTAGTGCCAGGAGGAGTTGCTGCCTCTGCCACAGGTATTATGCGACCCTGAATAAATTACTCAGACTTCCAGTTTATCAGCCTATACCATAAGAATGACATGAATCTCAAAGGTGTTTAAAGAATTAACTCCTTAATGTTTGTAAAATGATTTGAGAGCTCTTTCTAGAGAGTGCTGTAGAAGGGCAGACCTATTACTGCAGTCATTATGGCTTTCAATAGATTTTAACTATGATAAGGAAAGCTCCTGCAGGAATGCACAGCTAGGAAACTTAATGCAGCTGTTAATCCTGGAAGGCTCTGATTTGCAGAACTAAGTCCAGAATATGCAAAGAGTTGGGCTGTGAATAAAAATGACCTTTTACACACATTCTTAAGCTTTTACTACCGTAAAAGTATGGAGCTTCACATACATTTCAAGTATAAACACAGTACTCGCTCCCAGCTGGCCCGCAGGCCACTCCACCAATTTGCCAGGCTCAGAAACAAGGCAAAAGGAGTTCTAACAAAGCAAAAAGAAGGGTAACTGGCAAGCAGGACTAAGGAAGGACACAGAATTTGAGTGCAGAGGGTTTTGCACAACAAGACTAGGATGCCTTAGCAGAGGAAGCATGTGTACATAGCTAGCAAAAGGTGAGAGGCTTCTATTTTCAGAAGCAATAAATTTAATGAAGATCCAAACTGAAGTCTGAATATGCATCTATCTTTGCGTTTTCTCCTTCCCGCTTGTATCATTTCCTTGGGGAAGATTTCAGTTCTTGTTCACCTCTGTTGTGATTCCCTTGAAGTCTCAGCTGTTCCAGGGAAAGTAAATAGAGTTTAAAATTAATTATCAATTAAAATGAGGTTAATCAGCACCAGGCTCGTCATCTATTATCCTTGTAAGTGAGACAATCCTGTCCTCCTGCAAAACCCCTACAAGGAACAAGACCAATAAGACTCAGCAACAAAGCCTGTTCCCTCATGACCTTTGCTATGTTTAGGAAGAACAGCTAAAATAAGCTCTAATCCTCAGCCATGCCAAACACTGTTGAGACAACTACATTTAACCCTTTTGATGCATTATGTATGCAAAGTGTCTGGACAGCAGAGCGTGTTTATTATCCTATACCACTTGTTGCTATGTTAGTTATAATATACTCACTGGATATGGCCTTCCACCATCCTAGCATGGAAGCAGTTAACTTCTCCAAAGCCCTTAGCCATTACATCGGAACATGCCATACTCTGGATTTTTTGGTCCTAATGGGATATGCTGGTTTACACAATCATTTACACAGCACCTTTGTTTCAAATGCCTTCCACATTTACTGTGGTGAGCTCCCCATTCATATGAATAGGGCTACACAGGCAACTTGCGCTTATCTGCAATTTTAAATTATTAGAGAAGCAAGAAATCTCACCACTGACACATGCAATCTATGAAATGTAACACTTTCCCAGACATATAGCAGATATAAAGCAGGCCTGAACTCTAGCCTGTGCAAATGACTTATCTGCCTTTATGCTCAAGATATCTTTTAAGGAACCACTTAATTTTTACCTACCAGTTTCCATATCCATAAAATGGGAAAGTATTTAGCAAGGTAAAAAAAAAATAATTATGTAATTAAAGAGGAAGTATCTGTGAATGCAGGATATACCTGCATCTCAGAAATCAGAATTACACATTTTTCTATTAACCAGGGTATAGGCACAGACATGTGACATGATGATTTGTGTACTGCTAGTGCTGCTTCAGAAGCATCCTTGTCTAATAATCCCTGTGAGTCCCCAAAGCTTTTCTTAGAATTTTATTGCTTGCTACAAACACGGAGAAGGAGACTTTCAGAGGCACAAGTGAGAGTTGAAAGAACCTAAATCTTACTGAGTTGAAAAGACAACATGAGAACTTTACTCCCTTTTGCATGTTTAAAATCTCCCAGAATCAGGTTTGGACCTTGGACCTTTAACACTGTCTTAGAAAAGAACACTGATTTTTATGAATCTGAGCATTGCCTGCTCTTCCTTGTATTCAAAACCATCAAACAGAACACAAAGATACTTGTCCCTTCTTTAGTGTCTCTGACCTCTATTTTCATCTGTTTTTTTCTGTTCCTATTTTAAAATAATTCAGCAGTGACTGTGTGTGTGTGCATGCACTAAACTTTACTCTCAAAATACATATTTTTAAAAGAAAAACCAAACCACAAGAACAGTTTGTTCCAATCTGCTTCTGCAAGTTGTTAAGGGGGAAGCTCAGCTGTCACTGCCCTAATGGGCTTTATGCAAAGAGCTTCCTGCCAAGAACTGCCACAGAGCTCCAGCCTTTGCCTTTGCTAAGGCTTGCTGTGAGTCTTGAAATAAATGGAGTCGATCTACATGATCTGGAAAACAGCATACCAGAGGATGCAAAAGCAATAGATTCCAAGACTGGAAAACCTTGATGCTCAGCTATGCAAAGGTGGACCTGGCCCCTATCTGTGAACAGAAGATGCTACAGAGAAGCCCCAAGGAACAGAGTATGAATGGAGAGGGTACGCAACAGGTAGGGCACGCAACGGACATGGAGTCAATTAACAGGATGGGAAAGCAACAAGTTCTCTAGATTCCTTCAGTACAGTCCTTCAACCCTGATGTAAAGATGGCAAAGACAGAAAAGAAAGAAAGCAAATGTGGTTGTGGTGAGGCTTCTTGTGAGAATCAAACCTGTGTGAAGCCTCACATGAAAACGTGTTTGCCTGCTGCAGTTTTTTCTCTAATGGATATCTTTGATGTGACATAGATATCCATATATAACTAATGGAAAATAGCCTCGCTGTTAGGCTAAGTTTTGTTAAAAGAAAACTTTTACTTAAGAGAAGCCTTGGCATGGTAACACAGGGTTACATAGTAGGAAAGAAAAGAACTGGACTTTGCAGGGATTTACAGCAAAGAAATGCTGGAAAGCCCAAAATATCAGCATCAATGGTTTCCCACAGGCAGGTTACTCAACTAACAGATTCCAGCCTAAGATCAGTTCATGGGTAAGTTTTGCCAGTGCCTCAGTGGGATGTGTAAAGTATGTTGTTTCATGAATTTCTGCTGAAGATTCTGTATTTTTACAGGTCTTTCACCAAGGAGCTGCTATCATGGCCAGCGGACCCCACCTGGCTGTCTCACTGGAGCCAGAGCTGTACCCTGCTTCTTTGTAGAGCAGGCCTTAGTAAAATTAGGTGGTAAAAGTTAATTTAGTATCTCTCTTCCAGGAGAGCAGTGAGATATGGAAACAGGTCTATACTGGAGAGTCATCTGCTCAATATCAGTGAACAGACCTTACATTCATTATCTTTTGGGCATCCAAAAGTGGATCTTAAAATGTGCCTTCAGAGGCAGACACATATAACCACCTTCTAAAGATCTCAGCTAACTACCACTGCTCTGGGAAACACAAGGGCTGGGAGGCAGATGTGCACTCTTGGAATCCCACTGTGACTTGGATTTCTGTATCCAGTTACTGTCTCAACAAAGACATTTGTAAAACGAAGCTGTCTTCACCCTCCCCCTTCTCTCTTGCTGCATAACTGGTATCTATTTTTGGTTGGGTTTTTTTTTAAGTGTTCCACTTAGAACATTTTGCTGTGTTCTTTGACACAGTGCTTGAAACCTCTGCACTCAGGATGCAGGCAGTGTATACCTGACTTCCTTCACGGAAAGCTGGAATCAGAAAGGGGTTCTCCTTGACTTACAAATTCTAATCTTTTAAGTCTTAGTAAACCGAGTAAAAGCAGGGGAGAAAACCACTGCTGATCTGGATGCTTTTATTTAGTGTAATCTTTTCCACATACCAAATACTATATTGCTTTATTTATTCTAGTCTAATTAAAATGGTAACATTCCTACACACCTATGCATGTGTACACGTACACAGAATACCAGAGATTTACATTAACAACTGTTCCTGAACAGAAACAGTCAGTTATACTTCAGTACCGGCACAATAGCATTTACAGTACAGACTGGATATATATATTACTATTTTACAAGGAAAAGTCACACCCTTATTCAATCAGTTTTACACACATAAAACCTCCATGCAGACAAAGCCCAGGGAGCAGAATGGAGGGACCCTGCTTGCCTGCCCCTCCATCACCCTGGGCTCTGCTGCGTGTTGTGGCTGTGATGAGGTGTGGGATGCCCTCTAGTGATACAATGTTCCTATCTCTGGAAATACATTTTTGCTTCCCGTGTGGCTTTTGAGGTCTCTAGACAAAACAGCAGCTTGTGGCCTAAGCAAGGCAAAGCAGTTAAAACCATTAGTGATAATACCACCACATCCTCAGCCTTGGGGAAAAAGAGGCACTGTGCATGTGTCACCTGGCTGGTGCAAGCCCTGCTTTCCTGACAGGACTGCATGGACCAGGGTTGGCAAGCTGCAGAAGGAGCCTTACACACAGCACCTCTGTCAGAAGGATTATTTCTGTGACAGCTATGTAGCAGGAAGAAAGGAGACCAAGGAAAAAGTGGCCCGAGTCCTCTTAACCTTTGGGTAATGACTGTCTCTGGCAGCAAGTCGTGTCTGGGAAGGTGGATTTTAAAGATAGGCCTCTAACGAGCAAGAATGTAAGAGCAGGAGAATTAGGTACAGGTAAAAAGGCTGTAGACAACGTTACGAGAGAGGAAGCAGTGACCCAGTGCTTGACTGCTCAGTGGGGCACAGGCTCTAACTTCAAATCAGTCTTCAGTCATTGGGGAACATATGTACACAAGGCTATAACTTCTCTTTGTTTATCATGCCTTTGATTTCCATTAGACAGGTGATACATGTGCTGACAATTGCCAGTCTAAGGACTTGGCTCATGTTGAAAGCCATTTTCCTACTTCTCATGAACACCATGATCAGACCCTCCACCTGAGCCTGGAAAAGCAGTAGCAATTAGGACAAGCCTCTCATCATTCTGCAGGCACAGAATGCAAGCGACATTGATATATAATAGAAAGCGAGTATGAAGCATACTCCAGAGATTTTTTGTAGCATACTGACATCTGTGACGATGCCGTCATTTCCCAGCAGCAAAGCAGGTATTCTTCGGCAGACATCCCTAAGGATACTAAGGCACTCCCAAACTGAACTGTTGCTGTCAGTACCAACTTTAGTAAATTCTAATTTCTTCTAATTGTTAAGGAACACAGGGTACTTGCCATACTGGAAATGTTTACTCTGGTAAACCTGGCCAAATTAGAGTTAGTGTACCTATTTCATGTTCAGCTGAATATTTTCTTTTCAAGAGGTTTTAGAGCAGCTTAGAAGAGCCAAGACCAAGGGGGATGGAGTGTGCCCTTGTATGACTGGATCCGCTCCATTGCAATTATTTGATTCCACAAGAGGTCACTAACAATCTGTGCCCTGCACTTCTGCCAGGACGCAGCAGAGAGTGGCCGCTGCCTCTTCTTTGGCACCAGAAGAAGCATCATGGTGCCAGACACAAAACAGAAGATCACTTCCTGAAAGGCAAGCTATAGCCAAGTGTCCAGCTGCACTGCCTTCAAATGAAAAACATGCAGCATTAGAAAAGCACTGTGGAAGATGGCAATTAAAGCTCATCTACGCACTATCTAGGATTAAGTCAGTTTTAAGATACTACAGCCAAAGGAGATAGGTATGCACAGACTTGGATTGAAATAATTGTCAGAATAAATCAAAACAGATTTATGTTAATGTAGTTTAAGGTGCAAGCAGACAAGCCCTTGCTTTTGGAACCACAGTAAAAGAAACAAATTAAACTTCCCTCCAAGTAAGATAAACTGTAAATACTTCGATGTGCTCAGGATCCCACTAAACTAGGAGATCTGAAATCCATCGAGCAAACTCTCTTACATCACACAAATAATGGCAAAAAACTTGGTGACATTAATCATTTTCTTTTAAAATGTCAAACAAGAGTGCAAGACTGATAGCCCGGCAATGCTGCTGCTGCTGCTGTCAGCAACTCATTTAATCAATGGAGATGTTAATTCTAATAATGTCCTGGACTCCATTTAATTTTGATTGCATCATTGTTTTTTCTCAGTCAAATTGTGCACTGCTCAGGTTTACAAATAAGTGCTTTGTATTTGATACTGTCTTTCACCATCTTGAATCTTCTCTGCCACTTACACTTTTGCTTAGCTTCTATATTATTTGGCTGAGATTTGAAAAGCTAAAAGCCCATCTGCTCTGATACTGAAGTTCCAACAGTACATTTAATTTTGAATAGCCATTTGCCCCAGATCCTTGGTTAAGATTCTAGTTCCATTGTCACCTCCTTTCCCTTAGACACTGGGGCATTTCAGTGACGCTATCAAATATGAAATACTGCTATTCTTGACATATCTTCTGTTCTCATTCTTTCAGGTCTTTTATCCTCTACCATTCACATAGCTTCCTTACTTTAACACCAATAATCCAAGCTAAACTACAGTGCAAGCCAATAGGGAAAATAGCTGCAGACCTTTATAATAAGAAAAAAAAAATATTTGGTATCTTAGCTGTTCAGCAGCTTACATAAAAGCAAATAAAACAATGTTCCTCATTATTTGAAGCATAGCAGGCAAATCCTTTCAGGAGACAAGTTGCGGGTTATTGCTAGTGAAATGATAACTCTTCTTTAAGGGTCATCAGCTCTTTTAGGGCCCTTCCCACCCCTCTCCACTCTCCATGAAATGGATTTTAAAACAAGAGATATAAAAATCAGTAATTTTTCTTGCTTGTATGAGTAAAATTATCCTCCAACATAAACACACAGGTATGCTAAATACAAGTTGAATGTGCCCCAGAAGGGATAAAAAACAAAGAAAGAATTAAAATAAAAGCAAATGGAAAAATGGGAAACTAGCAAATATAACTTTTCAAGTAACTCCCGTGGTGATTGCAGGGCTTGAAAACCACTTGAATACAGCCAGAATGTTTATCATCTCTGAAAAAGCAATCTTGTAAAACCCAGGTCTGGTAGTTTTTGTAATAGCAGATTGCTGAGTTTTTTAAGTAGAAATTCAGTAACTAAAAGTCCAGTTGTTTTATATAGGAGCAGATTAAGAGCATTTCCATACTTGCTGCTTTGCTTCTAAAGCCAGAAGAATGACAACACTGTTAAAACCAGGTCCTATTGCAACAATCTTCCTAGATTTCACTTGGACTTAGAAATTTATACCTGTTTATGTTAATATTTTGTTAATAATTTCTCAGTTTTGCTAAAGACACACAAAATTTATACATGATTTCCCAATACACAAGAATGTGTGGAAGTAGTCCCAAGGCTGAAATTCTGTATAGCTACTTTTGTGGCAGAGTTCATCCTTCTTACTCAGGTACTATAACTAATTTATTACACATGTTTTATGCCTGAGCTTGTCAGCACTTAATTATATCCTAGAGAACCAGCTCATCCATCCTGACAAACTACTGATCTCCATGTTGCTGTTCTTAATAGGACATGAACACTTGTACCTTAACATTATATAATAAGTAATGCAACAGCAAATCAGCTCAGGATGGACTGCAGCCTCCTGTAGAGCAGAGCTGTGCCATCTAAATGGAGCACGAGGTTTGGTCTCTACAGCCACCTTCACCATTCCTGAACAGGAGTAGCAGCTGGGACCCCAACATTCAGTTTAGGCAACTGCTCACGTAGCCAGGGAAACCCACTCACCTACCATCAGGCTGGAAACTGTATTCACACAGATACTTACATACACAGGCTCTCATGTTTAAAACGTTCAGTCTCACCACTAATCATGTAGCTTAAGGCCAGTATATACCTTTAGGTAGCTTTATCTGACCTTTTAAAATCAAACGGTTATATTGCAGCCACTTGCCTTATATTTGATCCTAGTAACTTGTGTTTGGCTAACATGTGTCTTTCCAGCAAGGCTTGTTGTTTAGATTCCTAACAAAGTGCCAGCTTTGGGATCTTGAGAATCAGTACAAGGCAACTTAATTTGAACAATGGTAAATTTTCAGTGGCTGCAACAATGCAGTTTAAAACATATGTGCCATTTTTCAGAATTATTCTGGTTTGTTTTGTCTAAGCTTTTCAACAGTAACAATTTTACTTCACTTTTGGCAGAGTTTTGTACTATATGTAAAGACAGGGTCAATCTGTTCATTACAAATGGTTCAGTTTTAATTAGACACAGTAAAGCACTCAAGGCAGGACTACTTAAATTATTAATTGCTAAATATATTTTCTCCCACTCTTCTTTTTTTTTTTTAAACATTTAGTAATTTAGTTTTTAACAATGTCATGCCACTGCCACTATGGACACACCACTTTTCCCTTTTTCTATAAATGGACCCACTCTTTGCTCAAAAATCTGCTCCCTGTAATGGCATATTTTCTGTGCTCCTCTCTTCCACGGAAGCACTGAGAGTGTAGAGAGGATCGGTATGTTTGGGTTTGGATACTATGACTTAACTGGGAAAAAAGGAAGTGGACATTCCTCCTTTGTGTGAAATTCTCTAGGCAGGCCACATACATGCAGGAGCAGACACAAGAATATGCTTTGTCACATAAACTTCTATACACACGGCAGCACTGAAAGGTTGAATAGTTCACACAGCCTGAAAGTGGCTTAGAGAAAGCACTTCTGGGTAGTTTAATGTCTATGCCAATAAAGCCATTGGTTGAGCTGGTCTATTTAATGCTTTGTGTGCCTTGGAACACAGTTTTACTACATGCAGTAGTGTATCTTTGAAGGGAGCAAAGCTTTTGGATTGGCACAGTTATAGCGCTGGGTGAATTGTAACATCCTGGAAAATCCCTTTCAAATGCCAGACTAGGACTTGGAACATATCCAAGCATTTGCAGCAGGCACAGCAAAACAGCTTTTGGAATTTAGCCTCCGTACTATGCAGACACTTAAAATGGTATAGACACGTTCGGTAAAGCTAAGAGCACTTGAAGTCAAGCAGGATAAAATAACCCAGAACACTGGATTAACTGGTGTAAGATTCTGCGTGACAAAATTATGTGCTTGCATGCTGGGTGAAGAGAGGAGGGGGAGATTGCTTAGGAAGCTAAGTCTCAGGTTCATAACAAACACACTTAACAGCAATATAAATTCTTCCACAGTGGCTGGATAGGGATTTCTGGAGGAAGACTTTTTAACTAGAGGAAGTTCCAGCTGTTTGCAGGGACTAATGGTCTGAGTATCCCAAGTGCTAATTGATAATGAGAGTGGATCTCGTCCCACAATGTGCTATTTCTCATGCTAGCAAGAGAGCCCTCCTTCCTGGCTGCAGTCAGCTGGCTGCTCAACAGAGGAGCTGTTTCAGCTTCAGGCTGCCAGCTGGTAGGAAACTTACAGATGATCCCCTGCCATCAGCCATGGCCTGAGCAGGAACCCCTACAGTTATGAACTCATTTGGGATCTTCCCCAAAATCAATAAGCCTGTAGCTAAACCTATAGCTATAGATCTCCCAATCCCTAAACCACATCTGGCTGGCTGTAAGTAGCTCATTTTCTTTGAGGTGCAGAACAGTTATAAAACTTCAAGCCAAGTCCCTCAACTACCTTTCCAAAGTTAGCTTGTTTACAGAAACTAAAATTAATCCTATTTTATATTACACTTCCAGGTCCTGCAAATCAATGGTCAAGCTGTGGGTATTGCAAAGCAAGCTCGGTTTTTGTTAAGAATAGCTACATACCTTTAAAGCTGTCTTTGCCCTAGGAAAGCCTCACCTTTGCTTGTATACACTGTGTTATGTCATCATTAGCTATCTCAGTGCTTTGAAGGGATATTTTCTGGCATGCTTGGGCAACACTGGCAGGTTTTACTAGTGTATTGCATGCTAGTTTTTATAAGTATCTCCAAATCTCAAGTGTTTGAAGAATTGTCTATCTAAGTGCTAAGGTATGGGTTTATAACAAATAGCGAGTCTGAATTTATAGGACTATTACTGCCATGCTTATTGCAATAATAGTTTAGCGATAAGAATGTGTGCTCTGGTTTCAGACTCTCCTGATCTTCTGATGTCACCTTTATTTGATGTTATCTTTGCAAGATGAAACAATATTACAAGTGTATCCATGTCTCTTACTTTTCTTTCCACCATCTACTCCTCAATGGGTACAGTAATATCTTCAGGCACATGCCAATCACTTCTCATGGGTCCATTTTTGTGACCGAAGGTAATCATGACAGAACATTTTCCAAGTGATCATAGAAAAACTTGCATTTCTTCTTTTCTTTGATTAGACTAAGAAACGCTAGAGAGGCCTGAAAATATTGTGGAGAATTCGCTTCTCTAGATGGCAGAGATCATAGCTGTTTGGTGATTTGGACCTTTCCCACGCTTACAAATTCAGTATAGCTCAGTGCCTGTTGCCCTGGGGCACTGTTATCACTGCTTATCTGAGATACTACCAAAAAAGACAGACTGCTTTAAGCCAGGGTGGCACAGACTAATGGAAATGAGGAAGCCACAAACTCTTTTACAGAGTTTTGAGAGCTTTGCTTAATACTTATTCACAAGAAGTAGAACACGAGTTACAAAGCCTCAGTGGTTTGTGATATTGGTACACAAATACATTTTTTGAAACAATTATTTCATCATCCATGACAAAGTAACCTAAGAATAACGCTACAGAAAAAAAGAAGTTTTTACATAAATGAAAGGACACTTCTGTGCTCACTAGCATTTTTATACAAACTGTTTATGGAATATCTAGTATGATGCAAGCTTGTACTTAATGCAGTGTTAACTGATTTCGGATTGCATCTTGTGCAATTCTCATGTCCCTAAAAGGCTAAAATGCCAGGGTTTCAGCAGCATATAAGGGAAAAAGAGAAAAGCAAGTGTGGATGTAACAGTGTGGATGAGCAACTGATGACAAATTGAGCAACGTAAACCAGTTTTTTACTGTGTTTGAAAAAAATTGGAAGTTCAGAGTCATCATCTCACCAGGAACAAATCTGTTTTTCCCCAACTTCAGAGAAAGCTTGTTTTCCTATACAGTTCAAAAACAGCTGTATGCCACTGGGACAGTGAGATTCTGTGATCCTATATAGATGATGCCCAGTGGCTACGGCATAACATGAGCCATGTTGAATATGAGCAGGAGACCTTGAGCTCTGCCAGTGAACCTGGGAAATCAACATAGTGAGACAGCGAGTTGCTGTGTTGGTAGATAAATGGCTGCTTTTTATACACAAGGCAGGAACTGAAGGTCACAAATGCACATGTCAAACCTCCATTTATTGTGATGCATCCTTTTGCCCACTTGCAACTTAAATTCTTGTGGCATTTATAGCTACTCAGGTGCCAAAAGCACTGGTAATGTAAAAGATGAGATAGTAGGCAGAGCAATAATACTCTAATACACAGGTTGAATAAGACAGAGATGAATCCCAGATTTAATGGGAAAACAAAGGTCACAGAAGATGAAAATGAACACTTGATGTGGTGATACAGTATCCACCTGTTCTCTCTCACCCTGTCCCATGCACAATGCTCCTAGGTGTCCTAAGTGTTTTGCTACAATTTCTGCTCCTTGAGTAGACACTTTTTGAATTAAATATTTACACAGGCTGCTCAATACTTCCTTAGAGGATATTGGAAGCTTGAAGTCCATCAGCATACTACATAGAAAATACCTAGATTATTTTTGCTTGCATGTAATACTTGACACACAGCCAAATGAAATTTCATCTACTGTAATAATGATTGTCCCAGTGATTTACTTATCTTTGCATGGACATTACAAGCTCCATAGCTTTTATCCACAAATTCTGAATGCTTATGGTCCATTTTTTCCAGGTCATTAATTAATTTATAATGTCAATCTCAACAGCAAACCCCAGAATGCTCAATTATTATTTTATTTTCACTACAAAATGCAGTCATTCCTAACAACTCTTTTCCTTAATACTGCATTTTGTGTTGAAACCACACATTTAACCTCCTGGTCTAAGTGCTATCATATGGGTGTTATCTTTATGTCAAAATAGTGAAGATTCCAGACAATGTTTAAATTCATATTACAGAGTCCTCCTCAGTATTTGTTGAGGTTCTGGCTCCAAGGGGTCATCTGAAGATGTGTTTACAAGAAAACACTGCTGGCCAAACTTAGAAATTATTCAAGAAAAAGAAAAAACCCTGACATACTGGGGGTTTTATCTAGCAAGGGAGGATTAGCAGGGAATTTAATATGGAAAATAATATATTGTGTGGTCTGCTGTAGCATTCTTACATCAGAGCATCTTCATTGGCTGTGGTTAGAAATAGGATGTTTGCAATTGCTTGTGTGACATGGAATCTCTAAATGACTCTCGGTGGCTGCTTAGCATTCCCTCCAAAACTCATAAGGGAGGTCTGAACTGAATGTCTGCTGGGGTCAGCCCATGCTGCAAAGTCAGAATTATGAACCTCGATGGCCACAGAAAAGACAACTTTCCAGACTGGCAGTCTCTTTTGGTTTTATGCTACTATGCAGCCAGCTGACAAAGTTACTTTAAGGGGTTTTGAGCTTTAACTGGAAGCATTTACTTTTGAAGTAACATTAAAGAAAGCTTCCAGAGTTTTTCCCCTTTCGCTCCAAGAGGAGTTTTAGGTCTTGACTAGCATATACAAACAAAAGATGATTGATGAGAATATTCATCGTCTGCTGCTTGTTTCATTTACTAAGCACTTGGGAAGCAGAGAAAAAATGTAAACCAAAACCAATTCCTAATATTTCATGTGCAAGAGAGGAAAATTTTTCTGTACAATGCTCTGATAGTCCTATAAAAATGTTCTATCTGTAAAATAACAGCAGCTTTTTGGGAAAGGGATTTGTTGTTGAGATGACTGACTTTCCAAATCCTTCCTCATAGTTCATGATTCATATCTGTGAGCCCTAAGTCAGAAACTGAAGACATTCAGTCAACTCATTACGTTACTAGCACACCACTAGCAGGATATTACCAAGGTGTTTTACAGAGCACTCTTGGTCTGTTGATGGCAGAGGTTAGCACGTGCTGACAGACAGTACTTCACTTCTCTTTCTTCACATCACTAGGAAAGAGTTTCCCAGTGGGAATCTCTCAATACCTGATGCCATGAAGACACAAATAAATGGTCAATTTATAACCAAAAAATCAATTTATTTCTCTTGTACTCCATCATCCTAAGCTGCCAATGCTGCCCCATGCACAGCTACACTACAACTGCTCACTCACACAGAAGAGCAGCATCCAAGGTACAGGTTTTGCTGATGGACAGGGTTAACTACCTCAGCAATGGGATGAAATTAAAACTTATTTACGCCAAATACTATGTCATTCTGAAAGATGCAATCCTGATTACTCTTACTGCACTGGCAGCCAAGCTCCAACTGCCCCAGATGGAGCAGATTAATTTTGATGCATTCCTCCTCTCTGAATGTCATTCAGTGATCATGGCTCTGTAGTCCAAAAGCTTCACTCATAACTCTATCAAGTGTTAGAAATTATGGTATTTATTAAATCTCATTCTACATTTAAGATTGGTGATAGCTTAAAGAGTAGGGTTATATATGTTACAAGGTCAAAGAGAACCATAAAACAATACAATAAAAGAGGTTGGCTGTGCTCATCTTGAATCATGTGTCACTGGGGAAAAAAAGTGTCCCCCAGAAAGGAAGAGCAAACCAAATGTATGGAAGGCAGAATTGGAAAGACCACCGCAAAACAAGCAAATTCCATTTTCCCTTTAGAGGCCTCCCATCTGGAACAGTACGGGAAGAGGAACAGTTCATATTGTTTGTGGCCCATTGCTAGCTGCCATCTGCTGATCTACGCAGCTGTGTTTATAGCCTTCAAGGTAAAGCACTCATCCATCTTTTCTCACAGCCTGCTCTTATTTCAGTGTACGCTGGTACATGAGAATACGAAATGCAGTGTCTACTCATCTATGCTACAGTCAAGCAGAAGCCAAAGCCAAAACCACAGGATATCAAAGTGCAGCTGACCATTACATTAAGATGCTTGGATCTCTGTCAAAAAGCCATTCCCTGGACTTACAGCTTTGAACAATGACCAAAAAAAAAAAAAAGACAGTTTACCCTAGTTTCCTGCAACCAACAGAAAGTGGTTCTTGATACAGTCCAGCAAATTGCTGCCTTTCTGAGTATGGCTGAAGCTGCCGAAGAGTTCCATAATCTAGCACAGTTAACCCCTTCTTCCTATGCAGACAGTCCCTACGTTAGTGATGTGCAATTGCTTACTTCCCTCTGCTCAGAGATAGCATTCTTCCAGCAATTCCTCCTGTGCATGTGTACTGACAGAGCATGTGGCCAGCTGTACAGTTCCATTATGCAAATGACAACATTGATAATTAAAAGTGTTTATCAAGTAACCACAGAGGAACAGGGCTCTCCTCCATGACCAAGCCACACTCTTCATCGTTGTGGGACTGTATAATGTGCCTATCTGTTATCTTTGCTACAATTGTCTTAGTAGTTATCCAAGACACTGGCTTACAGTCAGTATTCTTCTAGGATATGACAGACTTTCATAGGATGTTGACAAAATAAGGGGTGTGGCATTTGTGATTTGGCACTTAACATCTGAAAATTAGCTTTGAAAATCCAGCCTATTTCTCGCTCCTCTTCTAAAGAAATTCACTTTTGAAAGATGAAAGCTTCAGCTAGAAAAATAGAAGGGCATGCCTCTCCAGATCGTATGCAGAAAAGAAGTTTCTATGGGACCTATTTGTAATGTTGGTGTTTTCTCAGATCTCTTTCAAGAAAAAAGAAAAAAACCCACAGAAAAGCATAAATCAAGATGGCTTTTGAGTATCCACCAGCAATGTAAAGTTTAAAAGGAAGGGAGCATAGAATGAGGTACTAAAACTCTGAAACTGTTTGACTTTCACACAGGAATATATCACATCACAGATTTTTCATTCACCACCACTTTCTATAAATAGAACTCAAGGGCAAAATAATGTGGAATTCATCTGAAAGGAAAAATTGAAGTGAAAACAAAAATGGGAGAGTTCAGAAATTTTAGAGCAAAGAAATCAAAGCAGGCCAACAAGCAGAGAAGTCCTGAGAGACAGGGGCCAGCTGGAGAGACTGGAAAACTTGTATCCCATTTGTCTATATTGCTTGTGCAGCCTGAGCAGTAACACCATTCATTCCACCAGCGGAGTGGCTTAACCTTATGCTTAAGTAACCAGATGCCTTTGGAAGGAGATAATGTTTTACTTTACCTATCTGTGAAGAACTAATTCCCATTTCTTTAATTAGCCTTAAGGTTCCAGCTGGGATTCGACCAGCTGTTTCCTGGGAAATAAAACTCTAACCTACCAAGTGACTGTCAAGCACACCAAAAAGCTATAAGAGTGTAAAACCGATTATTTGTGACTAGGACTTAATTTAAGATGGCACATCTCAAGTTCATCAAAATTATTTTCTCAAAAATGTCAAAACCAATTAACAATTTGCCAAAACCAAAACAACTTTAGTAATGCTATTGATGACCCTGATAAAAGACTTTCAAGAAAACATTATGGTCAACATTTTCTAGATAGCCTGTCTCCCACTTGCTAGCACTTTAAAAGTAACAAAGATCTAGAACTGATTTTTATCGTAATGAAGTTATTTTACTCCTTTCTTGCTACAAATAGGATATGTTATTTCCTATATTCATTCTGAATTTTTTAGGGGGGAAGAACAGTGACAACATCAGCATAACAACAAATAAGTGGGAACCAGCCAGGAGTAGATTAGAGAGGAATTAGGAAAAGGTTCCCTAACCATCAGACAGATGAGGTTCTCTAACAGCTTTCCAGTTCTGCAGTAATGACAAAATGGCACAACTGTTTGTTAAAAGAAGTCAGGAAATTTACTGAAGACACTGTATTACCTTAACATCAGGTGCCTGAACTTGATGACAAGAGTTCACATGGCTAGAGCAAAAAACACCTGCTGATTCTTCTTCACACCTGATGATTCTTCTTTACAGCCACACAGTTCCCAGGCAACTCACTTAACTTTTGTATGGTTCCCTATTTCACAGGGATGTTGGATTCATTGGACAATACTATAATCAGGCTAGGACTCCTCAAGTATAAGCAAGGTGGGAGAAAAACAGATTTACTTACATGTATAAAGATCCTTGACTAGTGCTGACAGTTGTTAATTGCCACCTCTGTTATCTTTTCCCTCCCATTAGAAAACACAGTCCTCAAGAAAATTTAGTCAGAATTTATTGAATAATATTTTGAGGGGGGACAGAGAGAGAGAAAAGGTGACAGAAAACATTGCAGTCCCTTGCAATTGTTAAAATGTGTCTTGCTGGCAGCTTCATTTGGAGGAAAAATATAATCTCCAGTAAAAGTGATTTATCACAATGACACATCTCAATGCAGAGCATAGCAAGAGCCACTTAATACACACACAAAAAATGAGAATGAGAGGCAGAATACAGAAGAGAATAAAAAACCTGCATTTCTGGTACCTTCAGAAATGACAGTCCTCTCCTCCATTCCCCACAAAAAGGGTAGCTTTCTCACCAGGCTCCCAATCCAATCCTCTGTCAATCGCACATTATCCATTCATCTCATTTTATTCACTGAAAATGAATTATTCTTTAATTTTTTTTTATTCAGAGTGAGTTAAAAAAATTTGTATCATGTAAAAATTTTAAGAAAAAAATACCAAATACTCTAAAGGTTTAGGTTTCTAATTAAATCAAAATGGAAACTTCTGGCTACCATTTTTTCTCCCAGAAATTAATATTCTTAAACCCAAACTGACTTTCTCTTTTAGCATTTTCTTACCATCAAAAAGTAATTTTCTTCGTGATAAAAGGATAAAAAGCTTTTGATGAGACATTTTTACACAGACAAATGAATTATTAAGTCCTTACAAACTTCCTGGTTAACACCATATTTGTCATAAGACCAATAACAGAATTTTGGTTTGTCTGTTCTAAAAAACACAAGCTTTGCTCTCCCATGTAACAGCCAGTTTTCATAAGGTGTTAGCAGAGGAGGACCAGACACAGCTGAAGAGGTCTGACAGCACGCAGAAGGCTGAGGCACGCATACCCACAGCTCTGCACTCCTTTGCACACTATCTTCTGGTCATGCAAGTCTAGTCGTGCTGTTCCTGTCTAAAGGCAGTGAGGGTAACAATGTACTTTTCCTCTTCTTAGCACCTAGCACTTGGACAGAAAGTACAATCTTTCCTTATGACATTGTCCAGGCTCACAAAAGATGACATTCCTAGTTTAAAGGGTGGCACAGTTAATGCAGTATGTATCTCCCGATTCTGTGACCTGCTCAGCGCACAGACAGGACTGTTAAGAGTGCTAAAGTGAACTAGAAGTGTGAGATGAAAACATACTCACAGCTCCTTTCCCCTCTGCAAAGGAGTTCATTAAAATATTTTTCAATGCAAGATGAAAACTGGCCAGATGACAGCTCAGATTTAAGTCATCCGATACTGTCAAGGCTTCTATGGGGAAAAAAACACAGGTGTAGCACTTACAAGCTCAGCATCTTGCCAGCAACAACATTCACTGGTATCCAACTATCTGCTAAAGAATGGCTCCATTCACTCACCTGCAGCATAATCCTTACAAGGCCAGCTATTCTGTCTTACGCCCTAAGAAAATCCTACAAAGGAAGACACTTTTATTTGGCATTGGTTGCTACGAGTATCAGTGCATCTTGCCTTTAGATTAGCTCAGGTGTGGTTTAAACAGTAGGAATAAGGGGTGTTGTGGAATATTAGAAAGCCTGAGGACACAGTTCCCTTCAGAGATCAAATTTACAGATATCATGTTCAACAGCATTTCCTAAAAAAGAACTGCTCAATAGACACAAATTCTGTTACTAGTTGCATTGGGATAAATTTATAGTAATTCCACTACCTTAAAAGTTTTTCCCAATTTAAATCACCAAAAAGATAGAGATTTATGCAGCTTGGTTCCAGATTTTCAGCTCTGTCAAAAAAAGCTGGGGAAAGAACAAAAATAACAGCAAAGCTACGCAGTGGACACTGTCTTTGTCTACCACTCTGTAGAGTACTCTAGCATAAAACAGAACCAGAAATAAGCAATCGCAGAGCAGCAGAGTTTGTGGGAATTAAGTAAAACAAAGCACACAGATTAAACAAGGAAATCAGTGAAGTGTCAGAAAAAGCTGTTATTTAAATACTGCATAGTAAACACTTTTAATATAGTAATACACATTTATTTCTTCAAACAAATTGTAAGTGACCAATCGCAAAATAAAGATCAATTAAGACCTTAATGGTAAGCAACTGAAAATGACTGCATTGTATCCTTTGCTGCCTTGTATACAAAATACCAAAAGAATTGCCCAACAGATGCAAAAATAAACAAACTAACAAATGATTAAACAGCTCCCTGGCTGGGCTTTGTCTGCCAAATCTCTGCCTGGAGAGGACTTTTATGTCCATGTAATGAACCCTCAAAATTATGGACTTACAAAGGAAACAGCTGCTTAACCATAATGGTAATTACCTTGGTCAGATTGCAGAGCACCCAACCTTGAGGCTGTGGCTCAGGGCACCCGTCTCATGCAACACAGGACGATGCAAGAGATGGAACTGAATTAGTGTCATTGCAGTGAGCTTGTATCTGACTCATCTGTATTGTTTGTCACAAGACAGGTTGAGGAACAGGACGAAGCAGTGTGTTTGGCTAACAGTGCAGCAGACCCTCCCAGTAAGGATAAAAGGCTGAGAGTGTGCTTGATACAGGAGGCCGTGTGGCATCATCATAAGGTGGTGTGGGATATCAGAACTGACCCGCTGTGGCCCAACTCACACATCCTACAGCTTCTGGCAGTTTCTAAGTCCACACAGAGTTAGTGGGGTCAAGTTCTTCTCCCACTGCCCTCAGACTGGCACCCCAAAGCCACAATGAGACACCATCTTAGGCTCCAGAAGTAGAGAGATACTCCCTAATACATGCAGTATTAAGGCTGAAATTATCATTATTGCACTCCTGTCACCCCAACAGCCTATGGACCTTAATGAAACTCTGAGTGCACTGCTGTTCATCTTACTGATGAGTCTCACTGATCTCCACAGAAGGTGGTGCAGGCCCATCTGCTTAAGTAGCACCAGGTATTTGAAGAGAGGGCAGAGTGTGTCCTGTCATAAGTACAATACACCCTTCTCTAGCAAACATTATAGTTGGGGCAAACCTAGATAAAAACTAGTTGAGTGTCTTTCTCATGGTCGTCTGGCAACTTGGGAGTGGTCAAGCCTAGAAAGGAGAAATCCTGACTCTCAGTTTTCTGTTCTAGCTACCAGCAAAAACACTGCTTCCCACAAGTGCTGTTTTCCATATTTATCTTAATTACCTATATAACTATGAATAGTCACAAATGCAACACTCCCTAAATCAACCAGCAGGTTGAGGGAGGTGATTCTCCCCCTCTGCTCCGCTCTCGTGAGACCCCACCTGCAGCACTGCCTTCAGCCCAGTTGGGCCC
>JANZLQ010000092.1:2079744-2090161 GCA_026212715.1 Elanus axillaris | reverse complement strand
GGCAGGAAGGGGGGAAAAAAAAAAAAAAAAAAAAAAAAGAAAAGAGAAACCAGAGCGTTCAGTGAGCTGAGAGAAGAAAAATGGAAGCAGGTTTAGGGGTGGCAGGAGGTTAAAAAGCAGAAGCGCGGCACTCTGCGGTGAGAGGCTGGGAAAAGGGAGGAGGAAAACTGGGCTCTGAGAGGCTGAAGGGCTCCACTGTTTTTGTTTAACAAAAAAAAAAAAAAAAAAAAAACCGCAGCAGGCTGGTTCAGCTGTAGTCGGTCAGGGGAAGCTTCGAAGCGAGCGTAAACAAAACTACTGCTAAAACAATGCGGCACCAGGCATTCGAGCGGTGCGGACTCGCCTCGCCGTGACCCCTCAACCGCCGAGAAGCTGCCTTACCTCGTTTTTCCCTGTCAGAGCCACCACCGAGGAGCCGGCACGCAGTGCGGGAGAGGCTACTCCAGACGAAGGCCGCGATCCGGCCACGGTTATGGAGCTCCGTGACCGCCAGGAGACCGGTCTGAGAGGCTCGTCCCGCCGCCCGGTTCGTTACCACAGCGGCCGCCTCAGCTCAGGGCTCCCTTCACCCCCAGCCGGGCAGCGTGAGGAGAAAAAGGCGGGAAACGGGGCCGAAGGGGGAGGCGGCGGGGGCTCACCCTGCACCCTGGCACCAGCCCTCCTCAGCGAGCCTCGGCCCCGGAGAAGCCGCGGCCTCGACCGCAGAGCCGTCCCTTCACACCTCCGGAGCCTGGCTCGGAGGGAGGAGACTTCTTCACAGCGTTGTCAGAGCGCAGCTCCCCTGTGGTGTGAGGAGAGCCGCCATGACAGACCGGCAGGCAGCAGCAGCTGGGCAAACCTTCACAATTTCTCTCCCTCCTGTGAGAGTCAGGGGTTTATTATTTATTATTATTATTTTAGTACAACAGTTGTCAATATCAGGCTGTGCCAGTACCGTGGCTATTTTCCCACATGAGCACCCATGACTGTCCAACAGGTTGAAAACCCAGGCAGCCCTCAAAGGTAAGTTTATTTTGTGGATTTGGGTGGCCAGGCCAAAGGTGGAGGAGTAATTCCAGACAGGCAATCCACACGTTTTCCCGGAGCAATGTCATGACTTGTGTTCCGTACTCGTAGGTTTGCCTGCCTTTCACCGAGTGAAATTCAGCTCTAAGGGCCATCTGCCAGCCTGACTCCCTGGGGAGGAGACCAGCTTTTATCCAAATGCTGTGGTAACCTCTGCTGGCTGATCCTCGCTGTTACACCGGTTGAGACACGCCGCTAGAAGTAAGCTTGTAGGCTGACACAAAAAGGCATCAGAAGAGGTATATTACATTTGCTTACTCATACTTTTGTAGGCATTTGCTACTGCACAGGACTGGGGTTTTTTTTAGTTTAATGTGTATTTTTAAGGCATCAGCGATTTAGGTAAATTATGACCCTGTTCAGCCATGAACTTGTTTATTTCCTCAGATAGCACAACTGTTATCACTAAGCCAGTCTGTAACTGTAATTTGCAACTAATCTACATTTTTCAGTTTGAAGATGTGGATACAGCATATCCAGTGGCAGTCATCTTACACAGCTGATGGATGCATTTTTATGCATATGATAATGTCAGTAGTTTAGGATGCTAATTTTTTTTGTGTTAAACATGTCACACCTGTGACATACCCAACCTTATCACACTTCTTCAAATGGTGATATTTCATATTTAAGACGGCTATTATTCATATCAATAGGTACATTAAAGGCTGCAGGTGAGGTCATGGTCAAAAGTCATAGGAACTGCAACTGTAGAATTGTCTTTTTACTCTGAGGAGTTTAAAAATCTACACAGATTTTGTGCAGGAGGGGAACAGAATGCAGACAACTGACATGATTCCCCTTCACCTTGGTTCCTATTAGTGTGCCTTACTGTATAGAAACATAAAACATACAGGATAAATAAGAACTGGGGTTTATTGGAAGCTTTCATTAAATAGGCAAGAAATCAGATGCAGGTCCTAATTTCAAGCATTAACAGTAGAAACAGACTAACTGTAGTCCCATCTATGGAAAACCTAATACTTGCCTCCCATTCCATTTGCAACTATAGGTTGTGGTCTTCTATCCCCTTAATTGAAATACCTACTAGAAAAGCTTCTAGAAGGCAACCTTTTCAGCCAGAATTAATTTCTCTATTTTCTCTACTCTGCAACTTTGTGTTATTTTACCATAGGCAAAACAGCAGACCACAGCAACAAACATGCTTCAATCTGAAGGCATCCTGAGAATTCTTGCTTAAGACCTGTACTTCTTATCTAAGAACCATGATTTCTAAGTAAAATCTTTGGCCATGACTGCCTTGAAAATGGAAAACATCATTTAGACAATATGCGTGTTGCTACAAGTCAGACCTTATTTGACCAAAAATATTAGCTAGAACTGCCTGTTTAATTAGACATGGATCAAAACCAAATAATTAAGCACTCTCCCATCATTCCCTGCAGGTTTTGAAGTTGGCATTTTTCCCCCTCTGCATATAGTTAGTTGTTTGCCTCCAGCTGTAAAGAAATGCAGAGGGCTGTTATTAAAGCTCCAATAATTTGCTGAACGCCATCTTTTGTGGAACTTGCTGAGTTACAAAATTCCTTCTCAGCTCCTCCCCCACATCTCCTTGACTAGAATAAATGAAGAACAAATATCACATTATGGTGCTAGGTAAAAGGGTCTAGTGTTTTAGCAGTTTAAGTGACTAGCACAAGGCAGAACAAATCCTAAAGCTCAAGCCCGTCCAGCTAAGTGACAAGGGAAGTAAAAAAAGTATTTGCTTTCTGAAAGCATATCAGAACAAAGACGTTTAGGACTTGCTGTCCTTAGTGCTTTATATTCAGAAATTGATTCCTAACATAGTTTGTTAAAAAGTTCTCCAAGCAATTAGAGCCTGAACACATGCAGGAGAGAGACTGAAGAATCACCACTACAACGAGTGAGATTCTGAGAAAGCAGAAACCATGATCCCACCTCATCAACTGTTTAGTCTTGGCCTCAAACCAGGAGTCTGCTTTTGCCTTTTCAGAACGCCAGGCCATCACAATAAGAATTGTTATCCAATTCTTCACGTACCATCCCAATAGAGCAGTACAGCAGGTTCTTTCAATGGCTCAAGTTTAAATTCAGCAAAGATGGCAGTTACTGCTTTGCCCTTCTGCCACAGATTACTGTTTCCAAATTGGTACAAGTAAATATTATACCTGTTCCTCATTAGATGTCAGCCGCTACCATTTTTCACTAGCATTAATATTCTTGTAAACTACAGAAATCAAGGAGTATACAACCCATTCAATTATCCCCAGCAATGACCTCGGTGCAGATAAGCAGAGCTAGTCACTCCATCAAGTGCTCTCATTAAATCTGCTGCCAAACACAAGTCAACAACCTGAGTCTCTTAGCTGACAAATAGAAAGATGTCAGCCAGCCACTGACAACCACAGAATCAGCAGGCTTTTTTGCAAGAGGGATGGATATCACTTAACCCACATGTAAGTATTACCAGGAAAGACAGATTTGAAATTTCTTGCCATATCTTCACAACTTGAAGCAATCATTTGCATTCCTTTCCCTGCTCAGTCCACTTTTGCAAAGGGCCAGATCTTTCTGTGCACCACTGAGAGAAGCATGCTCTTTTCTTACATTGAAATGAAATAAATTTTCTGTTTGCCTCTGCTTGCTTGCCTTTATTACACATATTCAACTTGGTGTCCCTCTCTGCTCCACTGCATTCTTTGAACTTGGTACAGCTGCCTGGTAGTTCAAGGAAAGACGTGAGAACAGGCACTGTTTTGGAACACAGATAAATTTTTAATGATTTAACATACAGTATAGACACTAGTTGAACAGCTCAACAACCAGGGAGGGAGGATACAGTTTCTGTCCCATTGAATGGGCAACGGTCACAACAAATTTCTTATCACATTCTGTTTTTCTAGGAGATAAAGGGGCCAGAAATTCCCATTTATGTTGTCCAGATTAGGTTGGTTCTAATGATTTCTTACAATTACTGCTTCAAGCAGTGGTATCACTTGCTAAGGAATCAATACCAAGTTGGAAAAGAAAGCAAGAGCAAGCCATCAGTATCTTGATCTCATCAGTCATGGTGCAAAAAAACATGAAGTGCTGGAATACATCTCAGCAGGAATGATATAATAGACCAACCTGATGGCCTTCCCTGAGGAAAACAGTTATGAAGTGCTGGAACAGGGGTAAAGAATCTGTTTAACACCAAAAAGAGAAGTAACCTCTGCTACCCTCTGAAGACAGCATCTCACACTGCATCTTTACACTGTATCATGTGTGCTGCAGCAAGTTGCCATAGGATGGCAGCAAAGTGGAGACAGATTTCCAGCTGGATAAACTGCTAATGCTAAAGCTTTTAAGCTTTTGGAGAAACAAGATTTTCAAGAGAATCTGCTGACAGAAACATTATCTCACTTGATGACTTCTGGGAAAGAACAATGAAAACAATACAAGTGGATTTTATTAGATGGCTGGTAATACTACTTCTTGTTTATATCATACGTAATTGCAACAGCATTCTACAGATCTTTTGCACTAGGATATTCCACCACTGTGCTTCGGTTGGTTGGGTTTTTTGGGTGGGGTGGGGGTGGGGTGGGTTAAAGCCTCTGTAGATTGTTTTATTTCAGTCAGGCAATAGGAAGTATCAGTTTAAACAAGCATACACAAAGTCAAAAATCATGGAGGAGATGGATGGAGTAAAAATCAAGAGGAATGAGGCTCTTCATATAGAAAAGAACAGCCCAATTTTGTCTAGCACTTGGCCTTTGCCCAGTGACTTGCAGGGGGAGCACAAATTTAGCCAGCATTTTACAGGTTCTCTACCCATCTTTTCTGTGTTTTGTGGCCTTAAGAGGGAGACAGTTTAAATTGCAACTTTAGAGAGCTAGGAGAAATTGTGGGAGAACCAACCCTGTTCTAGTGCCATTCTGATCAGATCAAAATTCCGGAGTAGCAAGTATGTCAAACAGCAAATCAAAACATCATGACTGTTCGACCAAACTCATGCAACACAGCTGTCCTCAGAGGAGGGCTTGTACCATGTTCTGACATTTTAATTACTTCATGCACAAGGACATCATTAAACTGAAATCGTAGAACAACTCCACCCTTTTGCCTCCTGCACAACCAGGAGTAAAGTACATTTGAATTACCAAGGCCTGAACAAGTTCAGGCAAAAAAATCTTCAGTGCTTCTTGTCAAAAAGTCGACTAGAAGAGAGCTGTTTACAAGACTGAGACTCCTCTTAAGGAAACTGTTGCAAAGTAACAAGGAAAGCATTTACAGACAATAAACATCCCATCCTAGGCAGATCCCTGCTCTTCTCTCGTGCTGTGGGACTTTGAAAAAATAACAACTCCATTGGAGTCCTGAATGCTTTAAACTCACTAAGAGGAACATAAGCACTATAGTAACACATCCCAATACAATTCCTTTAGACTAAGGAGGGAAAAAAACCAACCAATTTTAGTCAGGATCTAAAATGTCCTTTTACCCAACATAACAAAACAGGGACTGAAAGGTATCAACATCTAGCTATGCAAAGCATCAATACTTTCAGCTAGTAATCCATACAAAATGAATAAATAATTCATAATTACATATGTAGTGTACACCACGCATGTCAAGAAGCGCTCCAGAGACAGAAGCACAACATGCATGCTTTACTCTCTAAAAGCAAAAATCCTCCAATTACTGTCACTCTAGAAAGTCTCTGGACTGCAGAGACACAACTGAACCTCCATGTACAGCTGCAAAGCTACATTAGATATTTTTCCCATGATGTTTTATAGTCTAGATTGACTCCATGCATCCTAAAATTTAGAGGAAGTATTCAAAGAATGTACTAGTACTCTAGTACAGTATTGGTACTCTAAAGCAGGTGCATAACAAACTGAAAGAAAGCAAGATTCAATGCTGGTGAACTTAAGTCCCTCGCTTACACTGGGCACCTCTGCGTATACAGAAACAACGTAAGCCGTTTACACTGAGGGTCTTGTAAAGTAACAGCTGTTGTCTTGCTCTTTTGGATTCTAGTCTCCAGTTCCTTCCCTTTGTTGCTTAGATCATGCAGCTTTCAAACAGGCAGCAGCTCTGGGGGATACTCGCCATAGCAGTATTTTGCAATTGGATCTCTATAGGTGTTTTCATGCTGCACACTCTGTCAGGAAGAGGAGGAGAAGCTTTAACAATACACACATATTGAAACAATACATCCCTTCACTGCAGGCCAAAACCCAGAGCATTTCCCAAATTCTTCTATATATTACAGTATCATCTGGAGTCAGACAACACTGCACTCCCAACACGTAAGAGCCAGTTGCTGTATTATAGACTTCAGTGTTAAACCATACCCAGAACCTCCTTTTCAGGAGACTACCCAAGTAGGTGGCAATAGATTCAATATTCAAAAAAACTATGTATGCTTAGGCAGCATCATCAAATGTCCTAAGCAAGCAAGGCATAGTAAAATTGCTACTTGAGATGTGTGCATTTTTCTTGATAAAGCTAGAGTTCAGATGTTATGGGTAAAAAAACCCACAAACAACCAACTTTGGAGACATTTGTAACTATGTCCTTTGTTTGCAATCCACCCCTACTGCTATATTAAACACTCAAGCTGCATGACATCTCCAACAGCGCTTTCTAAGAGGGCTAATGCTTGCTTAGACCAAAACTTCTAATAAAATCATATGGGTAACACAAGTTCACCTCTGTTCTTAAAAAGCCAAAAAAAGTTACAACGTACTTTTTGAGTTATTCTGCAGATGATTCTCAGCATATGGCAAGTCTAAAAACATACCATGAAGTAAATAGCATTCTGAAGCTAGTGGGAACAACTCTCACAGTTCTCTTCCTTACGAGACCTTCCCCAGAACTCATCAGAGATCTTTACCAGTCACTGAACTCAGCTAGTCTCCTTTTAGCTAAGTACCTCTTTTCTGAAGAGTGTACAACCCATCCTGCTCTAAATAGGCACTCTGCCCTTCATTTACTGCTGATGTTACTATTTCACCTTACAAATCAGAGGATTGCCTTCAGATTAGCTCTCAGCCATAGCTTCAGCATTTATGAAAATGCCCATGTGCATGCAAGCACAACAGACCAGCCATTCATAGGACCAAGCCCCATTTTCCAAAGGCATTTTGGGAGTATTTTTCCATTTTTGAGCCCTGGACATGTACTTGCATCTTACCTGTGATGAAGTCCTACATTTTGCCAGA
This sequence comes from Elanus axillaris, assembly GCA_026212715.1. Classification (NCBI taxonomy): domain Eukaryota; kingdom Metazoa; phylum Chordata; class Aves; order Accipitriformes; family Accipitridae; genus Elanus; species Elanus axillaris. The sequence goes on along the minus strand of JANZLQ010000092.1, from coordinate 2,082,899 downwards.
CACAACTCAAAGTGATCTTCCACTGCCATGAAGAGGTTTTGGAAAGCAATAGCTGCCCGGTTCAAGAAACGTTCCAGAAGATGTTGCTAAGTGGTCAACAAAAAAAGGAGACAAAGCAAAAAAACGACAAACATCATACTTCAACAACAAGTAATCAAAGCCCACCTTAACCTACACAGCTCAAGTATCAGAGGAATAGTAAGCAACTCCATTTACAATTTCTAGCAAGCACTGAGAGGCTAACATACCACAGAACCCCAGCAGCAGGAAGAGAATCTAGAGAAGTTAACAGAATACAGGGAAGTGCTAGTTGCAAAACTGATACTGGCTGGAATAGCTTTTCTACAATCATTTCCCTTCAGCAAATGCAACTCCCCCAAAGCTGAAACATTTTGCAAGGCTCCCAGTATTTCCTCTCAAAGGTGAGAAGGATGAATTTTTTTAAAGTTTAATTTATAGCTTGCCATATGGTCCTTGCAGGCTTTCCTCATCCAAGAAAAGGAACTTCCCTTCTAAGGAAAAAGCTCCTCACAAACAAGCACTTTTAGCCACAGAGGAACTCAAGCAGCTGAGAACACCTGAAAAGCAGGAGAAAGTCTATGCACCTTGCTGGGTTGCAGGCAACAGGAAACACAGTACTCGTACACACTGCAGCAGCCATTGGGAAGGCAGCTGTCGCAGCTGTACAGCTTCGTACTGGGCACGTTGACATTACAACAGCCATTTACCAGTAGGTCCTTCCTCTCACAGATGTAGCCTGAAAAACAAAACCAGTAGTAATAACTGGCAAGACATACTCCTTTGCACGTTCTGTAAAAATCTATAGAAAGAACCTCATTACTTAAGAACAGGTTTATTCATCATTTAGTAGATTATGATCCCCCTCAATTTGACTTAAGTCCTAACTAGCAATTCTTTGAAGTAACACTCGGACATAGAGCTGAGTTTCACAACAGCATGGTGGTCTCTGCACAACTGTTATGTACCTACTCTAATATGCTGTATTCACAGTATGAGTATTTAAATGCAGAATATTTAATTTCTGATTTCTTTTTTGCATAATTCATTGTTGTGATTGGAAGGGGAAGGGTGACTGGTGACAATTATACTGGAAAAAACTACGAAATACATTCTTTCAACTGGTCTATGTCTGGGTAACTCTCTTTACAGCTCAATATGCAGAGACTTAGATTTATCCACACAGGATAGCTGTAATATTCCTTGTTGAGCGGAGTCCTTAATAGTATAGAACCACAGTGTGTGTCCTTACAGAAACTATACTACCACAGCCTTAGACCATGAAAGACACCTGTGATTTTGGAGACCTCAGCGAATCGGCAGTAAGCATAATTCAGGCAGTGCTAAATTTAACATTACGGCAAATCACAGAAGATGTGGTGGTTTTTGATTCCTGGTCAAGAACAGTCCCATGCCTAAGCAACAAGCATACTGGGGAAGCATATATGCAGGGCAGGAAAGGCTCCATACATTTAAAACAAGTGGTTTAATTTGAGAACCTGCAAGAAATATCCTTGGGTTTACAAGGGTCAGATAAGGTTGTTAACTGTGACTGAGCCCTAACTATACCAGTCCTGAGCTGCCTCCATACAAGGCCAATCCGGTTTCCCTCATTACTCTCCCTAACATACCTGACTGTAGGAATACACTGCAGGGAGACAGAGATAGCTCTGCAAGCAACCGCACTAAGCTGAGCAGGATTCGATGTTTGAGTTCTGTGCAAAGGTAACTGGAGTTCTTTGAATCTAAGGTGGTCCTGGAAACGGCGCAGCTGCACTCAAAAGGTACCGTGCCTGAGCCCAGTCCAGCTGGACCCAAGCCTGCTGTGCACAGAACCAGGTCAGCAGTGTCTGCAGCCACACCAAAATTAACCCAGTCTGAGGCTAAAATGCCAACAGCTGAGGTTCTGCAGCAAGAATGCCTTAAACAAGGAGCAGTCGTTACTTGGAAGTGCCATCAACAATCAGACAGGCAAAGCAGCATTCAACACTGCAATATGCAGAATAAATTCTTAGTATCAAGTATACCCAGTTCATCTGTAATGAGGAGCTTCCCCTGCACAGAATTCCTGCACTGGTTACTCAGCTGACTGCTGTTTCCCGAACTGAACTTCACCTTCCACATGATCGGCTGCTCGTGCTCTTGCACTTGGAGGAGATTCCGATCTCTCACTGTCCTCTCTTCCTGCAAGGAGAGACAGCAATGCATCCAAACGTACAAGTTCCTTCTGCCATTCCAATCCACGTGCTTTCCCCACAATTAAAAATGCCTAGTATTTGTAAACTACAGGAAACTTGAGTGTCAATGGCATTAGCACCATACTACTTGCAGTAGCTTACTTCTTGCTATACACAGCATGAAAGCAACGTAATCCAGGAAACGGGGGTATGCAAGTTCACCAAAGGATCAGCTAACGCAGCTGAATTCAGTTACGACAGCCACAAAAGTAGCATATATTATATTGAATAACCACATGTACACCTATTTCTCTTTGCTAAATTCTTTGCTTGTGGAGTTACAGTTCACAAGACAGATTACAACAGAATAATCAAGTCCCTTCGAAACTTCCCCCCCCCCCGCCGTTTTGGTTCAAAACACTATTGCTGTCAAAGACGGTATCAGACATGACTTTTTTTTAACTCCCGTCTTTTTTTTTAATAATTACGATGTAATTCTTACGGCAGCGTATCCCAGGAGCTCGGCGACAGCACTCGAAGAACAAAAGTTACCCTGGGATGAGAGATGTTTCAATCCCCCCCCCCCCGAGCCCCGGGGAGGGCACTGACCTGCTTGAAGGTGCTGGTGAGGAAGTAGACGAGGGAGAGCCCGAAGACGACGCCGAGGACCCAGCGCTTCCTCAGCAGCCGCCGCCACAGCACCGCTCCCCAGGGCACCATGGCGGCGCGGCGGGCGGCCCGGCCCCGGGCTGGGCCCTCAGCCCCCCGCCGCCGCGCTCGCCCGCCGCAGGGAGGGAGAGGAACGGCGGGGGCAGCGCTGATCCAGGACCGGCATCACCGGCTCCGGCGGAGGGAGAGAGGGGCGAGCGGAGGAAGCGAGCGCGGGCCGCGCCCGGCGGAAAGCCTCGGCCCCGGGCGCCGCCACCGGGCCACGGCCCGGCCTGGCCTGGCCTGGCCTCC
>JANZLQ010000092.1:2036469-2079644 GCA_026212715.1 Elanus axillaris | reverse complement strand
CACGGCCCGGCCTGGCCTGGCCTGGCCTCCCGGGGAGCGCGGCCCAACCGCTTCCGCCGGCCGCGGGGCGGAGGAGGCGGACGCCACGGATGTGCGTGCGCTCAGAGGGTGCGGCCGCGCCGGGCGAGGGCGGTGCTCGCCCGCACGGGTAGGTACGGGAGGCCGCGGCCTCTTGGACCGGGCCGGGCCGGGCCTGCTGCCGCCTGGAGCCGGCCTGGTGCCGCCCCCAGCTGGGGCTTTTAGCCACGTACTGCGGCGGGAATCTCCTTCCCCGACCGAACTGGAAAACAAGGCCGCACCTGTGTCTCTCTGTGTGTATACATATATATGTGTGTACGTGCATAAGTCTGTTCATTCTCTCTATATGTGCGTGTATATATCAGTACATTTAGGTATATATTTATTTATTGCACACGCACGTGTGTGTGCGTGTGCGTGTACACGCAACAGAGTACAGCCCAGCAGGTGCCCAGGGAGTGCCTGTGCCGTGAGCAGGGCTGCAGGTGCCAATCCCAGAGGAAAACAGCCTTGCTGGATCGTGCACGTGTGCAGGGGTTGAAGCACCGAGGCTTCCTGCTCCTGTCTGGCTTTCCTAAGGAGATGGAAAGGTGAAGCTCGCTGTGCTGTGGTGTGGTGAAAATGATTCTGTTCATGTGCTTCTTACAGATGCGCCTGTTTCAGCGCTGTGATCCGGGGGCCTTGCAATCATCCAGCTTGAAGGACCTGCGATGAGTTTGAAATTTGGACCATCTTGGATTATCTGAAGGACTCCACGTATGAGATGTCTGCACCCTTTTGAGCTTCCCTCTCTCCCACGGTGGCACCTTGCACCTCTGGTTAAACCTGTTGTTCAGGTACTGTTAAAAAATGTTCAAGTGTTGCAAGATGAAAACCCCTTATCCAGAAAAGGCAGGACCAGTCAGTACTAAAGCAGAGTGCCCTTTGGAACAAAGTCCATTTAAATTCTCTCTGATCTTAAATCTGTAGGACTCGGGGCAGAACAGATGATTACATCTCATGAAGTCCTGTATCTTCAGTACTTCGCATTCATGTCACTGCCCTCTTCATGGCTGATGCCAAAAGGCCAAGTGTCTCCCCATAGAGCTGCATGCCATTTTGGAATATCATTTCACCCCACATTACAATCTAGTAGACTTCTAATGGTCTAGAAGAGAGGGAAGGATTTTCCAGGTTTCTCCACATTGGCTCTAGCTCTCAGCTTGTAGCATGGGAAGATAGACAGATATCTTTATAAGCAGTGACCCCCAAAGTTGTTCACAGGTAGGACAGCTCTACCTGCATGGCTCAGCCTGTCTTCTTGCCCTTTTCATCATATCTTAATTACTGTTTTGGTTAAAAAGAGGATAATATTATATATTAAGTTGACAGAGACACTGTCAGGTTAGGATTAAATAACATTTACTACAGGGAAAGCACAAAAGATTCTTGGAGTACTAGGTGTTGTTACTACAAATGCAGCTTTAAAAAAATCTGGGAAAAAAACCCTTTAATATGTATATTTTACTGTATAAAATTTACACATCCTTATAAAACGAATTTTGGCCCTGAAAGCACGACACAAATTGAAATGTATAGCTAGAGATTAAAAAACTGCTGGGAGTTACAAGATCAAAATTTGTAGTTAAGAGAGAGTTGGTAACTTAGGGTATCAGAAAACTTTGGTTAGAATTAGATTTCTGGTACTCAAGATGGCTTCCTGCATCCTCTCCATAAAATGTGTTAAAAGCTGTGGTTTTCCTACCATATATGATTATGCCATTTAATGCAAATTTTATTTACATAGAGATGTGTGTATTTATATTAACTGTCAAGGGGATGTCCAAAGTTGGCATCTCATATTAAAACCTCCATGTTCTCTGTCAGTGAATACTCAAATGCAGTGTTGTCTCAGTTCAGCCTACTTGATGGGGTTCTTCAAGACTGGATGTTACAAACCAAGGGTCCTTCTCTTTTTTGTAAATGTAAACTTTTTTTTCCTCATCTTGATACAAATTCAATACAGTGACTTGTGTGATTTAACTGAAATACCCTTTCTTATTTCACTGTTTTGTAACTTAACTTCAGGGCTGGGAAAGCTACAGGTACTTTTACTGCAGGTGTACGTGGTAAACACAACTGTCTGTTTATGCACTGTGAACTGCATGATTTGGGCTTTATTAAGGGATAAAACTTGAATTTAATGCAATTTTGCATGGGCTAGTGGGTCACTGAAAGTAAAGAATATGAATGAAAAGGTGCAAAGATAGGGGGAAAAAAATATTCCCTATTTTCTACTTCTCAGCTTCCATACTTCTGCTTACAGACAGCTAGGAAATGTTCTCAGCCGTTGTGCCTTTACAGAATACAGATACAGGGCTACACATTTATTTACATATATTCATGCAGTATGAAATGTTGTAAATAATGTTATAACTTCCAAAATTCAAAAGTATTTAAAGCCTTTTGTATTGTATTCAGTAGCTATTGTAGTCTAGGGCTGAGTAGGCTCGGACTTCAATATTTAAAGGATTTCTCTCTAAATCTATGAAACGCCTGGGGGAAACTGGACAAATCATTTGCAAAAATAGCCCATTCCTCAGGTTTTATATAACTAATGTAACATTAAGAAGTGTAAGACTATTTGCCAGGTACTCTGTGCTGTGCCTTGATGATGATGATTGTGTGTTCTTCTTTGCTTTTCCATTAACTTTATTTTAAAATAAAGGTGTAATGTGTTTGAGGTTGTTCCCTTAAAATTGGACACTTGAAAGCAGAGATTTAAATAACTAAAGAAAGAACTTCTCTCCTTGTTCTAGAAAAAGTTCCTGAAGGTAATACAGTTTCAATGCCCTTTCATTTCCCACTCTGGCCCTTACTTTATTTACGCTGACAATTCCAGAATGACTGGAGTGGGAACATGTGATCTTTTGCATATGTGCATATTATTTATGACTGTAGTGCAGAGTTTGCTAATGGCATTCTTGTGCTTTGAAAGGAATGGGTTGCTTTTTTAAAAGAATATTGTCATAACCTGATTGCATTTTTCATAAAAAATGTTTATATGTATTCTTTTTTTCTTCGCTCTCAGTTGTGCTTTATACAAAGCAAGTTTCTTCAAAAGAGGAAGAAGGTATTTCATTTCCAGAGAGTGTATGTCAATTCATGTGTCACATCGAGAGGTACTCTGTTAGTTGTCCTCAAGTTCTTTATGAGAACGTGTCATCACACAGCTGTACACTTCTTGTGACTGCCACATACCACAAAGGGGGATTTGACTAGTTCCTGCTGTGCTTGGAGACCCGTGTATGTGTGCTTCCATTTGCCAGTTGAATATTGTTTCTTCGCAAGTGTACTAAGAAACAAATGGAAGCTTGAGGTGCTCTTTCAGAGAAGCAAATGATTTATGCCAGCCATGTCACTAGCTGAACGGGTTTCACAACCTTCTGACTCTGTGGGCCTTTGTTAGTAGTCACACTGGGAATTGTTGACCTGCAACGTTGATGTTGAGCGTGTTGTGTTTTAAGGTTTTGAGGAAAATGCAGAGAAGACATAGCAGCAACACTGACAACGTTCCTCCTGAAAGGTAAATCTTTTTCCCTCTTTTTTCCTGTTTTCCTCTCCAGAAGGGAATGTTCTGATTTAAGTGTATGGTGTGTTTTAGAAGATGAAAGCTCAGAATTGAGAAAGGCATGTATTTCCTGTGCATGTAGTGTGGCCAGGCTTTCTGTTCGAGTTTAGAGAGTTTAGAGACAGATTTACTTTTCTCCTTTATGTCAGTTATTAACTGCTACAGACTACAGTGTTTCACATTTCATGATCCAGTATGGCACATACGGAGGCAGTTGTCTTAGCATAGGTGAGATGCTTTGGAGCTTGAGAAGAGCGATTCATGGCACAGTCCTGTGGGGATCCTGAGCACTATGAATCTGAAAGGATTGATCTGTATGAACAGAGGCTATTTATACTTCTGTAATTAAGGTGTTTAAAAAGTCTGCTGGTCTGAAGCTCTGAATGACTATGACTTAGTATTTTATAAAGATTTTGAGTGATCCTGTACATCATCCCAGAATCTCTTATCTAGCTTCATGTATGTGAATACTTAGAAGTAGAATACCTCTAATTCATTTCTGTAATTATAACATCAGCAAGGGATGCTTGCCACTGTTGTTGTTCTGGTACTAAATATTCCCTTGTGCTTTCCCAGGGTTAAAGCTTGACTTTTTTTTTTTTTTTTCCTAAAGAAGAAACTAATCTAATTACTCTAAGACAAAGATGGAACTAATGCATTTCATTGCTCTGGCTGAGCTGAGATTGTAAGTGGAAGATTGTTACTAAGTATTCCTTAGTAGTTTTGCAAGTAGAGGTGAAGCTTGAGGTCATGACCGCTGCTAGCATGGAACCTTTCTTAATTTCAGGGAAAAAGGAAGCCATCTTCAACTTTTTCTGCATGATGCTGCCCAAGCCTTATATCAGCAGGCAAGGCTGGCGCTTGAGAGGCACATAGATATTGGTATGGGCCCTCTCATCTGCAATGTAGAGTTCTCTGAGTCTGTACAAACATGTGAGGCACTTCAGGATCTGTTTGAATGGTTAAAATATATTCAGGATAGGTTTCTATTATCAAGTGCCAAAGATAGCCAGAGTAATGTAAATTGGTTTTTATAAATGCTTCTGTTCTTTCACAGTGTAAACACATATTGTCAGTAACAGAGACTGAGGGTTTTCTAACTGTAGAATGAAATGCTGTTACCACTGGTCTTCACTTCTATTAACTTCAGCAGGCTTACAATTTCATCCTTGTTTCTTTGTTTTTAAATATGTCCCTGATTAATTCCTTCCTGCTGAAAGCATAGACATGTATCCTGGTAGTATTGTTCCAAACAATAGTTGTGTCTTTATCTGTAACACTGGGTTACACCCTATTTGTTATGTTCCCAGACATAAGTACTGTCACATTATGTCCCTGTCTTGTATATACATCCCTGAATTGTAATGTTTGGTGTAAAAACCAAGATCTGGTTGATGAATATTTTGAACCAAAAAGAGGTGTGCAAGGCCTTGTTGACTTGATTCTTTGCTTAAGCCTGTGGAGAGACATTGGGAATGGGGTGTAGCTATAAAAAGCCTTATTAGGAGTTTACGTAGTGGGAAGGTATACCCAGAGAGGTTTGAACCTATCTCCAGAGTGAGATGAAAGGCAGTGCTCTGTGCCCTGTAAGATATCTGGGGAGGTTTTTGAACCCATGGGAGAGACGGGGTTAAGGGCCCTGTATGTGCCTGCATGTGCTGTCTCAGCTTGTGACCACTATTTCTGAAGTTAGAGATCTCCAAGGATTAAAATGAAGAGAGACCAAAGCTCTGCAACATGCCTTATTTGTGGTCTTTGCCTCTTGCTGAGCTTTATTTTATTTTATTTGCTGTCTGCCAGGCATTCACTGCCTAATGATTGTTCTACTTGTTACCTGTGTTGTTCCCTGTCATCTAAACTTTACACGAATTCATTTCAGTACCACAATATTGAGTTCAGGTGAAGAAAGCCTATTTTCTTTTGGTATTAGGATGAAGATATTTAAGACTTCCTTTTTGTAATCTGGCTATAATCCAACAAGCTCAGGAAAGGATCAGTGCCAGATCTAATCCTGCCCAGTGCCCAGTAATTTGGATACATCCGTGTCCAATTTGCCAAGAATATCAAAATAAAACAATTTCTCTTGACCCATGAGCACATCCTTCACTTATAATATTTGTTGGGTCAGGGGCAGACAAGCAGCTCTCAACGCTTCTCTTCCCCAGTTGACTCTGTCTCTTGGTGTTATTCATCAGTGGGCAAGTAGCGATCATCCCTAAGTAAAGACAGAAGATTTTGGGGGGAGGTAGTTTCTTTTGAGTTAGCTTGATTCATTTGTTTGTATATAATGTGACCTGTCTTGGTCGTGCTATGTCAAGTTACATGGGGTTTTGTATGTTTTTCTTTAAATATTAAAATCATTATAGAAGATGTTATTTCTTTGGTTCCTCCAAAAGTAAAGGGGGTGTTTGGTACCTCTTTTTCTTAGATGAAGGAACTGGTGCGTTTTGATCAGTTCTTTAGAAGTGCTCTGATCTTAGGAGTCTGGTTACTGGCCTCTAGTTCTACAACTGTGACTTTCCAACAATAAATAGGGGGCAAAGTATCTGTCATCTGGAGACCTACATATTCTGATAGTGTGTGAGAAACTCTTAAATGACTACAGTCAGGATTGGGCTAAAAGACTGAGAAGTTCTGCAGCACTGATTTTTGTTTAATCACTTTCCTCTATTCTCCATCCACTGCAGAAACCGGAGCCAAACCGTCAGTTCTGAAACCAGCGTGGATGAAAGTGGAGTTTTTGAAAGTCTGAAGGCTGAAGCTTCCTCACCACAACAGCTGTTCTCAGGCCTGGCAGGTATTCCATCAGGCACCATCGCAGCCACACCATTCCAGGCAGGTTTGGTTCTGGGCTCTTCAGCAGGAGGTGGGGAAGTATTCATTCAGATGCCAACCCCAAGGGAGGAAGGGACCAGTCGTACAGAAGGAGCCCCGTTTCACCACCGGCAGTCGTCCCATCATTTCCACCATGGCCATCACCGGGGCTCATCTCTACTGCACATGGCAGGAGGGGACCGTCACGGGCATGCTGAGGAAGGCAGTGATGAACAAGCTGGAACTCCAGCCCCAGCTCTTTCAGAGTTAAAAGCTGTGATCGGTTGGCTGCAGAAGGGACTTCCCTTCATCTTGATCCTCCTGGCTAAAGTTTGTTTCCAGCACAAGCTTGGTAAGGATCTATCTTCTTTGGATTGTAAGTGTGTTAGAGAGTGGTTAGGAAGGTTTATCATGCTGTGGTGTGCGACACATTTATCTGCATGACAGTGTCTAGAGGTAGTCTAGTGTGAAGGGGACATAGTCAAATGCATGGAATAATGCATTTGATAAATTCACCCTACTTTCAGTCCAAGCTATTTTCATCTGTGTCAGTCCCACCTGTTTCCTGTTCTGACCTGTGGGAGTTTTGTTCCTTTTCTTAATCTCTCCTTGACATTCCTGTAGGGGCTGAGGATTTTACCAAGGCTTCTCCCTCAGAACTCTCTCTAGGAGGGATGGGGAGAGCTTACATTAGTGTCTAGCAAAGGCTTCTGTGTAGCACAGAAGGGTTCAGATGGGTGAGGCACTTGTATAGCTGGAGGGATGGTAGTTGTGAAATCAACCCAGACAGCATCAGCAGTTACATCTTACAGTCGAGATCTTCAGAGTTCCCTAAAGAATATATCTACCCAGGTTTCTTTAACAGTACCTGAGTATTTCAGCCCTTCAGTAGTCATGTAAAATCTATTCATCTAATCCTCCTCCTACTATGAAATTGTATGTGTGGCATGTCTGAGGTTCCTTACTCGTTCTGGGAGTAGTATGCTGAGATTAGCATCACAGGAAAGCCAGTAATGCTTGAGTTTAGTCCACTTACAGCTCTGCCAGTATTCCCCAAACCAGGTATTGATTCATGTCTTTGGACCTGGTATCCTATATGGTTTTGATAGTGTGGCCTGTTCTCCATGAGCTGCTGAACTGCTATTGTATTACTGTCATCTGAGTTCTGTTTGCACAGCGCAGCCACAGCTTGCAGCACTTCTGTTCTCCTTCAGCACAGAACTGACATTAGGATGGAGTGCTGTATTGGGCTGGGTGGCAAGTGCTCACTGCAGTACCTTAGTATTCATTTATCTTGAATTTGAACTTTGTGTGAGTCCAGACTGCCCTGTTTTAGTCACCTCTATATTTTAATTCCCAGAGCATCCAGAATATCACCCAGTATATTTTTTTCTAAGCTTGAGATGCTGTCACCAAGTGGCTTAGGACTAAAGATCCTCCCGCTCAGCTGTATATACTTTGACAGTGTCTTTCTCTGCAGGGATTGCTGTGTGCATTGGTATGGCCAGCACATTCGCGTATGCCAACTCAACACTCCGAGAACAGGTTGCTCTGAAGGTGAGTACAGTATCTTACACTGTTATGTTCCCATGCAACATCACTCTTTGTATACAAAACAAAGTCTGTGTTGAACCTTCTTTTGCAATGTAGGGCTGAATGCCATTATATGCATACAGATCTGTCAGAATAAGAGTACTGTGCCATAATCCTCACTTCCTCTTCCTACTTCTCCCCGTTGATGCTCTCCCACAGTTTCTATCCTGTTCTTTTCTGAAAGTGTTGCATACTAAAACAAAGAGAGGAAGGGTCAGGGATACTGTAATCTGCTTTTGGCTCTGCCACTGACTGGCAGTACATCTTCAAGCACTTCTCTGCACCTCAGTTTCCCATTATATACAGCAGAGGTGCTGAAAACTATTTCAGTAGTTAATGATGAGTTTTAATTTATTAGCATTTAGATAATGTTTTAAGATGTTCAGCTGAAGGATTTTGTAGATGCATTGCTTGCTAGTATCTTTATAATGCTGTTGATAACATGCTTAGCATATAAAGAAACCAGCAGATATTTTGAGGTCTTAGATCTTCAGTGTCAGCAGAATACTTCAATAGCACTGAAAGCACAAGTCTGGAATTGCTTTTTTGTAAGAATTAGATGGGTGGCACAAGTGTATACTTACATCTACCAGCAGCAGTAAAATAAATGGGATACAATGCTGAATGAACAGATAAATTGCATGATCATGTGATAGATTGCTGTTGCCTTGCACTTTGCACCTCTGTCTTTCCAGCAGTATGCCCCTTAATCCGCCTGCTTTAAATCTCGACCTAACATCCCTGGCTGTTGAATAGCTACGAAGAGCTATTTTCTTAATAAATCAGATCACAGGAAAAATGCTGGGTTTTTTCCTCCCAGGAGTTAAATTTACTCACCAAAATTACACTGGGCCAAGACCCACACCAGGATCTTCTGCCATCCAGCTTCTGTCTATAATGTTCCACGTCTTTTGAAATGTAAAATTTGCCTTTCTTTTGACCTTTAATTATTTCTTCAATCAAAAATGTGTGTTCTAGAACCTCCATGCATTCAGGTAACATTCATATGTGCTGCATGTAGTGATGGGTTATGTTATATTTAATTTAGCTAAGTCTTCTTCTAAGTGACTTTGGATCTGTTTGTAAGCCACTCCTTTGATGAAGTGTCATTCCAAACAGGTGACAGCTTAGAATTATAGGACAATATATGGAACTTTTTTTTTTAATCTGCTTGTCAAACTGCATTTTAAATATCAGCTGAATTTAGATGTCCCAAGAAAGATCCCAACTTTGAAAACTGCATTCTGCAAGTAAGGCTGTAATTTTCACCAGTGTAGGTCGATTAATTTCTCTGAAGTTACTTTGTTTGAGAAGGTTAGCCAAGTGAGAGCCATTTCTGCTTGTGTTTATATGTCTTTACCTAGCAGCCTATTTCTGAGTCTTAGTCCTATGTAAATAAACTAATTACTGAATACTTTGTTGCATATTTGTGTCCCCTGGGCTGGTCTTGTGTTTTTCAGCAAGGCTAAGTGCAACCCTTGAAACTTTGAATTTATCTTCTCTGCTTCTTTTTCTTGCTCAGGAGAAGAGATCAGTGTTGGTTGTCTTCTGGATCCTGGCTTTTCTCACTGGAAACACCTTGTATTTGCTTTACACATTCAGCTCTCAGCAGCTGTACAACAGGTGGGCAAAACTTATATTGTACTTGATGGAAGCAGGTGATAATTGCCAGGGAGGAAAAGAGGGAAGCCCCCTTTTCCCCGCACTTTGAGAGGAAGTGTGTATACTTAAGGTATCTGCTGTCTTTGTTACATCTTTTTAATACCTTTCAATGCAGGAAAAGAATGTGTGCGTCGCTTCTACCAGTGGACTATATGCTCCTGTCAATAAATGGCATAACCAGGGTCTAAACAGGCCAGGGTGTGATGATGTACTACAATGTTGCTGCTTGAAACATACACACTTGCAATTTTCTTATGTATTGAAGCAGGGTGGATACTTTTTTACAGTGAGACTTCTGAATTTCCATTTTGACCACTTTGAACATAAAGAGCAGGTGTTGGAAGCAGATAAGAAACTGACCCACCATTTTTCCTCTTCCTGTAATGTTTTCTCATCTCTTCAGTCTATCAAGCTTTGAGTCTATCACAGGAGATAAACTGGAGAGGAAATAGTAGTGTTTTACTTCAGTGTTCTCAGGGCCTGTATCTGAGGTAATTAAGATAGCCTCCCCTTTCAAATTCTGACTAAAGAGGTTCTCAAATACAGCAAAGTTGGTACCTGTGGAATTGGTTGGTACTATCACTGCTTATTATAAAGCAGGGATTAAGTGACAGTTGGGAGGCAAAGATACAGAACTTAAGCAAGGGGATGGTAGTAGAATAAATAGGAAGAAATGGAGCAATATCAAAACTAGTTACTTGAGAAAGTAGTTTTGATGTTAGTAGCTAAAACCGTATTAATTATCTTCCGAATAAAAATGTTATTTGTCCCACTGAAGGGAACTTAGAACTTCAGACTGAAAATACAGTGTGTGTAACATGCATCAGTTGTGTTATGGCTAGATGGCTCTTGAGTTTGTCATTTATTTTGTTGCCTCCCTGCTTCTTCCCACCAATACTGTCTATGCAGTGGAAGAGTCAAGGTCTGCCCACAACCCTGGCAGCCTTTGAAATTACCCCAAATGTATTTCGGTTTGATCATTGCAAAGCTGTGTATGTAAATGCTTCTAGAAAGGGGGAGAGATGAGAAGGCTTTTATGTGTGGGTCCAAATGGGAGTGGCAAGCCTTCGGATACTCTGTATAGGGCTTGTAGGAAGGAATGCAAGAAAAGAAACAGGTATGGCAGAAAGGTGTGAAAGCATTAAGAAGAAATTTGTTTGCACCACAGGGAAACAGAATATCTCTAAGAAGGTGGTTACGGTTAAAAGCATGAATGGAACTAGCTTAAAATAAAGGATAGAGCATCTAAAATAAAAGGTCTTCAGCAAATTGGGGCCATCCTACACACTGTTTAGGGTGTGGTTTATTAACAATGAGGAGACTAGGCAACTGCTACACTGAAAAGCCCTATTCCTGCACATGTAGCGGTGCCTGCTGCGTCATGCTTGGGCTAGTGTATCTGTTGCTTGCTGTGTGGGGATCTGTGACTGTTCACGAGGCAGGCTTGTGAAATTAGAAATAGCTGCTTCAGTTTTGTTTCTTTCTGGCTTATTTTTCATTTCCTGATTTATTTACTTTTTGATTGTTTCTAGTGCATGAATAGTAGTAAAGTCTCTGATTCTGTTTCTGTTTTTAGGGTGTAATTTTACCTGTTGTGCTGTGCCAGTGTTGTGAGTATTTTAAATTCATGTTCAGGCTTTTCATTCTGGGTTGGTTATTTTGCTTTTGCTTTTATTTTTTTATTAAGTTTTTGCTTTCTACCATGAGGCTATAGTAGGTAAATATCCTGAAGATGAATCCTGCTTTTTCAGTCTGAGTAGGGTCCAGTCCTCATTGCTGCTCAGGTCAGTAGCTCCTGCCCATTGCTATATGACGTTCTGCTGTCCTGGACTCCCCTTCATTAAAGAGCAAATGTTCAGCCCAGTCAATAACATTAAGTAAGGGGCACTACCTTTTTGGATCTTTGGTTCAGGTAAGAGTTGCTAATTAACAGAGCCCAGCTCTAGTTCTGCTTCAGACGGTGGCAAGCCACTGTCAGAGCATGACACACCTGAAGTTCTGACCTTTCTGTCATGTCTAATACAGTGCTTCCTTCGTCACCAGTTTGTTTCACATGCAGAAGTAGCTTTAGAGACTGCTGCCTCTGCAATAGTTCTACCAGTGGCAAGTCAGCCTCACTATGTTCTACATAGTGGTCTTGACGTGGCCATGATTTCCCCAAGAAATCATAATTACTGCTGACTTGGACTTCAAACTATAAGCTTTTACAAGCAGATCTGATAGAGCAAGCCTGTGCACTAAAGGCACTGTTGTTAGACCAAAGGCTCTTTTGCAGTGTGGATTGCAGGTTATGGAGATTGCAGTCTTCCAAAACAGATTTTGTACACATTTGGGTCCTGTTTTCTGATAGTGGGCAAACCTGCTGACCTCAGTAGAAATGGGCAAGAACAAAGTCAAGAGGCCCAGAGGAACCATGGGACTAATTTGCATGTCTTATTCTTATTGCCCTTGAGAACTTCACAGAAGCTCAGTGGAGTTTCTAGGCCTTCTCTAGCCAGCAGTGGATACAGCTGATATCAAGAAGCTTAAGTGAGGTTCTCCTCATTGGTATTTGAGCCTTGGTGTCATGCCTTTCAGCCTTATATTTCTGAAACCCAACCTTGAGAGGCTAGACTTCTTTGACCTGATGTGGATTGTGGGCATCGCAGATTTTGTACTGAAGTACCTCACCATCGCATTGAAATGCCTAATTGTTGCCCTGCCTAAGATCATCCTAGCTGTCAAGTCAAAGGTAAGAGTGTCTTTTCTTCTTCAAATACAGATGTGTGTCATTGATAATCTGATACCTTTGCAACATGTTTGCAGCATGAAATATGGGTAGAGGAAGAAAAATAATAAAATCTTTCATGAAACTTTGGCAGAAAGTCACCTGGGTAGTGAGTTTTGGGTTTTGAGCCATCGCAGACCTGAGCAAGAGTGTGGTAATACCAGCAAGTAATTAAAGTCCAGAGAGAGAAAGGTAAGCATTGCTTGAGAAGGAATAGGTACTAGCAGCAAGATAACTCCTTTTCTGGTTGACTTTGTGCCAAGTCTTTTTTTTCTGAGTAATCTCTGTAAATAGATATGTCTGAAGCACAGATCTCTTCATTTAATGGAAAGAAATTGCAAGTACTTTGACCCAAGCAGAAAGCTGAAGAGACAAGAAGTAATGGTATTAGAGCTACTGATGCCAGAAAAGACAGTGCCAGTTCTAACCATGGGTGAAGAAATATTTTACTTAAAGGTGTACAAAATCATATGTAGACTAGGCCTAACTTCTGAAACTTTCTGACTACATTCTCCCTCTTGAAACACCTTTTCATAGTTTTTTATGCTTATAGATCTGTCATGCTGCCTCTTCCTCCACTAAGTAGTGTCTACCTTTCAGTGGCAAACGTAGCAATGTGTATTATTTACATTTGGTAAAGAAACTTTCTGGCAGCTGTTAGGATGAAAGATATTATCATTAATTGCTGAAAGTCTCAGGCTGGGCACTTAAGGGGATATCTAAACTGGGAATAGTTTTGCTTACAAATGACATGGGTGGCAGGGGAGTTGAGCAGTTTGTTCCTGCACAGCAGGGCTATTCGAGATGGTTATTAATTTATTTCTGGCAATTGTCCAGCTCTTTTTTTTTTTTTCTTCTATTATTATTATTATTTTATTTTGGGAGATTAATGTGCTAGGTCAGAACATAATCCAGCCTGGGGAGGGAGGGAAAAGTGATGTGAATAGTCTTCCCAAGATAAATTGCAGTGTTGGAAAAGGTTCACAGCCTTTGCTTGCTTGTCTGAGAGCTATCCCAAGTACTCATTAATCCTTGTCGGGAGAGAAGAAAGAGAAGGGGTCTTTATTTGCAGCTACAGTGGGAGGCTGGTAAGATCACATCTGTCAAGGGCCTATAATGACTCAGAGCACAGATGCTTCATTTTTAATACCTTTTTCTGGATAGCAATATTTCTCACTTTTTTTAAGTCCCTTTTTGTCTTAGGACGTTGTTGATGGTCTCACTGTCCCTTGACATCTGAGTCTGCTGTTACCTACCACTATGGATCTGGATTTATTTTTATCCCTCTCTCTACACTGCATCCATTAAGCCAACCAGCAATGAGATCTGGTGTAACAAATTAAGCAAGATCGGACTAGAATGGGAGAGCTCCAAGAGAACGCCAGGGTGCCATAGAAATTGTAATTGGTAACCACATAGCTGAGCTCTTTCCCTGAACCTGGTGACCCAGTTTGCTTCTACAGACCAGCACAATGCTACACATCTTATTTTTCAGACGAGTGGGGTTTTTAAGTGTAAGCTTTTTTTCCTGAGTAGGACTGTTCTATTGCACTTTAGGCACGTTAACTTTGACCAAATTCTTATCAAGATATTTGCTATCTGCTGTCTTAATACGTGCCAGATACAAAGTTATTCTCTTCCTCCCCATATGCTGGTAGTAGTGTTTCTGCTTGTAGTTTATGAACTTCTGCACAGTTGTCACTTCGCAGTAGCAGGTAGCAAGCTGCTGGAGAAATATAAACTAAACTCAGAGTAGAGCTAGAAGATTTTTTCAAGATAGATACACTGAGAATTTTTATGCTGATAGAACTAGTCAGGACAGCAGCCTCTAGCTCCCCGTAATACAGGGCCTGAAGTGGAGATTGTGGCACTGTCGGTGACAGAGTTCAGCACCGCTGTGAATGGGATAGAGGTATTTGATCATGAGCTTCCTTGCAGTACCTTCTTTCTGGCAGTCAGTAACAGATGATAAAACTTGGCCATGGATGGAATATCAGAGACTTTGATCACTCTGCACTCAACCTCTGAGCAGGCTCTTCAGATTTTCCTCATTTTGGAAATTCAAAGGCACTTCCAAAGCTAGTCTGACTTTTCATGCTGCTCCTTGAGATTCTAGTCTTCTCTGAACACTATGTGGTTTTCACTGATGCTTGCATAGCCTTCCTAATACAAGGCATCTCCTCCAAATGTCCTTTTAAGTCTCTTACCTCTCCATATCCATTGTGATTGGAGCAAGATCAGATTCTTACCTTTCTTTTACACAAAGTCTTCTCTGTAGACAGAACACCAATTTTTCTAGTCTTTTCTCAGAGATCATTCATTCCAGATCTTACTATTCTTTTCTGGACTGTCTTCGGTCCCCCCCTGTTTTCCAGACCATTTCTCCAGTCTGATTATAATCTTTTTTTCCAGTGTTTACAGTCTTTCCCAGTTTAGTGTCGACTGCACATTTGATAAGCCTACTCTGTTCCATCAAGATCATTAATGAAAATTAGTGAACAGTACTAAAATCTGCTTGCCTCAGTTAGATGCATTTTGTCATTCTGATAGTGAACACAGTAAAAATTTGGGCTACAGCACTCAGTTCTCCCAATCTAAAGTATCTGTGTCATGTATTCCTAGTATGGCCCCATCACAGGAAGGGCAATATTTGGTTTAAGGTGACATCAAGAACCATCTTGGATTTATAGCATCAGTTTATGCTTTAACTGAGAAAAAGCAAACTAAAATTAAAAGGCAGAAAAAGTTTTTCTTTGCAATCAGAATACAGAGGGCAGTAAACACTATCATGAGCACTTCAAGTGTGAAGCATGAGGACTGCTATATTATAAGCATACAACTAACTAGCCAGAGTTCTCCAAGCCTGAATAACTCAGAAGTGGAATAACTCTGCAAGCAACCCCTCCAAAGAACGAGGGAAGATTGAAAATTTGACAAAATAATCCCAGACTTTCCCAGGTTCCAAACCAGCCTAGAAAACGGAAGTGCCAAGAGAGGCTGTAAGACTACAATCAGGCTGGAAGGCAGGGAAAGAAGAGCTTGCGAATAGGAGAGAAAAAGCAGAAAAAGGAAGGTAAGCCCAACATCAGACTCCAGTCTTACATCTCTGCAATCAGTGGGAGTTTGTGGGAGAGGGAGCATACCTGTAGCTAAAGATGTCCTTTCCTCCTCCATGAGCTGTGATGGGCACGTCAAGCTGAGTACAAGTTTTAATAGCAGCTGGGCTCATAATTTCTTTGCAACGGGGGCTTGGCTCCCACCCTGCATGCGGAAGGCTCTCCATTAAAAAAGGCAAATAAGATCATTTGGTTCAATATAAAATGAATTAAAGTAAATTAAACTGCGGGAGCCATGTGGCCTGCAGAGGCCTCCATTGTTGTACACACATAAATGGCAGCTTTTCATTTTCACTGCTAAGGAATGACAGCTTGAGGGGGGTGGAATTAAAAATAAGGAAATAAATAATAAAAAGACAGAGTTGCCAAATATTTCCTTTAGGAAATCCCAGGTGTCTGCAAGTCTCCCATCCCCTCCTCATGCTGTTGTCAGCAATCTAAGCTGGTGTCCTGGAGAATAGTGTGAAGCATGCAGGGGGAAGGGGGACAAAGAAAACAAACCCAAGAGAACTGTAAGCAACTGGTATCCCAGGTTCTTTTATATATCCCTATCTCTATAGGGGAGAAAGATACTAAGGACACACTGTTTTCCAGTGGTCTTAATGGCTGATGTATAAGAAAGGCCCTAAGTAAGAAATGTCTTTGCAGGCTCGATACAGATGTGCAGCCAAGTTACAAGGGGCTGCATTTTCAGAAGTCTGAAAATTCAAAAGGAAAATACATTTGTGTGTTGAAAACACAGTATGAAATTACTATTGAATAAATACTTGTCAGTTTTGTTTGAAAGCTGGATCTAGACATTGTAAATGGGTTTTTTTGTGGCAAGACTGACATTACTTATGTGACATTTTTTTCTTTATGCTGTTGGTGTCAGTGGCAAGTGTACAAATACTAGTCCGCACTAGCAGTGTGGACTCCTTACTGCATCTTTGAAAATATTTGCTTGTTAGGATTTTTTTTGGTGCTTTTTTTTTTTTTTAAAGTACCATCTCATCAAATCTGGTTGGAGAAAACTTGGCCTGTATGTGGCAGCCATTCATTACATAGTTTTACACTTGGACTTTGGACCAGATACTTTTTTCAGGTGCATACCATGTTTCCTAGGATAGATGGTTACAGCTCTGCCATGTAAACTGGCACACTAAGCTTTCCATATTCCTTCAGAAGCTGCACCTTGCACATGAAAGAAATATCAGAATGACGTTTGCACAGAGTGGTATGATTTGGATCATTCAGCTATCTAAAGTCAGTGTATTACAGTGTCAGCTCATCTGTGACAACTGTGTATTCTGCAAGTGTGAAGCTAGTGAGACTTGACTGAGTAGCCCCAGTGCTCTTCCATGTTCTAATGGAGCACAAGCATATCCACAGTTACTTTGGTTATCGTGTCACCACCTGTTTCTGTCTCTGTGCACAGCCATGTATAATTATACAGTTACTGTAAGGAAAATGAGCACTCACCTTATAGTGAATAGAATTGTTCTGCAGCCTGCCTCCATCTTGTGTCAGAGCTCAGCTCCATGGGATACCATGGTCCAAAAGCCTGGTGCCCAGCCATTCTCACTGGGCAGACTGACCCTTCCTCCATCACGTGACTAGTTGCACAAATGACTTGCGTGTGCAGAAGTTTTATGCTCCTTGAGCAACAAGCTGTTCTTGCACTAGGCATTCATGTAGAACACATGACATAGAACAAAGTCCATCCTTTTACACTGGGGGAAGGAGGGCAAGTTGGAGCAGTTTGCTGCTGCCAAAGCATTTTCTCCAGGCCACAGCCTCTTCCATAAGGCTCACATTAGGAGAGAAGGTGCCAGAGGGAAGTTGTATTAATTGTGATGGTAGCACCCTTCTAATGTCCCTGTAGCCATTTTTTCATCATGGGACCAGATATTTATCAATCATTTAACAAGAAGTTTGTGTACATTTTTTTCATCCTGAGAAAAACAAGGTCTGTTGGAGCACTTGAGTCCTCTAGATGCTGATCAAAAAAATACAGGAGCATTAAAAGAAGCACCGGGAGCAGGATGTATGTATGTACACATAGATGATGTGTTACAAAAAAAATATCTGGGTAAACATCTTCCAGTTCCTTGTCTGTGCTCTCCTGTACTGTGTAATATGCAAATTAATTCTAGTCTTCTCTAACAGTGTGGCTAAAGTGGTATTTCCAGATAGGTGACAGCCTATCTTCTCTTCACCCTCTCCTTGATGATCTTGGATACTATTTGAGGAAACTCACTCAGAAATAGATTCACTCTTCTTGGACAACAATCTGAGCCTTGATCCTCTAGAGCCACGGGAACTATGTGATGGTTCTGCAAAGACTTTTCCCTATTGCAGCCTGGGACAGATGTGGTGTCCCAGAGTCAGAAGTGTGGGTTTTATTCCTTATGAAAGAAAAAGACTAACTGAAGCATGAGACTAGGTACTGAAGAACTGGGACTCTTCTCTGTCCCTCTCCCTTACACACATTGAAAGTCACTGCTGCTAAACTTTTTAAAGGAATCATTGCTCTTAGGTGCCTTCCAAGTTTAACTTTCCAGTTTAAGATAACCAAGATGTGACTTTCAGAAGTGCTGTGCACTAACTAAAAACCTGATTTTCCCCTCTAGTCCCACCTTGGAACTACTCCTCATTAGTCTTGTATGGATTTTCACCAGCATCCTCTGTGTCACAATCCTGTTTACTGCTCCTACCCAGCACTTTCTTATATTGGCAATATGACCTGAAATCTCAGCAGAGCCTGCTCTCCTCTGATCCAAATTGCCAGCAGGTCTCAAAAGTTTTTTCTCGCATCTTCCTGTTTCAGAATATGTCCTAATGCTGCTGGCAACAGAACAAGTGAGACTTGGAACTTCCCTCGAGTGCTAATCACAACTTACAGTTGCCTCATTGCAACTTCTCTCACTTCTCTTACATCCCATTTTAATTCCACTGTGTAAAACCTTAGCATGCCTTTCTGTTTCCTTCTGTGGAGGCACACATGCACACTTATGCAAAGCCTTATGTCAAAAGACACTACAAAGTCAATGCTCGGTTAGGCTATGTGGGAATTAGCATTGCTTCTGCAGCTGTAATTCGCCTGCTTTGGTGTGTATATATTGTGATTCATTTTTTAATTATGTGATTCCATGTTATTTTTCTGCAAGACTTCTTCCATCCATCACCAGTATATACTGTGCCCCATAGATGAAGCAAGGTGAGGTATTAAAAGAAGCTGTTGTAAAAACTGGAAAGTGCATAAAGAACAAAGAGACCATTGGAAGAAGAATGTTCTACAAGTTAAAGCTGAATGCTGCACTAGAGAATAAAATTCCATCCTTTATGTTGCCAAATAATTCCTATGTGATTCCAGAAAAGTCATGTACAGCTGCAAACTGAAGTCAGTGGTTTAGCTTTTAATGGTAATATGATCTATAAAATTAAGTGCTTTATAAAAAGTCTAATCCCAGACATCTCTGCTTTGACACCAAAACAACCTTTCTGTAACCTTAGTCTTTCCATGTCTCAAGTGTTCATTTAGAAAATGCAGAGAATAGCTGTCCCTTATGTCAGCCAGCAATGTGAAAATAAGGTGTTTTTTTTTAAATCTTTCACTGTATTGGCGATGTCATAAAGAGACTGAAGAAATGGTAGTATTTTGCTACTCCAAACAGAGCTCAAATAGCATGAAGTGATAGGATGCAGGTTTACCATCAAGTAATGAGGATGTAAAACAGTACTAAAAAGTTACATGCTTAATGAATACCGCTCACCCTCTGTGAAAAAATAGTATGTGTTCACATCATTAAGGACTGTATAGTACTGCATGTACAGAAAGAAAATTGCAATTTTCTGAAAATCCTGAATTCTTCTCTTTCAAAAGTGCTTGATTTAAAGTATAAAAATGGTCTTTCTATGTGGTGAAGGAGGTAGGGGAAAATGCAAGGTTATACATGAGTCATTGACTTAGTTTTTAACAAAGCATTCTGGAAGAGAAAGAAAAAAAGGAACCACATGGTGAAATTTTGATATCACAAGGCTCAGTGGGGTTACTATAATTAGATCCGCAGCACAGTCCTTTGCCACTTGTGCTAATGAAGTGTTTGATAACAGTAGTAGTAGAATGTCAGCTTTTTCAGTAACTGACCCTACAGAGGAAGCAGGGTAAGCAGTGTACTTCTTACTTTTTAGTCAGGCTTTGCTCCAGCGTGTCGCAAGGGCTTGGTGAGAGGAGGGCAGAGGCTCTTTTCTGGTTTCTGACTCTACCCTAACCAGGAGCTATAATTTCAGGTAATATCCTATTTAATCCCTGCAGTCCAGCAAGGTAGGTATGCTTGCTCTGGAGGGCTGGCTCCTGCACAATCCAGTCATGCATTGGGACTGGCTTACAGGCTCACCAGAAATAGCTTTTGGTGATCTTGGAGAACTGTTCAATCTCTACAGTGTATTCAAAAGAAGATTCCCAGATTTACATGGATTTTTATGAAATAGGAAAAGTCACTTAACAGAAGCAGGCCTTGCCTTATTTCAAGCTGTTGTTCCAAGTCAGATGCACAGGAGAAATAATTGTATTTGTGCTTAATATAACACACAGTTCTTCCTAATCTTGATGAGAAATAGCTGAAATACTTTAGCTGAAGTTTTCAGACAAAATACAGCTTGAGACAAAGATTTGGCTTTGAAAACTTCAACTAGAGGGCCAAGATACAACAAAGCTGAAAATCAGAAGATGGAAAGGTGTATCGAGTGTGCTTACAAGTGATGGGTGCTGTCTGCAGTAAGTTACTGCTATCAGAAGACTAAATTTTGCTGCTGAAATTATAGGGAACAACCCTTGTTTTCTAAGCTTCTGGCTCAGAAGGAAGACACTTCTGCTGCAGCCCTTTGTAGAATTACTTCCAGTTTTCTAGGCACTTTTCCTAGTTTAAAAAAAGGGCTGGCGTGTTGCACTAAGGACTGAGATGCCTGACAAGACTTAAGTTTCTGTAAGCATTTACTGTAGGACTAGTTCTCAATGATGCTCAGCTGTCCTTGCATTGCTTCCCTTCTAGCTGTAATCACTCTAAGCTTATCAACAAGGCATTCTTAAATGGTCAAGGGGTTGGTGATAATGGACTTGATGGAGAGAGGCATCCATTTAAAACTTCTATCCTGTGAGGGTGTCACAGGTATCTAGCTTCTGAGAAATCCTGATGCCCTGCAGTTATCGTTGAAAACTGAAGACTTGCATTGGATAAAGGAATTGTGAAAGCTTTGTAAAGGGTAGAGATTTTGTGGTTAGAAAATTGAAATTTGTCCTTGCTGCACGTTTATTTTAGAGTCCCTGTGACCCATCTTTCCTTATGTCTTGCTGTGGGCTGTAGTGTTTTAGTGCCTCAAAAGCTTCTGTGGTAGAAGAATTTCAGCTTTGATGCCCCAAATGCTGGATCCAGAAGTTCCATCTGATGCAATGAGAAAGTAAGCAGTGACCTATCTCAGCCCAGCCTGCTAGGGAAGCAAGGTTAAATAAAAGATGATGAGTGTGAGCCTGGTGGGAGGAACGAGTCAGAGAAAGCAAACACTTTGCTGCCTTTAGCTTGCTGGTAGCTTTCATCAGAGCTGGCTGAGGAGGGGGAGGTGGAGAACTGCCTGTGTGAAGGGGAGGAAGTGACAGCATAGTCATTAGCAGACTGCGACCCTCTGTCACAGGGGCTCCTCAAATAAACGATGATTGTATTGAAGCATGAGGCTGGATAGAGACCTCTGTGCT
Organism: Elanus axillaris; assembly: GCA_026212715.1. Classification (NCBI taxonomy): domain Eukaryota; kingdom Metazoa; phylum Chordata; class Aves; order Accipitriformes; family Accipitridae; genus Elanus; species Elanus axillaris. The sequence continues at coordinate 2,058,333 of JANZLQ010000092.1, read as the reverse complement.
AATCTAATAAATTGCTTGCATTTAGGACCCCAGATTGTTGCTGTTACATTTTTGCTATGTGATGCCACCTGGGATTAACAAGGAGGGGGGGCTTTGGGGGGAGAGGAAGAAAGCAGCCCAGGTCCGTTAGCAACCACTGGTGTGACCTCACTCCTTGTCCCTGGGGGATATGAGATCATGAGAATGCCAGAGCTCTCTGAAGGATTCGATTTGTTCAGTACAGCAGGATGGCCTGACGAGTGATCTCATCTCTGAGACCCTAGGGAAGGGCGCTAGCTGTTGCTAGCCTCATGGACTGCGGAGGACTTAATCCCCACTCCAAATCTCACCAATTAACAATTGGCCTATGATGACATCACTGATGACAAAGCTAACTGGGACAACACAGCAAAATTCCAGGGGAAATTCCTCTTCTCCATGATCTTATCAAATAGAAGAATTTTGACACGTCAAAAACAAATCTTTCAGTCCAGATAATGTCATTGCAGATTAAGAATAGTTCTGGGCTCACAGCTTGCCCTGACCTAGTGCCCTGTCACCAGTTCTCCCTTTTAAACAGTGGGGGACAGAACATAAACAGGTCCTTATTAAGGCTGGAGGCCCTAAATCAGATAGCTTTATTTAGCCAGCTTCCCTAGTCTTAGGTGCTTTAAAATAGAAATTATGTGGTAAGAAAAATCCATTTTAGTTGTTGCACCTCATGGCTGTAGCAAGCCAGGAGGGAAATCATGTTACCTTGCAGGTATCCTTCAAGGAAGGAAAGCTTTCTACTTGGAGTAAACACCAGACTGCAAGGTCAGCTTTGGTGAAGCTTTACAAAGAATTGCCCATTCTTTGAGTCTCTTTTGAGAGACAACCACTTCACCCAGCATGCTTCCCCCCTCCCCTTCTTTTCTTTAAGGTCCTCAGGAAGATTTGGTATCGGTGAGTTTAAAATGCCTTGAGGTTTAGGGTGGGTTTTTTTCCCAGCACCAGTTTTTTTTTTATCTGTGTACTGTACAAGAGTCAACACACACCTGAGTGGAAGGGGAAGAATGCTGGCAAATAGATAATTAATCCAATTCTTTGGGATGATCTAGAAAGTTGTCAGGAAGGCTGATGTCACCTTACATTTAATCCCTGTACCTTCAGAAGGGGTGTAAGATCAGAGAGGCCTACATTGCATTCCTTTTCTCATTATTAATACTATCTACAATTTACATCATATTAATCCCTGTAAGTATTAACCTTTCTCTATTAACCTCTGTCCAGATATGCAATAAGGTGTATATCCATAATGTGCTCTAAAAGTTTTAAGATTCAAAAGCATAGAATAGCTGGATAAGTGACAGAGCAAGAGGAACACTATGAAACAACAAAGTGATAGTTATCCTTTCTATGTATCAAGTTAAATGGCTGCAGAGAAAGCTGCATCTCATGAATACTTGTCTTTGCACCATTTAACAGAGTGCATAGATGGACAGTGAACACAAATCCTATAAGCTTCAAGCCCTGCACCTGTTAAGTGCTCTTCTTTTGACTTCCTGACAGTAACCACGTATCACTTGTTTCCTTGTTTTGCAGGGAAAGTTTTATCTGGTTATTGAGGAGCTGAGCCAGCTGTTCCGCTCCCTTGTCCCCATCCAGCTATGGTATAAATACATCATGGGAGATGATCCATCCAGCAGCTACTTCCTAGGTGGGATCCTGATCATCCTGTATAGCCTCTGCAAGGCAAGTACCACCTCATTAATAACCTCTGTAGGAGCTGTAGCAAAAGCAGAGAAAAGAGGCACAGTTGAAGGGGACAAATATACCTCTTGATTGTTGCTATCACTACCCAGGAATGTAAGCTGCAGCAGCTGGGGACAACATGTGCTTTAGTTGCCAAAGGCATTTTCCTTCACCAGGATGTAGGCGTTGGTGAGCTAGAGGAAGATCTGTGACTGCTCATGTAGTGTTGCATCAGGCTTATGAAGTCATTGCTGCTTTCTAATACCTTTCTATAAAGGCTAGAGGAGAATGGGAGTAGAGTCTTGGGGGACCAGTACTGGAAGAGATGTTAGCAGTCTCTAGACTTCTAGATGCAACCCTGAAAGGAAGGTTGCAGACATTTAAATGTTTCTCTAAGTCTTTCAAGGCAGGGTAGGTACTCTGTCACTCACAGTGCTGAATGCAGCAGGGGGAAGAGAGGGTTATCCAAGTCCTGCCTAGATAAAACAGGTGGTTCTTGCCCCATTCTAGGTCCTGGTATGGCTGATAGAAGTCCAGGATCTCAGTGATGGACAAGAGTAATTAATGTTTCCTCAAAAATAAGAATGTTAAGACCACAAAGTCTACCTGTATAATTGTAAATGAATAGGTGCAACTTAGAAGGATTGCAAGTCTGAGATCTAGAAATAGTTGAGTTTCTAATTGTGTGTATTGAACCCTGCCTAGAGGCAGAGTAGTAGCTGAAGCAAACAATGATACACCTGTATTTTCTATCCCTCTGAGAAAGGCCAAGTGAGTCAAGCTTCCTGCAGCCCTGATGCTTGTTTCTGTCTCAGAGAAAGGGACTATGGCTTTTCAGAAGCAGACCAAAGAACCGAGAGGAGAGAATATATCCAAGCTGAAAACAGCTCAAAGGGGCTAATGGATTGCTAAGCAACACTAAGTCATACTCTAGTTCTCATATGAGATGTGGCTGCAGTTGCAGCTGTATGTTGTACAGGAATGGGGCAATGCAACCCCTGCTGTCAACGAATTACCAGTTTTTGTAAGCAGGATAGGCAGACGAGGTCACGGGAAGTGAAGCAGCTTGGTCACAGCAGGTCTGTGATCAAACCAGAAACCGAGCAAACATGCCAGAATAGAAGGCACATGAAACCAGCGTAGTTCCCTGGATACCCATCCATTCTCTCAGCTTTATGTTTCCTGCTCTTGACTCTGTGCTGTGGGAGAGCATCGTTGCCCCTTTCGGAGATGGCATTGTCTGGACCTGCTCTAGACAACAGCATCCAACCCTTCCATGTCCTTCTGGCTTTTGAGGTCAGGTGTACAGATCACAATTACAAGGGCAGATTTCAACTGATACTTCTGGTGCCCCTTCTTGCAAGTGTTATTCAGCACCTGGAAAAGGGATGTTTACCTGCAGTTCTACATGCCATTTCTTACATCTGGAGAAGTCCTCAGTGTGAGGAAGCAGTGGGGCCCACCTGCTCCTTGGAGGAAGGGGAGCCAAGCACAAAAACAGAGCTGGCAGGACAAGGGCCCCACCAGCCAGGGCTCAAAAAAGTCAGGCAGGGCAGGCCTGGAGGCAGTAGCCAGGTTCAAAGAGTCCAGGTCTTCAGCTGGTGAGGCAGGTCCAAGAGAAAGCCAGAACATCAATCCACAGGTCAGGATCAGGTCTGGTGAAGGCAGCCAGGGTCAGACACAGTCCAACAATTGCAAGGCATAGCCCTAGTGATGAGGCAGGCTCAAAGTGAGGGTAGGAAGTCACTCCATGTGCTGGGATGTCCAGATCAGTAGCTAGGCAGAAGGATGGCTGTGGCTAAACTGGAAAGCAGTACTCACATAGCACAGCTCAGACATGAGCTGAGGCCTCCAGGGCTGAGCTTAAATAGAGCTCCTTGGGCCCATGAGCAGGGATTGTGGGTGGAGACCCCAGGTGAGGCTTGTCAGGGCCAGGAAGGCCTATTAATATTAATGCACTCAGGGCCCTGGCACATAGGTGCAAGCAGTTTTTTATGGGTTAACTTGACGTTTCTGTACTATGAAGCCTTTATAGGTAGTGTTGTGATAATCTAGATTGGAAAAGCAACCTTATTTTGAAAAGTTCTGCTGGACTGTTATTTAGAAGCTCCATGAGGAAAGGACAGCTATTTACTGGCCTTGACTATAACTTAGGACCAGGGCTGTGGAGCACACTTTTATGAAAGTGCCATGGCTACAGCCTGTGCCTTTAACATGCATGTTTCTTCCTTCAATCCATCTAGTTCATCAGAGTTGTAAATGGAGGGATAGGCCAGATGAAGGCTGACAGGTCCAGGAACAGGTCCCAGGCAACTACTTAGTACCACAGCTGTGTCCAGGTTAGGATTAGACCTCTGCACGCTAGCGACTTTGCTTGGAAGTGAAAGAAAAGTGGGAGCACACTCTTCCAATACAGATCATGAAATACTAGGTGTGTGCATCCCATTTACAATCACAAGAGTTGCAGGTCTAATTCCTTGCCTGAGACACTGAAAATATACCCAAAGGAGTCCACATTAGCAAAGCCACAAACCACATTAGAAAAACCACAGAAGCCAATTTGGCACTCAGACCTTCTGTGTTCCTGGCAAAAATCCAGGGCTCAGCTAGGGCTGCATCCCCTTTCTCTACACAAAGGGCAGGCTTGACTTTCAGGAGGCTGTATATAGTGCAGCTGATGGGTGCTGTCTTGGTGTCTCTGTCTGGACTGTGTAAACATGAACCTCTGATTTTGGCGAAGAAATCCCAGATGTTCATCAGTAAGGGCATCCAGGTCTTACTTTTTGCCTAATGTGAACAGAAGCACTCACTGTTTATGAACCCAATTGTTGCAATCATACTGCTAGAAAGATGACTGATGCAACACAGACTTCAGTGCATGGGGTGATAAATAGATGTTAGACTACTGAAACTACTGAAAATCTTTTGTGGGTACAGGAAACCCCAGAGGAAAAAAAGTTGAAGGGGGTAAATGGACTGGGAGAAGAGGAGACATCAGAGCTAGAGCAAAGGCATCAGAAGCCACCCTGTAAGCAAAGCAACCAGAAAAAGCTGTGAATTGGACTGATCCCTATCCTTGTTAGAAGATAAAGTCTGTAGTAGTCTGCAGCCTCAAGTGCTAGTTGCTGACTGGAAGCATTACTGGAAGGACCCTGGGAGCCTTTTTACATGCTGACTGGAAGCATTATTGGTGCCTTCATTTGATTCCACATCTATTGCACGATGATCTCATTGGCATTCCCTGCAGTGAGCCCACTTAATCATGCTAACCAAAAAAAAAATAGAAAGCCAACTCCAGGCATTCTGGTGCCTTTGTAGTGCTAGTCAACTACAGCTCTGCGTATTCTGCATCACATCTTCCCCTGCCCTCCTAGCCGCATGTGGCCCTTCTCCCAGCTAATGCAGGACTGTTCTTTGCACAATCATTTTTTCATATCTTGTCTAGTTTATAGTGTCTTTTTCCCTGTGTTCTGCCAGCAGATAGGGAAGATGAAGCTGGCATACCAGATTAGGTTTTCAAGCTGTTTTCCCTTTTATTAGTAGTACTGTGTCTCCACTTTAAGAATGCTGAGTGTCTCCGCTCTTGCTCAGCCCCTTGATATTTGTAGGCAGTTTATCATCTTTTCCCCCCACTTTTGTACTGCTCAGCCAAGCTGTAAATATTTATGTCTTTCTAGTCTCTTTTCAGAAATCATTTTCTGCAGGCTCATTTTCTGCCCTTCTCTGAACTGCTTTTAGTCTTTAATGAGGAGCCCAGAATGAGCACTGCTCTCCAGATGCAGTTACATCATGTTTGCTGGGCAATGAAGGGAGGGGGAAAGAAAAGGACCTGGCATTGCCCCTGCTTTTTTGGCCATCTCTGGGCGTCTGCAAAGTACCAAGGTGCTGGAAAGTCACTCCCTTCCTGGCATTTGAAGTTTCTCACTCTTTAGGCAGATGGGAGCAACTCAGCCTCAGTCCTGCCTCTCATTCCTCAGGCCGTTCTTCTCTTGGTAGCATTTAATCACTGCACTCCGCTAAATCACTCTCTGCAGCAGGACAAGCAATTCCCACTCCTTCTTTCATAATATCATCTGGGCACTGAAGTGTCAGCCGTGTGGCAGAGGCACACAGCCCTGGAAATCCCCCTTTTCCCCAGAGGCTGAGGAAAGCCATTTTCTACCTCTTTGATGTGAAAAGACTGCCCTTCCTTCCCTCTTTCTCAAGCTAGGCACAGAGTTTTCTAACCTCATTTCTGGGCTTCTCAGGTACTCAGTTCTCAGGGTGGGAATGGGTCCATTTTAGCCCTTTCCTACTTAGTGGGGCTGGGCAATTTACCCAACCACAGCACCCTGATGTCTACTCCTCTGTCTGTCCTGTAAAGTCCCTGATTTGTAGTCCATTGTTACCAGAGTTTTTTGGCTACCCTTCTCCACTGTCAGTTCACATTTATTACATATTTCATGATCACCGTGAAATCGTTCTTGGCACCATTGTGACTTTGGATCTTTGTTCCCTCCAAGTATCCATTTGGACACAGTGTTTCCTGCATTTCTGGACCATAGACACACATGGGGTGGGGACACAGGTTTTGTGAAAAGCATCTAAAATGGCATGTCTCTGTTGCAGTCCTTTGACATCTGTGGTCGTGTGGGAAGTGTCCGGAAGGCACTGAAGGTCCTTTGTACCCCACAGGTAAGTAGTCATAAGTATTAGAGCAGTTTCATAGGTGGAACCTTGTTACTGTTGAATGATGGAGTTGAAAATTGTTTAGTGTACCAGGATCATAGAATAAAATAATTTGTTGTCTCTTGGCTGGATAAGCTGGTATCTCTTGTCAGGGATGTTAGGAACCTTTTCTGATACTGCCCTGTCCCAGCTATGGTAAGAGATTGTTGCTAGTCTGGCCTGTTTTGTCTGACTGGAAGCCCTGTGTAATATGGATTAATCCACTGAGGCCAAAACTGCAAGAAGCTGACAAAACTTTGTAGTGCAGAGTGTGAGAAAGACTTTAAATAGAAGTATATAGTGCCTGATGTGCAGCGACATTAAAAGAGATCCTACAGTGCACAGAAATTATCCCAGGCTTTGCATTATACAGTACTGATATTTAGATCTGTTGCAGTGAAATACTGTGACTTATGTTTTCAAGTGGTAAAATCAAAGACTGTAGAGGAAAGGAACTTAACATCATAGAAGTTTGTTAGAGCTTGCCTTGCTTATTCTGTGGGCTTGGGCTGGTCATTTTTCCTCAGCGTGTTTCCATTTCCCCTATTACTGTTTCAATAGGAGAAGCAACATTTACCTTCCGCATATTTAAAAAGAAAAATGGAGCCTGTGGGTGCTGCTGCTGTTATTCTTTCTTCTATTGTCTAACTTGCTAATAATAATACCTCCCACTATCTAAACACCTCTGCAAATGATGCTGAATTAATCCTTTCAGCTCCCTGTTGAGCTCATTAAATTTCATTATCATTGCTCCACAAGTGGAAGCACTAAAAGATGGAGTCAGCTCGAGGGGAAAACAAAACAGACAATACAGAGCTCCAGACTCCCTGTGTTCCGTGTGCTGGTGCCCAAATCCCCCTTTCCCATGCACAGTGACATAACACCCATGCCCTTCCCAGGTCATGCAGGGAATCTGGGTGTGAAAAACAGTGTCTAATGTATATGCTTAGCCACAAACCAGACTACTGTCAAACCCTTTGACGTGGGGAATTTTTTCCATCTCTCCCTATAACAGACCTATGGAGTTCGTGCTACCAACCAGCAGTGCAGTGAGGCAGGTGATATCTGTGCCATTTGCCAAGCAGAATTCAGGGAACCTTTGATCCTTATGTGCCAGGTAAGACCGCAAGATTCCCACTTCAGGTTCCCCCGTTGGCATTCATTTGGTTAACTTCTGCAGCTGGGGAGAGGCACAGTTAGCCTAGGTACTTCTAAAATAATTTGCTGGATCTTGATCTAGGTCCTAGTGGATATTTATTGCCCTCTTCTAGATAGCCAGTGATTCATGATAGCTGAGCCACTCTTTAGGGACTGATCATAGCTATTGAGATGGAGAAGACCAGCCTTGTAGTCCAGGGACTGCCAGTTGGCAGTCCAGATCTTGGATCTAGAATGCAAGACATTTTTATCTGACCCTTGGGGAGACTGGCTAGTCAATAGGCCAGCCAAATTACAAGCAAGTGCTACGAGAGGGGCATAGATCCAGAATGAGCCTAATAGGGTGCACAAAGACTAGTGCAGCACTATGTAATCATGGTCTGGCCTCTGAACACCTGGACAGGAATAAAATAGTTCTGCATATTGAAGTTGGTCACCACTGCCAGTAACTGGGAATTGTCCTGTTTCTCATTTGGTAAACACTGGCAAAACCTAGAGCTTAAGAGTGGCATGCTCTGAGTAATGCAGTAGTCCTAATCCAGTAAAACCTTTCAAACACACCACACTGACATGGGTTCTGTTAATATATCAGAGGCCAGCTGAAGGCATTGCCTCGTGGCAAGACTGGTGATGCTTCCCCAAGATTTTGTCTTCAGTCACTTGTAACTCGGTCAAGCTCTGTCTGTTGGGGTTGAAATTCTGCATCCTGGAGGCTGTCTCTGGCTGATGTGCAGCGTGCAGGAAAACCTTAGGCAGAATGATTCAGCCATTTCTGGGAGTGGAATTGGTGGGATGTATGCTGTCTTGTGATATCAAAATAAAGCTCGAGCCTTTTTTTTTCAGAGCTTTAACATTCCCATGCTTTATAACAGGGTTATCAAATTAAAGCAAGTAGGTCACCTATGCATCAAACATGCCTCTTACTATTCCTGTGAACATCTGTGCAGATGTTATCAAGCTGTAAGCCCCAGAGAAGCTATCTTTGTATGTGCTTATCAGAGTTGATATTTTGATGACTAACATTTCTGCTGACTCCACACATGTTGAGGACACCTCAGCTTCTTATGGCTTCTAATACTCCCTTCTTGCCCTTTTCCTGCTCTTCCAGTCTAGGGTTAGATGTGGTTGTGTGCTGGACAGCCATCCCTCCTGACCTTTGTTAGTACCCAAGGCAGGCTGGAGGGAGAATCCTGTTGTGGCTTAGTGTAGAAATGCAAGGAGAAGATAAGGGCTGAAAACTGACGTTTATAGAGAAGGGGAAACTGGGACTGCGAAGCTACTGACTAGGATGGGTGATGTCAGCAGAAAAAACCAAATGCACTAGGGAATAGGGGGAAGAAAGGGTGTTGTTTGAGCGAAGTACAGGCTTGTAAAATAAGCCAGGGAATTGAGGATGGAAACACGGTAGTGAAAACCCTCTCACCTACTTTGTTAGCCCAAAGGTCACAGGCCTTTTTAATGTGTCTTTCTATTGCTGTGTTAATAAACAGAGTAATATATCATTAGCTTTGGCAAACTGATGTACTAGTAATGCTGGGATTTATTTTTCATATCATGTGAGTACTATTAATCAGCTGCAATGTCCACTTGAACTTGAATAATTTGTTTCCGTGGCTGTCCTACTGAGTGCACACACTTGGTGACAAGACTGGACCTCCTGCCCTCATAGTGATGACGGCCTTTTGTCTCCACAGCATGTGTTTTGTGAAGAATGCCTCTGCCTCTGGTTTGACAGGGAGAAGACCTGTCCTCTTTGTCGTTCTGTCACAGTAGAAACCCTGCGTTGCTGGAAAGATGGCACCACCTCTGCTCATTTCCAGGTGTATTAAAACCAATACATACCAACAAATGGAATAACATGTGTGGACAGAAGAAAAAGCTGGAAAATCTGGTGATCCCATGCCCCTATTTAGTTGCCTGTGTATTTGTTGTCTTAGTCTTTCTTTCAGCTCTGTTTCTCCAGGAGCCAACAGAACAATAATTGTTACTAGCCAGAAACTTTATCCTCAAAGGCAAGAAAGATGTGTTTTACGTTATGGCAAACTCCATGGCTAAGCTACAGCCAAGATTTTTTCTTGAACTTACACGGTTATAAACTGCCTGGGTTGTTTCCTTTTTTCCTGTGCTTTTAGTATAGATAAGTATTGCGTGTATAAGGAAAGCGTACTGTCAATTGCATGTGTATGACCTGGTATACTGGAAGAAAGCTGTCTTCCTCTCCCTCAAACCACTGGTGACATTTTTCACATTAAATGGTCCTACCTTCCCTGAATCTGTAACTTCATAGAATTACACTGTTGCTGTTATCTTACCTTTGAGAAATCTTCCAAAACATTGCTTCAGAACCTCAAGTCCAAAGTTTATTTGGGGTTGGAGAAACATCATTTCCCAGCAGCCGTGGTTTTGCAATTGATGCCACAAATCGCCCATGTTGTCATCTTAATGAAATCTTAAGGAACTTGGGAAGCAGCACCATGCTAGTGAAGCTGGAAATGACACCTGCTTTTTTCTTGGAAATGTTCTTCCTCTTTGATTTTCATGATCAAACTTTCTGATTTCCTAGCACATGGGGAGAAGAGTGGGAGGCAGGGAGAGCTTAAAGTCAAGTTTGATTTGTCTAGGTGAAAAGTTAAGGTCCTAATCAAGAGCATCTCACAAATTCAGGTATCTCTGCAATATGCTCCTCAGTGCAGCCACTTGAGGCAAGGCTTACTGGTTTTAAAAACCAGCGCCACTCAGCATCCAGAACCTGCCTGGGTCCAAAACCAGAAAAAATGTGCTCACACAGAACTGAGCCCATACAGCACTGCTGATACCAGAAGTGATGGGGCATCAGGATAACCAGGCCCCCTGGAGAGACTGGGTTTAGTGAGATTTACTAGCTTGAGGGCAGAATTATACTGAAGCAGCTGCATTGCTTCAGGAGCCAGCCTGGTTTACACACAAGCTGGATAATCCACCTGTGATGGTGGAGACTTGACTGTAATACCTCTGCTTCAGAAAAAGCTCTTCGAGGAGATACCTTGTATTGTTAACAGGAGAATTAACATACTTTATATTGCTGCAATTTCCATCTCTGCTGAGGGTGCTGCAGTGGCACTTGCATGCAAATAGTTGCTGTTTGTTCGCTGGAGCTTTCTCCTTCACTAAACAACCTCTGCTTTTTGCTGAACGCCCAGAGAAGGTGCCTCATTAGGCAACTGTGGCATCTTCCATGCTCATTACTATGGAAATGGCCGTAAGGTTACAATCCCACTTGAGTGGGTAATCAGGAAGAACTGTACCTGGGGGAAATGAGCCTATGTGTATGTACTGACTGCCGCTTTCCCCACCTGCTGTGAAACTCCACAGGGAGAAGAATTAAAGCAAACAGGAGCTAATGGTAACAGGATTAAGGCTCAACATTTCTTTGGAAATAATAGTTCAGTACAGGTAGAGGAGAAGTGATGAGAGGCAGAGCCTGAGCAGGGAAAATAATCCAAATTTGGCTTGGGAGATACAGGGAAGTAGAGAAGGAAAAGCTTTACTTTCCAAAACAAAGTGATTCGATTCTTCTTCAAATGGATCCCATGAAAGTGGCGAACTAAGCCAAGGAATTCAGTGGCTACCTCCAATGGGAAAAGCCTTTTTGGGATGGGGGAAGAGAGTTCAGTAAGGAAGGAAGCAAGGTTTTCAGTGGGCATAAAAATGTCGTTATGTACGATAGTCTGGTATATTCCCCAGGAAAAGGCAAAATTACTGATTCCGGGGGGCAGCAATTTATGAAAGGTTTCAGCATCAGTTTTCAGTGCAGTGCCAATTAAAGGGTTGGTGGTATCTGCTTTCAAAATGTTTGAAAAGCCACTTCTGATTTTTTTTCTAAATGCTCCTGGAAAGTGTATTTGGAGAAATGTATGAAAAGGCTAATATGAGCCTAACACTACAGATACCATTTCATACACTGTTTCAAAATCAGTATTTTTTATTTCGTGGTTGAGGAAGGCAGGCAACCAAAGGGAAAGTACAGGGAATATTTTTTGCATTCTTACAGATCTTTTTTTTTTTTCTTTATTGAATGTCCTTTACCAGTTGGCAGTGTGAATTGTTATTCAAACAGATACCTCAGTGACAAAACGCAGCACCGCGATCCGTATGTGAGGCCTTCATTATGGGAAGAGCCTGTACCTGAGAGGCCATGGGTGCCTGAGACTCGGTGGGCCATCCAGTGCTCCACTGCTCTGTTAAAATCAATTTGTGCTAAATAGAAAGTGAAATTGTATGCTGTGGATATTTATTCTACTTGGAAGCGTAACAAAGATCCTCTTAATTCCTGCAAGATAAAGAATTTACTACAGGCCACTATTATACAGCCGTTAAATTAAACCAACATGCTTCAGTCCCTATTCTTCTGGCCTGGATGCTGTGGAAGAAACAGCTCTGTGCTGTTAGCAGTCTGTCAAAGCCTCCCTCCTCAGGTAAGTTATGGTGATGGTTTTGTGAGGCAGGATGATTCTACCCTCTCCTAGAACATGACATTTGGACCAGAAAACATACAGGGGAAACTTCAGTTCTAATGACAACTGATGAGATGGGAAAACAGTTAGGGTTACAGAAGGAAATTATTCTCTCCAATTTCAGAGAGAAAATAAAAACTGGAGCCTTTTTTTGCCATTGAACAGTTGGTTTTCTTTTTTTTTTTTTATTAAAGTCATTATAAATATGTACAAAGAGTCTCAGCATATGAAATTCCTTTTACAAAAAAGAGAAGCCACATCCAACCATAAACTGGAGTCTTTGTGAACTCCTGTCAGCAGTGAGCATATGCTTTGCTCTTGCTTTGGTGAGGGTGGAAACTTGCACAGTGACTCTCCAAAAGTTTACATCCAAATGGTACTAAATCAGTAATGTGCAAGGAATTGTATATTCACTGCATTTCATCTGTTTTATTCTGTTTTATTCTGTTAGCAATGCATCTGGGAGCAGACTGGAAAATTTGCAAATGTCCTAAGGACTAAAGATAATGGGAAGATTTTTTTCTTGTGATGAACTGTGGTCTTCAAATTGATTGGAAAGTTTATGCCATGAATACCCATGAAAACTAAGTCCCATTGTAGTTGGTTTTGCTCTCTACTTGGGTGGCATCTGTAACTAATAATGGATGTAACTAATAATGGCAGTTCAATACCCAGATGCTTTCAGTGAATATTTGTCAAGCTCCAAAGTCACTTTCTGTAAATATTAAAAAACTTCTGATATTCAAGTACTCAAGTATTCATGCAGAGTGAACACCGAAGAAGTCTGATCGGAGTTACATGAAAATTCACTCTTGTATTCAAATAAGTATGGTCAGAAAAAAATATTCACCTGTTTTGTAGTTTAAAATTTCTGTTGCAGATGGGGAATGGAAATTCTGCAGCTTTCACTGGAACAGCCAGCTTTTTCCCACAACTGCTAAGGGCAGAACCATCGTTCGGAAGACCTGAGCATGGGAGTGCGTTTAGGGTGTATGGTCACGGAGATTCTTGTGCAGATGGCGTGTGATTCAAGCCAGTAGGATAGGCAGAGAGAAGCAGCACAGAGGTGTCTTACGCTGGGGACAGGGATATACACTGGTACTGTGAGCAGAGACTGCCTTTGGCACGAGAAGGGCTTGCCCATTCAGACCAAGACAGAATTAGAAGATCAAGGCAGGAGCAGCATGCCAGGATTCCTCTCCTCCATTCAGACTAGCTGATACACTGGTGTTTTCCTAAGGCAGATCAAGTCCCATGTTGCGCGGACCTCCCTAGGCTTTTGGATTTTGAATTAACATGGCTAGTGAGTATCTCCTAACCTTCTGTACTGAGATGAAGAAGTTTAGCTCAGCGTACATCAAACAGTGCCTTGCAAAGTGTTACACAAGAATGAGGCTGACTTTGAATCTTGGATTCAAAATCAAATTTGCTGTAACCAAATTTGCCCTAAAAAAAAGTTGTGAAGATACTGTTCAACCGCTGTGGAGGTAGAATATAGCCAGCAGGTTTTGGCATGGACAAAAAGTGTTGGTCCAGGATCTAATTTGGAGCAACAGATAATCTGTTATGTATCTTAGACTTCTGTCAAGACCATGGACAGATGTTTTAAAACCATCTGTAGGACAATTAGATATTAAGGTAGATGTACTGTTCTGTGCTCATCATGAACCATTTTGTACATGGTCGTGCAGCCTTCAGAAGGGAAAGATCTTCAGTTTTGCTTCCCCATTCTCCATTGCCCCCTCGGTCCCAAGTGAGATTCTCCTCTGCCTGCTCAACCTACAAGGACTACAGTGATAGCAGTATTTAACCAAATTGTTTCATCTTACGAGGCAGCAGGGCAAAGCGCCTGATTCCAAGGAGTGTGTCGACATAGAAACTGCACTGGTTTAACCAAATCTGTTTGTAATCAGTTTCATTAGAAGGTACTGTTTCTGCTTTTGCAGTGGCTTTAAGACCCTTATAATTTTAGCATGATATAGAAACAAAGCAAATTCAAAAATCAGATTAAACTGATTTAACAAGTGTTTCTGATTTAAGTAAATTGCTTTAGTAATGGGGTTAGCTAAATTAGGGTAATTTCTGCATGCCTACATGCTCTAAACCAGAAGTATGATGGGTTTCTCATTCCTCATCACTGACAACTAATTGATTTTGGTGATTTGCTGTATGTTTTTATTGGGTGATGCCTCTCCTGGGCACATGAAAGTGTATTACAGGAGGCCTGGTCCCATTCCGTATTTTTTTATCTACTGAAAATAATCCTAAGAGAGAAGAGGAAGGAATCTGGAATTAATGGGATAAATTCTGTCCTGGGTGTAACCCAGCAGTCTGCAAGCAGACAGCAGTGCCATCCTAGAATTAATGTGGCCAAACGACTTATTTTAACAGGCAAGGGGAAAGAAGCTGATCCACAGTCGACACTAGACTGCTTTTTTAACTTGAAATATGAAGTTCCAATATGTGATGGGAGCTATCTTGGTGGAGTGCTGCTTTAAAAATTAATAAAGACTTTCCTCACAGCCACATTATGCGGCGTTCTATATAGACTATGATCTCATAACCTCCTCCTCTGGCTTGCACACGCACCGTCTGCTGAAACCTAAGATGAGGTCTTTTTTTTTTTCATTTAGAGAGCACTCCCCAGTCTTCACGGAGGCGCAACTGTGAAGCTAATCAAAATCAATGACTTCTTGGCTGCTGTAAAAAAAAAAAAAAAAAAAAAAAAAAAAAAAAAAGAGGAGCCAGAGAGAGGAACTGTGCTGGTTTCCTACCCATTAGTATGGTACAGAAGCCCCCCACCATCTCACACAGCTGTTGCAATACAGTAAGGACAGCACTAGGGGAGTATACAGCATGCTTTCTTTTCCAATACAAACATCAACCAGGGTTAAATCAGGTATTTTAAAAAGGATAAAAACACCCCTTGTCAAAAAATGGAGGCATTCAAGAATAGCAATTATACCAGAAAATGTAAGGCTTTGACAAATACATACCCTCTAGTAAGTAATTCAATGTATGTACAGTGAATGCTGGCTATAAAGTGCTGGTAAGCTGTTTCTCTAGCAAAGCTTGCTTGACCCAGCAACTAATAGGTGAAAGTCTCCAAAACTTAACCCTTGGTTCACACTAAACATCCAATTTAGAACTACCAAAGGGAAGCAAATCAGGATTAAAGCAGGATTTGGGGTACTGGACCTGCTCTTGTTTACACTTGGGAAGCACCATAGATTTGGTTGTCATTTCATGAGAAAACAGGCAGCACGTGTCTTGTAACATTTTTGCTAATGTTGGGAACCACCAAGGAGGAGACTGCTCCCCTGGGAGTTCTGGGGTTTTAGGGGGTTTTTTACAGAAAAGCCTGTCCACGGTGGGGTAGGACTGAGGGAGATTAGCCGATCGCTTTGCTCCTGAGGTTGATCACTGATTCAAGGGGCTTTCCCAAGGTGGGGATGCTATGGTAAGGACAGAACTTGCTTTCCTTTTCCTTTGCTGTGCTGTAATGTTTCAGGGGAATTGCCTCTTCGGGAGGAATGCTACTTGACAACTCAAGGCTGCAGCCCCAAATAGCCAGTCTGGCAGGACAACCAACGGCAGTGCAAACTGCATGCACCGAAGATGGAAGGGAAAATGGAATAATGCATATTCCGGGTGAGAAGTTTACTAAGCATTCAAAACTCGGGAGCTAGTAATTGTTAAAGGTGAGGAATATGTGGGAGAGCCCTCTCTCTTGCACTGAGAAATGTAAGCCAGATCCTGTGCCAGATGGGTTGTCACAAGGCTGCCTCTGTGTACCTGGGGTACACAGACAGAGGGTGAGGGAAGATTGTGGAGGGGAGACCTCCTGCGGGCTGCGAGTCCTGTATAGCAACGTGACGCATCCAGTCTTCCTGATCAATTATTTTCTGTTCAAATTTGACTGGTGCAATACCATACACATGATTTCACTTCCTCATTTGAGTGATTTGCAGAAAGTTGTATAGTTAAGACTATGCCTGATCCAGCAGTCACTAATCCAGCACTTGCATCACGGCTGAAATCAGCTGAGACTCCTCCTTTTGCTAGAGGAATTCTTACTTATTTCAGTAGGAGCCTGAGCCGGGAAGGAGTACAGGATGCCGAGTATTACTGAGCGTCCGGCCAAAAATGGCAGGAAAATGTTTTATCGGTCCCTGTGGTTCTGACACCATCCAAACTCTTATCAGTAGACAAACTACACTAAGCTACCTGATCCTTCCCAACACTGCACATAATATAAAGTAGGGCAAGGTAATTCACTGGGAACCATTTGTTCTTTTAGCATAGCCCTTTCTGCTGTTTGTGAATTGACTTGGATCAATAATACCCATGAATATGTGTGCAGGGGCCCAAAACACATCGGTGAGTATTTGACAAAGGGAGAATTTAGCTTTTAGATTGCTTAGAAAAATTTCTGCTGCAGTAGTGAAAAATGCAAGGTTTGACTGGGACATAGAGGCCACTCGGCTTGTTCCTTGACTGGGTGAGGGTTAGGAAGTATTTTTAAGAGAGAAAGAGCCAAACTTCCTTTGGAAATTGGGTTCTTCACATTCCTTTCTGCCTTTAAAAACTACCCCCTGCCACAAGAGGGTCAATATTCTGGTGCAAATATCTGAAGCTGGGAAAAATGTTTCTTAAAAAATGTGCGTAATAATTACTGTAAATAGGATCTGGAAGGTATCCTAAATCTGACAGGTAGTTTTGGCTGCAAGAAAAAAAGTGCTCAGTACTAGACTGAAAAAAGCCCTTTGACTTCTAAGGACAAGTTCTCCTGTTATTCCCTAGTCTACTGATTAGTCTAGATACAGTTCTCTTCCCTGGTTCACAGGATTTGAGACTGCTTAAATCACCATCCAGGAGAATACCCAGCTCCAGAGCCGCAGGACATTCTGCACTAGCAGACTTAGACATGTACACTGCAGTGAAAAGAGCTGGTGTGTCTTTGCCACCTCAACGAATGCCGCTTCCCAAGCTCCGAACCATCAAAAGAAAAAGAACTGCCCCAAAGAAAATTAGTCGTATAAAGTTCTGGGCTAGATTATTTGTTTTGTCTTAATTTATGCAGAGATTGAAAGGAAAAAAAAAATAGCACCTTCTCAACAAGTATTATTTTTTGCTATCTTGTGTATAAATATTAATAACCAAAATAGATTTCTCCTTGTCCCATGTTTCAGAACATCCTCTTGCGGAAACTGTAGCACCACAGAGAGGCAGTTTAGCCCCAGACAAATATTAAATGTAGCACCAGAGAAACTAAAGTCATAAGAAAAGCTTATCTCACCTGGTGCTATAGCGCTTAATATATACACACACAAACTGTCTGTTGTCCGAGCTGCTAAGCACCTGTTCCCCCACCGCCACGGCTAGGACATGCCCATTTTGCAGCAAGTTTGGTCTCTCAAGATATTACTTAGCTCTGGATGTACAGATTATTTTTCTTCCTGCTGCATTGGTAGGAACGTTTACGTTGCCATAAACAAGGTGCAGTGGAGAAAATGCTAGCATTACAGCAAGGACATCACTAATCTTTTGACTCAGACTGCAGGAGCATGAATGCTCAGACCACCATCATCTACAAGGAATGTTGCTTACGTTCTCAACAAGGCATGCACGTTTTAACGTATGCATACAGGAGGGTTTACATTCTTCTATATATAAGCATGTATGTGTCTCTGTTTTGCTGCTGGGCCCTTGAACAGCTCCTTCCGTGCAAATCCTTCTTCATGTTGCCCAAAGCACTTCCAACATCTTCCACTTCTTTCTTTATCTCCACTCTTCACAGCTGCTGCTCAGGCTCTGGATTCCCTGTAGGAAAAGGGGAAACAATTTTCTCCAAGGGCACAGGGTTTTCTCCAGCCTAAGAAAGCAAAAGAATTGTGTTTGGTTTTAATTATATTGATGCATCGGTTACAATAAAAGCTTCTTCTGAATTTATGCTCGAACCCTCCTGCTAAATTTACTGACAAGAAGAGGTATATAATTTATGGGGAGGATGGTTTTGTGGTTCAACACAAGAGATTACGCCTTTATCCCTGTGCTACTGCAGGATTTCTGGTGAGCTCTCATTTTGCAAGGCTCGTTCTTTTGGGTGCTCCATCTTCATTTACATCACGTTAACAAAAATGTTAACTTTTAGGGAAGCCATTAATTTTGTTACAGGTAGGCAATGGGGTGCATTGAGTATCACAGGAGACTGGAAGAACTCACTCATTCCTGGTTCTGCCACTGATTAGATTTGTGGCCTTGGGCAAACCACTTCTTTCAGTTGCTGCTGAAAAATGAGGGCAGTAATAACTTATTTGCCTCATAGGTGGGCTGCAAGCCTTAATTAATAAAGCGCTCAGAGAAAGGCACCTATCTAAGTGCAAATTAGCAGGAGAGGTGCCCAAGGGGCATCTACTATGAAATTCCCATTTCCCGCATTTATACCTAGGTTTATTGATACCAGCATTTGCTGGGGTAGATCCCATCTTTCAGACTATGTTGTCTAGTTTGCAGGGACTGTGACAATGAGCGATCTTGTAAAAACCTCCGTGGAGAAATCTCTGCTGGCCTTCTGGATGAGGTGATTTCACCCGGGTGGGAGAAAGGAGGGGGAGTAGCTGACTATGCAACTGCATCAGCTATGAAGTCAGAGTGTAATTTGGGCTGGCAAACAGCTTTGGGGCAGATTCTGACTGGCATTACTCCGATGTAAACCCAGAATCAATTCCTCTCCTCCTGCTTATGCCAGCGTGAAGGTTATCACGATTCAGTGGCACTGCCTCTGAGATGAACTGAAACCTCCACTGTGAGGAAAGAGGGCAAATCCTGGTGCTGCGACGGACTCTGAGTAACCCAGAACGTCTCTGGTTCAGCCTCAAAAGATTTAACCGTATCTGCTGTATCCCAGTTACTGTCAGCTGCTCAAGCTGCTGCTGCGCACAGGATGTGGCAATTACAGCCTCGCCTTCCCTCAGTTTACAGTCTTGCTTTCTAGTTTTGAGGAATCTGAAGCAACAGCGAAAATAGCTTGAAGGACTAAAGCCAGAATGAATCATCTAGACTTGAAGCACACTTTCATTTGTCTTGCTGTGATCAAGACTACCAGCTAGCCACACAGTTCCTATAGCTTCTGTATCTGCACGCACACAGACTTTCACATACGCACCCGCTCTCTGGAAGTACTGGAGGTACTTTAAAAGGTTTTCTGCAGAGCTACTTAGCTTTTTTGGCAGAAGGTAAATAGGAAAGGTGTTCACTACTTGAGAAGGCGTGAACATGATAATACTGGTTACACAAAAACAGCCGACAGAGCACAGACCGTCAATAAACACCTGTCATAATATATGCACCTGTCATAGTATAAAATAAGCAGCCCAGAGGTTCGGCCTCCTGGCCAGCACGCACAGGAGACGGCCCTTCCTTCCTGCTGCCCCGTGCTCCCACCCAGGCCTCCAGGGATCTCAGCCTGCACTTGCACGGCTGCATACTCAGGTCTAGGCCAATGCTGGGCACAGACGGACAGACAGCACCACGGCTTGCTCTAGACTTCGGAAACGTCACAAGGAGGAGATTCTGGGCATCTGCATTTCTCACACAAGATGTCTTTGTAGAGAGGTCTTCATAATTAACCACATCGGCACGGCTGGGGTGGGAAAGCAGGGCACAACCTGAGCTGCGTGTAGGGTACTGAGAAACAGGGCTGGCAATACGGAGGAAGAGCCTGCGATGCAGCTGCTCACGCTCCAAGAGGTGAGGTATTTACTCAAGTTACACTGGAATAAAGACTTCAGGAGTTGATTAAAGGATTTCCTCCAAAGCACAAACATTTGATCTTTATTTATTATTTCTCCTGTAGTAGCACTTCTTCCAAATGCCAGCTGTGAACCCTTGTCCTACTGTGCCATCTGTGGCCTGCAACAGATCATCCTCGGTGTCGTTATATTTTACAAACTGCCTCTCTGTGTCACTTAACATATAGAAAATCTTTAAAAACCTGTAAAAGTTGATAAATCCTAGAATGTCTTGAACTCTGAGTGATAAATCTGCTCTGGAGCAGGCAAAGAGCTCAGCACAATGTTTATGCATCTCACAAGCCCTATTCTAAGAGCTTAAATGGCTCTTAAGTTTTGCATCAGCCTCGTGCTGGCCTTCTGCATAAAGGTGAATTTCATGGAAAGAATAAAAGAGAACCCCAGAATCCTGGCCTTCAGCCCATCTTTCAATAAAACAATTTTGAATATCCTAGGCTGTGTTAAAGCCATTTCTGGGTGCATATTGGCTGCATTGCCAGTATCTGACTCATTAATGGAATATACTTTGAGCCAAATTCTGATCTCATTTACAGCACTGTAAATCCAGGGCAACCCAATTGACTTCAAATCTCCCACAATAGGCACTCAGCAAATAGATCAAAATTTGGTACTTCGGGTCTGAAAAAGGCTGAGGAAGGTCAAACTACATCCCATTTGTAATACTAGGTTGTATAGTAAGTTGGAAAGAGTGCCAGCATATCCCCTCTGCAGAGGTGCTGAAAAATTGTTTATTTTACGTGTCATTCATATAATGTAGAAACTTGGGGGAGGGGATTGTCCACTACTATCAAAATTTGTCTTTTACTTAAAAGGAAAAGGAATTATAGCTGAGTTCCTATATGAAAAATGTGGAGTCTATTGAAAACATGGATTGAAGTGATAAAGAAAAAAATCACTTGCTTCAAAATTTTTCATGGGAACCAACATTCCCTTTAGCGACGTATCCCTCTCTTCCTGGTCGTTTAGGAAGATGCAGATTTTACTCAGAAAATTGCTCTTATTCATTGCACCTATTAAGCAATAAGGTTGTGAGACGACAAATCGTGTTGGCTGATATTTGCAAAACCACCTCAGACAGCCTTGACACATCCCACTGCTTTTAATAGATATGGGCATCTCAACTTCTCAATTACTTTGAACTCTCCAGCCTTCAATCCTACAGTTTTATCACACGGCTTGCTAAGCTGGTGTTTACAAAAAAACCCCAAAAACAAACGAAAGCTGCTCTCCTCTGGGACGCTGAGTAGGATGGGCATGAAATGACTCAGGCAGGGGGTCCCTAGTCTCATCTCAGCATTTCTTTGACTAATCTTTATTCAGAGACAGGACACAAAGCCATGCTTCGGTAGCACCTGCATAAAGCCATAGGAGAATCTGAGCTCATGTCCCCTAAAGCAGTTGGCAAAAGGAATTCTGCTCACAGCTAACGTGTCAGCATGTAACTTCTTGACTTAAATTACACAGGCAATTCAGCTGGCACACATTCCACTCCTAATAAACAAAATAACAGTTATTGATATATTTATAGAAAAAAAAATATTCAAGGCCTTGGATTGCTAAGGGAGAGCATGCGGCAGGGACAAAACGAGGCGGCTCTCACTTCCTTCCTCACACAGCAGCAGGTTAATGAGAAAACAAGGGCTGGGCAAGAGCCCTGTCAAATTCCCAAGCAGCCTGCATCCGTGTACACTCACACTTCATTAGCATCTCTGTGGGAGACGGAAGGGTAACTTAGACCAGAAAACAATTAGGAAGGGGTTCAAGAGGTAAGGCGAAAGAAGAGTATAACTACTAGGGAAGAACTCAGAAGAATAGTGTGTCTGGGAAATCTTAGCAAAGCAAGATCAAGGAACCTGGAGTCCTGCCTTCAGCCCAGTTGGGCCCCCAACATAAGAAGGACACGGACCTGTTGGAGCAGGTCCAGGGGAGGGCCACGAAGATGATCAGGGGGCTGGAGCACCTCTCCTGTGAAGACAGGC
>JANZLQ010000092.1:1962218-2020800 GCA_026212715.1 Elanus axillaris | reverse complement strand
AGCACCTCTCCTGTGAAGACAGGCTGAGAGAGTCGGGGTTGTTCAGCCTGGAGAAGAGAAGGCTCCGGGGAGACCTTTTTGCAAGGGTATGTAGTGATAGGACAAGGGGTGATGGCTTTAAACTGCAAGAGGGTAGATTTAAGTTAGATATAAGGAAGAAGTTCTTCATTACGAGGGTGGTGAGGCCCTGGAACAGGTTGCCCAGAGGGGTTGTGAATGCCCCATCCCTGGAAATGTTCAAGGCCAGGTTGGATGGGGCTTTGAGCAACCTGGTCTGGTGGAAGGTGTCCCTGCCCGTGGCAGGGGAGATGGAACTAGATGATCTTTAAAGTCCCTTCCAACCCAAACCATCCTGTGATTTTATGATGATTCTGTGATTATGGCTGGGAATTGAAAAGATGAGCAGCTTCCACCTGGTATGGCTTCCATCTGAATGGCTTTGGCTTAAATACTATTTGGCGCTACATATTGTACTGAACTGAGAGTCCCGATATTTCCAGTTGAGGCCCCTGGCTTCAGCGAATGAACCTTGACTATGTCTTTTGTGTCTAGGGAAGAAAACAAACCTAATGAAACAAAGACAGTTATCAGATGGAGAGGGATGAATAGACCTTCATTAGGATTTGAGCCAGTTGATTTAGAGAGGATTAGAAGAAATTTAGGATTTGATGGAAGAGGTGGGGGGTTTGGGGCGGAAAACAAAAATCCCCCAAAGGCAAAACCAAATAGCAAAACCTATGTCAGCAAAAGCCTTCGAAGTCCTTCAGAGCATTATTGCTTGCTGAACTATAAGATATAAAACTGTTCCTGTGTGGAGCTCAGGGGAAACCGAAGTTTCGTTGCTGAGGACAGTTGAGAACTGTAGTAAAAAGATAATAGGAACACTGAAGACAAAATTAAATTGGGAACTTTAAATCTATAAATGACTGTGTAAGATGTTGTCATTGATCGTTGCTGAGTTTCTACGTAGTGTAGATTTGGAAATAATGATGTTCGTAGTTTAATAAGAGCTTTGCACCTCTCAGCCACTCTCCAACAAGCAGAATGTATGGGTGCCTATAAATAAAGCCGTTATGCTCTGGCTTTCGAGGCCTCACCTGAAACTCTTAAGTCAAGCAGATCTAATAAAGCTGACTTCAAGCCAATGGTTGGTTTTAATGTGGCAGCTCACAGTGGTGCTGTAAAGTGAAATGCTTGAGACTCTTTTATTAGCGATTTCTTGCAGCTGAGGCTCGCTCAGTGGGGCTTTTACAAGGGATTGTCATGCCAGTTTTGGTGCATTAAGAAAAGGCTGCATTAGGGACCCTTGGAAATTCATGCTTGTAAAGCAGCAGGATTCGATGTAATTTGATTTAAAAAAATCATAATAGGATAGGATCTTTATTCCCCTTGAATGTTTGTTCCTGAAAGTTGAAAAGGCAGTCTAAATTTTATGTAGTCGTGTCTCCTCCCCCTTTTTTTTTACTGTCTTTATAAAATGCTTTTAAGGCCTTGAAACTAGAAAGGTCTGTACAACATTGTCTATTTTGGCAGACTCCAAAGATATGTGTTTTTCTTTTTTAAAGGCAAGGCAAAAGTTGGTATAGTTTGGCTTTGTCTGCTTCTGTTTTTGCGTTAGCCTGTCCCTTCAATGTTAGCAGAAATGTGCTGCTGTTATGGGAGGGGGGCAGAGGTGCCGTTACTGTTGACCAGCCTTGGCTGGGATGCTCAACTCCTGCAGAACAGCTGCTTTTTTTGTGTGTCAGCAAAAAGCCGTGTGGTTTTTGGTTTTGTTCTTTTTTTTTTTCTTTGAGCAATATATGGATTTATGTTACTTTAAAGTCATATTGAGAGCAAATCCCCCACTAAACTGTAATGGTTTGAAATTTGGATTGTTTGGGTTTTTGGTTTTTTTCGCTTTTGAATTTCCTGAGTGTGTCCCTGTAGGGACAGGAGCATGAAGCACTACTTTTTTTTATTACAGGATGATGTATAATGCTAGAGAAGACTCGGTCCTGTTTCTGTCATTTGTAAGGCATTATGATTGCTGTATCTAGGTTGTTTTCTTTGTCTGGTGATGGAAGGGGATTGTATGTCAGCTAGTTTCAATTGACGTCTTTTGGTGAATAACTAGAACGTTAGCTCTGCTGGACTTGGATATTCCTGTTTGACAGCCGCTCTTATATGTAGGTGTCAAATCTTAAAAACATATGCAGGTTACTGAGCCCGCTCCCCTTTTTTCTCTCATGTTAAACTCCCCCCCACCCCCCTTGGAAGAAACAAGTCGTGGGGTATGTCTTATGATAGAATTCTAGATTCCTACTGGATGTGGGGTTTTGAGAGCAGTAATGATACTTGTGCGTCTTTACAGCAAGACCCATCAGCAACACAACGTAAACAAGATGACTAGAAGCTTCATAAAGTTTTCAAGGGGACATCTGTGCTGTTCATTGCAGGACGTACCGTCCCACTGTTTGGGGACTATACAGTATGCAAGGAGGTTGGGACCACGCGTGCAAGATGGTTTTGCGCGTACTGTGACCCAAGGAGAACTGTAAGACACGGGGTTGTGTTGATGGGGCTGACCTGCTTTCTGGACCTTAGCGGCTGTCTCCCTGCGGTGTTGTGGGGGTTCTGGTTGGGCTGACTCGTTAGTCTTGGCCTGATGCTGCATTTAATAGGGCAGGCTAAGACAGGCTCTTCCAACCCATCGCATGTAAAATTTGTCAGATCTTGTTACAAACTCTGAGATCGATCTGTTGAAGGTGGGGGGTGTTGTTTTCCTAAGCCTTGCTACAGGCTTTATTGCTCCAATGGTTTATATTCGGCATCGACTTCTTGCAAATCTTGACCAGCCAAAAGGATTTTGTACTTTCAGCATTCCTCGTGATACATAATTTTGTGAAGCTATACTTCGTATTGAAAGCTGTGGTTTTAAGAAGACTGAAGCAAGGTGTGCATGGTAATGATAAAATACCAGAAAGGAGATTAATCTTATAAAAGGAGGAACAAGTAATAGTTCATCTTTTGCCTCCCTGTGCCATGTTGTATCTGTGTGTAAATGTGGAATGAATGGCAAGTAAACACAAGGAGATGTTCCTGTGAAAGTGTGTTAATGGGAGGCCTAGATTCTTGGTGTAATCTTGGGACTGAAATGGACATTAGATGCTTAATTGTAAGTTGCTAAAAATGATGTCAATCTGAGAAGGTTTTTTTTAATCTTTTGGAACCAGCGTACAATTGATTACTGCTTTCACCGGTAGCGGTTTTCATTGGTTCCATCTGTTTTTTCAAATTAAGAATTACAGAGAACAAATGCTACTTAAGTTGGCTCTTAGCTCTTGAATCTTTAATTCTAAGCCCACAATTGATTATGATGAAGCTGTTCTCTCTGAAATGGACAGCAACTTGAGGCTACTTGAAAAACTTAATAATTCATTCCTATTTATGCATACTGTAATACAATAGGTTATAAATCACTAATGTCATACACCTAATCAGGCATTGTCAGTAGGACTTTAGAGATATGGTGGTATGATCTGAGAGGTTTTCTTAGCTCTAAATGTGAAAATAAATCTTTTTTTTTTTTTTCTCTAAACTTACAGTGATGTCTTAATTGTTTTCTTGCTTCTTTTCCTTTCAAAATTTTCTAATACACTGATATTTCGGGTTGGCAGTGTGGTCACTAAACACTGGTGTCCGTGTTGTGTGGAATTTTAACGGAGTAGAAACTCAGTTATTTTCAAAAGAATCCATAGAAAACAAGCATTTTGTTAAAGGTTTGGTCTTTTTATACTCTGAGTAGTATGAAAGGTGAACAAATGTCATTGTTTAGGTAAGCATTTAGTCTCAGTGCAGGCCTATATTGATTTATATGTCTATATTTCAGCTGTTATTTAAATCATTTGATATGAAATCTTTTTACTTATAACTTCATGATATATATATAGATAGATATATAACTATAAATAAAAAAAGTAAATTTGATTTCTAGGTCAGCAGGACATGGAAAGTACTTGCAGAAGATGAAGTGTTGTGGTACCGGTTGTGCCAACAGGAAGGATACCTCTTAGACACGAGCATCTCTGATCATTCCTGTTGGAAGCTCGCCCTCAAGAACTGCCGTGCCAGAGAGCTCACTTTGAAAACCAACTGGAAGGTAAAAGGGAATTTCTTTAATGGCATCCAGATGCTGTATTAAAATGGGAACCTGGTTCAAGCAAGTGGTAAGGAAAAGTTGGTCTTCTGTATTGCAGCTTCTTTTTGCCACTTAAAAGGGGAAAGCTGCTGAAGGATTTACGAGGCTTAGCCTTAGCGGTAATACCTTTTTTCCCCAATGGCTGATTACTTTTGGGAGTGAGTCTTTCTGTTTGCTATGCGACTCCACTGGCTTTGGTGAAAGAGAGATGTTTATACTTCACCCATCCCTTGATAATGAGAATCAGCTTTTCAGATGAAAGCTCCTTCCCCTGCTCATTACATATCCTGGCTAAAAGAAAGCTGTAATTTTTTTGCTGTTGGGATAGTTGTTTCTCTACCTAAAGATTATGAATGATAATGAAGAGTCATAGCTTCTTTCTTCTTCATTTCCATCTGTAAAAAATTCCAGACGGCAAGCATAAAATAGATGTGTCGTGTCTTCTCTCTCAGCTGCACTGCAACTTGTCAGTAGCAATAGCAAAGCTTGGAGTTTTTCACAAAGCAGCAAATTAACTTGGTCGATGAATGTATTGCAATACCAACACCACGTCTTGTCTTTCTGTGCAGAACCGCATCGGTGCTGTGAGCCAGCTGCAATATGAGCTGGGAAAAATTCTTTGTGATGTACATTCTTGCGATGGAGTTGTTATTGCTGGGTGAGTATGATGTTGCATAATGCTCACTTAATCTTCACTGTTTCAAATCTCATGTGCTGCTTTTTAATGAATTCAAAAGAAGCACCCATTTGAGGCAAAAATAATCAATTTTTCTGACTGCAGTTTCTTTATGGATGAGGTAGATTGTCCTTAAAGTGACTGATAATGATGGTTATCTCCAAGTCGTTTCAGCAGTGCAAATTTTTATTGTACTATTCAAAAAGCTATCTCATGTACATGTAGTCTCTGTAAAGACTATAGTACTTTCTGATGAACTGTATCTATTGTTTTGCGGTGGAAGCACCCAAATGTATTAAATTACACATCTACCAAAAAATGCTCTTTTTATTCTTTTTTTCCATAAAAACCTCTTAATCACAAGGGTAGTTCTGTGTGCTGTCACAGGATAACTTTAGAAGGACTGTTACTGTTCTCCACTGTTATTTAAAAGACAATCTGGAGGGGGAAAACCCACCCAAATATAGAGAAACTCAAACTTCTCTTTTCCTAATATAAAGCTTTGTCAGGACCCTAATTTAGTGTTAGCTATTCATTTGGTTTATGCTCTTAAATAGCATTTTAAGAACCTCACAAACTCTTAGAAGAGGTTACTGTGACTGTCTCAATAGGTGTAAGGCTTTACTGTATTCTGCTTGAATTTACAGGTTCAGTAATTAGTAGCTGTCCGGAAGAAGTCACATGAGTAAATAAAAATGATATCATCCTGGGAGCAGTCAGAGGACATTGTCTTTAACATACCAGAGTTCCATATTTTATGGTAGCACTTCATGTTAGTGGTATCCTTATGCATTGTGGGATTAGAGAAAACTACTTATAAAATACTGTAAGATTCACACACTGGCTATAAGAAAGGTGCCTTGAAATACGTTGTGTGTCGAACTCCCATATACATTGAAATTGTTTTGAATGCTCTTGGGCAACTGAGAGTGGAAATCTGAATTAGCAGATGGCAGGAGCGAGAGGAATTTTAATCTTTGATTGGTTTGTGTTGCATGCGTTCGGTTTTTTTACTGGATGCTCTTCCACTTGTTTTACTTCTGCATTTGGAGGTCTCCCTTTCTATTCTCTCTGCCATCCTATTTATTGACTATCGCTTCTCTTTCTCCGCTTCGCTGCTGTAATTGGTTGCGTTATAGCAATGAAAATGCTTCTGCTGAAGAGCGTTGTAGTCCGTGACCTCTAGAGGGGCAGTGCCACACAGCGGCTAACTCAATAGTGGCTGTGGGAAGAGGCTTGAAGAATTTGCGTGGCTGGAGTACCGCGGATCAGCCGTTGGCTCGTGTCCGATGCTGAGGCTTCCTCGAGCCACCGAGAAGGCACCGCAGCTCCCAGCCTGCTGTGGTCTGCAGCTGGGATCCAGCTCTGCAGCTAGCAGCCTGACTTCTTTTGTGTCCTTCAGCGTGGGCACTGTGTTTCCTGGCCTTGGCTGGGCATCCGCACTACTGTATCTGTTCCACTGTCTCTAATGAAACCTCCTGTACTTTTCTGGGAGCCAGAAACCCCAGTTGTCTCCATGCTGTTGCCAAAACGTCCAGCTCTTTTTCTTCATTTTCTCCATTGTGTTAATATCCAAACATGCAATAAATAGAAGGTAGGCAGAATAAATTAAATTTCTAAAGAACTAATCAACAAAGGATGTTAATCCTGCCTCTTCAACTCAAATAGTCCATATTTTAGCTTGGCATATTACAGAAGTTGGGTTTATGCAGTTTCACCCAGTCTTTTCATATTAGTTCCCCCGTTCCTCCGGTGTCTCTTGATTCTTTTGGGGAGTTTGCATCAGTTGGTATGAGGAAGGGAGGTGGTGCCATTAAATAATTTAGGTTCCTGAAAGGCTCATGAAAATAGGTGAGCAGGTAAGAGGCCACTGAGGGAAAAGCTGCACATACGTATCCATTAGGAAAAGCAATCTTAGGGTTTCACTCACATTACTTCTCAGTAATTTCCCTTCTGTGAGAAAATGAATTTTAGTAATGAAGTATCTTTATGAAGCTACAAGCATATAGTTGATAAAACAACCTGGGGAAATCAGAATTCAGCTATGTGACTTTACCTGGTTTGTACATGAAATGTTTAGAATATTAGAACACAGAAGTTACATTATGTCTTTTGCTGTTTACTGCTTGCCCTTCAGTCTGCTTTGGTAGCTCGAGATCTCTGAAAGCATCTCTTAAATTGCTCCAAATAGAAAACTATTCTGTGAATCTTGCCCAAAAGAAGATGAATTTGTTGTTCTGCCAGCAATGATCAAAGTCTGCAAGACAGTAGCATGCTGTTGTACCTCCCAGTAATATTTCCTGGTAAATATCAAACAAGACAGACTTGAAGTTATAACTAAAACTTCCAAGGACATTAGCAAATTGTGCAGGGAAATACTTTGTTCATTATGTGCATTTGCAAAGTATTTAGGATAGCTAGATTCATGAATTTGTTGGGGGTTTGTTGTTTGTTTGTTTGTTTGTTTGTTTTAAATCCAAACATAACCCTCCCCTTTCTCTCCCAGCTTATAGTATTGTAGTTAATGGCATTTTGCTTTCAAATTTGTCATAAAAGTGTAATGAATCTGGTGATCAATAGCTAGCTGTTGCATTCTTTCAGTACTGAACAAGTAATTTAATAGCTGAGGTTAACAGAAGTCAATTTTTTTCTCAGTATAAATATCAATTATCTGTTACATTTAATGATTATATCTCCAGTTTCACAAACACTTATGTGCTTAGCTTTACATGTGAATAATCATAGATTACAGTGAGACTTGCCATGTGCAGAAAGCTACACTGATGTGTGACTTTGCGAGTCTTCAAGTTGGTGATGATCTGAAAGCT
The DNA here is from genome assembly GCA_026212715.1 of Elanus axillaris. Classification (NCBI taxonomy): domain Eukaryota; kingdom Metazoa; phylum Chordata; class Aves; order Accipitriformes; family Accipitridae; genus Elanus; species Elanus axillaris. The sequence continues at coordinate 2,013,119 of JANZLQ010000092.1, read as the reverse complement.
GCTTTTGAGTGTGGCATTTCCTGGGATTTTCTAAGCAGTAGCTTGTGGCATCATTTACCTGCCTTTCTTCTATAGTCAGGTTGCTGCGCTGGAGAAAAATCAGGCCACTCGATTTTTAGCAGGTTTTTTGATGTCTGACTTCGGGGAGCAGCTGCAACGCTCTGGCTCAGCTCAGTCAGGCCAGCCAGGCATTACACTCTGTCTTTATAGCTGGAAACTGTGGCAGTGTATAGCAGCTGCTCCCTGGTTTCAGGACATTCAACTCAGGATCTTGGGAGATCAGAGAATGGTTATAAAAATTAAAAAAGGGATGGAGAGAGTTTTTCCAGCAGAAATGCTGGGGCTGCTTTGTATCTGGAGTCTTCGAGCAAAGCTGGGAACAAGCTTATTTGATTTGAACCTGCGCTGTGATAGACCTTATCTTGTGTTTTTCACTATACTGCTCCAAACTCTGCTGGGAAGTGGAATAATTTTTATTTTAGTTGTTGTAGAGCATTTTGTTAATCTTTCTGGAAAGGAATTTGTACAGGTTGTGGGCAGAGTGACTTAAAACAGCAGCTACAAGTGAATACATGGAGGCATAGTTTGCCTGAATGGGTTCAGGAGGGGATCTCTTTGTTAACTCTGTGTGAGGAATCAAAGATAAACTCCTACAGGGTTAGCTCTCCCTTAGAGAAATGTACCTATTTCCTGCACTCTCCTGTTTTCTCCACGCTGCTGCCAAAGCTCAAGCCAGAAGATGGCAGAATATCAAGGACTGATTAAGTGCAACCTGAGCTGCAAGTTGAAGGTGGCTGCTAGCAGCATCTCTTTCTCGGAGCGCCTTGCATTTACTGGCTGACATCAGATAATTCAATCTGGCCTGCATGCAGAGCATCTTGTGTTTATCATTAAAATTTCATCCCAGCGGTTACGATGCTTGTTTTCTGGGTCAGACCTTGAATCCCTTTTCATTTGAGACAGCGGTGTTTGTGGTTACCTCACTCCCAATCAATGTTGTATTCACCAGCCTTTCTAGAGTTACATGTCTCAAAGGATCTTCTTTAAAGGGATGTTGTCCTCCCCCCCTCCATATTCAATTCAAATGTAGTTTCATCTTTAAGTCAGAGTTTACTTAAAGCAATTATGTGTCTGCTCGCTTGGCTTTTATAAATTACTGCTGGTGATTAGGTTCACTGTACCTAATGCTGTCGTACGTTTGGGTTCAGTACAGAATGCCTGGATTTCTTCACCTTCTGTTAATAAAATCTTAATTTTTTAAAATTTTTTTTTTAAGCAAGCTTATGTTCAGACAGTAAAATTGCTACTTTTTTTTTCTTGGCAGTGTTGGCAGCCACGCTGACGGGCATTTGTAGTCAGAGGTTAGGTCCTCCTGGAGATAGCGATCTCGGAGCATGCATCTGGTCCTTGTTTGAACTGTGTTGTCATTACACAGTGGATCCTGTGGTGTAACGTGTCCATAGCGTGTTGTGAGACTGTTTTGCTGTTTGACTGGCTCTGTGTGAAATACTCAAGTGTGGCTGTACTTGAACCGAGTGGTAAACTTGCCTTGTGTTGGTGGCAATCATCTCTCTGGCAACTCGCCCCGTAAAACCACACCAAGCCTGCTGTGAGTCAGGCTGATGTTTTATTGTGCATTGTGTTAACTTTTTTTTTATGCTTGCAGAAAGGGCACTGTGGCTTTACTGCTGCTGTTTGTAGCTCTGAAAGCTGCCCAAATGAAAATAAACAGGAGACATCCAGTGTCTGACCACCCTTCCAAAGACCCAGAAATATAAAGGTATCTGCTTTTTCTTTCTTCAGTTTTCCTTGACTGGAGAAAGAGGGGTAGAGTGTTAGTGAAGAGCCTGCATAAATGGGGATTTAAGGGCATGCCTCTGCTGTGCCAGAGAGACTGACCTAGCAGATGCTGTGTGGAGTCCCTGCGCCTTTTGCAGACTGGGCTGGGTATCAGCCCCTGGTTCTTCTCTTTACCTTTTAACTTCAGACGTTTTCCTCCTTCCCCCAGTAAGTACTGTCATCTTTCCTAGAGATTTTATTTTCTTGAGTTAGGGAGAGCTTCATCTGCTCTGAGTGCCTTGATAAATCAACAGATTTAACACTTCCTCCCCTTTCAGGGTGGAGCACACATGGTAATTCTCCAACTGATGCTTGATAAAGGCAATGGGAAGCAAGAGACAAACTTTCTAAATACCCTGTGTGGTGAGGGGAATCATCTGTTTTAGAGGTGGTGATATGTTTTGATTCTCTCATACTGAGAAAGTAAATGCTCAGAAATAATTTTCATACAGTTGTCTTCATTCTGAAGGAGTCTTATGGGAGTTAGAGTTTAAATACTGCAGCGCTTTTGAACAATTTGAGCCTTTCAGTTTAAGTCATTATGAGCAACATACAGACATATAAGTAGCTGCTACTATATGGTAGATTTCTTTGTTCTCTAGGATCACCTCCCACTCTGCTTTCCTCTTGCTCAAAGGTGACCTGCAAATGACTTTTTAAAAAAAATGGGCTTGCCACTCTTTTAAACTTCATAATGATGTGTGAAACTAGCCCGAAAGGCTTGAAAACACTTTTCTGCACTTTTTAAAACTTCCTGTCAACTCTCATCTAATTTGGTTTTTTTGCTATAGGGCTTGTGGGCTATTCTCAAGGTATTTATTATTAGCTCTTGCATCTTAATTCAGTGTGCAGACCTGAGGAAACCAAAATATTAATTAGTAATGAAAATGAATAAAAGTTAACAAACTGAAGTCTTAAACAGCCTGAATAAACCCCTGCCTTACTTAATTGCTTAAATTTCACTTGTATAATGGCACAACTTCGATGGGTTTCTCCCTCCCCTCCCAGTGACTGAGAGCCTGGATGTAAAACAAAGCAGTAAGGCAGAAGGTAAAAATACTTGCCTTTTTCCTTCAACCTTCCCCGAACCTTTTGTGTTCTCTTCACTCATTCTCATCATTGTTAAGAAGTAATAAGTGTCAGGCCTTCTTTTTTTTCAAGTGAGTTACCTTTAGGAGGGTTGAAAACAGGATGACATCATGAGTTCAGAGGGGTCAGATGACAAACTACAGGAGTTAGGTAAGGTTGTGTTAAGTGACAAACATGCTGGCTTCTCTGTCATCTAGTGAAAAAGAGCCTTTCAGGTGAAACCAATAGGAGAAGCTTGATACTGACTCTTTGTGAAAGATGCTTTTTCAGCCTGCCTGACCTTTAAGCTATTGGTTTACCTCTAGGTTTTGCTGCATGCAGAGGAATGCGTTGTTGCAGTGAGATGCACTATGTGCAGTGATGCCCAGTATTCTGAAGTCGCAGTCACTATTTTTCAGCTTGTAAAGCCTCGTTTTCTACTGAGGTCAGACAAACCCATCCTTCTTTCTAGTAAACTTCTGGAACACTTCATTTTTACTGTTTTCACAACCTACCAGCCTCTGGGCTGTTGCCATCAGTGCCTAGAGTTCAGGTGATGGTTTTCCTTTCTGCTGTTTGCAGTGTGCTGCAGTTTGTGTTCCTTCCAACATGTAAACATATTCATTTACATCATCTTCAAATGGTGTTTTCTCGCCTGTATCTGAAACTGGAGCCATTGTTTTATTTGTTGCATGATATGTTTGTCCTTTGTGAAAAGAAGGGGCTGAGGGACCAGATCCTTTCCAAATTGCGTCATAATTCCTCTTGAATTCTTTTGAAAAAGATAATTATTTTTTTCTCCTGCCATGGCAGTAGCCTTAGGCAGTACCCACAGTAATATGTTTCCTTGGTCAGAGCAGCTGGTTTAGTTAATGGGCCTGAGCTGATGCAAGCCACTGGAACCTTGATCTAAATGATGGGAGATTCTTGGCCATAAAAAAGAAATTACTAGAGACAGTTTGGCTTTCTCTAACTTCTGCTTTTGTAAGTGTTCATTAAAATGTTTTGCCTACCATATAACCCTTTGGCTTGTTTCTGTTCCCTTGGTATGACATTCGCATGCACTTAATAAGAAGGTGTGGCACGCAGAAGTACTTAGGATGCTGCAATGTTCTTTTTGTTACAGATAACAATGATAAGCTGCAGAAGAACTGCACGCTATCTCCAGCAGCTTAACCCACTTTCTAGAGCTATGATTTGCTAAAAAAGGCCGTAAGAATGAAGGTATAAGCTCTCTGCAGCTCAGTTTCTGTGAGTGGTCCACAGATGGACGTGGGTTGATGAGTTGGAAAGTCAAGTTCCCAGCAGAAGAGTTTGGGAACCGATCGTAGGGATGCTCAGAATGTATTTTTACATGTTAAATCTTAAAGTGCTTCCAGATCCATTTTGGTGTAAGTTAGTCACTTTTTTCATAGCTTCACTCATATATCGAGCAACCCAAAATAATGTTTGGATGAAACCAGGGACATTGCTTTTCTATTTCACGTTCTTCTACCAGTGTTAGGATTGTTTCAAATGCAGGTTTTGGTTAACCTCCATCTGTTTTTTTCTTGTATTTTATGGTGTTGCTTTCTGCCATGCTATGTAATAGCAGAAAATTTTTCTGTTCCATTTGTTGGTTTGGTTTTTTTTTTTTGTCATTGTGTTCTATTTATATTCCTTTCTGCCATATAAAGTAGTTCTTTACTCCATTGTTGCTACTAGGCTGTTTTTCCTGAGTCCTTCCCTTAAGGGATCCCTCAGCTAAGCTACCTGTCAGTTATATATGTAGTGGCAAAAATCAGTGTCTCTAGATAACTGGAAATGAGAACACAGGAAGGCTTGGGAACTTTTACCTCTTTCATCCAGCCTTACTCTGTGAGGCATCAAACACTGTGGTAAATGTGTTTAAGCAGTCCATCATTATCCGTCACTTCAGAGAAGAGTTGTGGGTCTCTAATGTTGAGTATAAAGAAGGTAATAGAATCCGTTTAATTTCAGTATTGTGTGTTGTGATTGAGGTATCTTCCAACTTGCAGTGTTTTTGATGAAGAGGTTTTTTGAAATTGAAAATTATGAATTACCACTGCCTTACTTGAGCCTTATAGAGAAGATGAAGCTTAGGAGCAATTTGAACCAGCTTACAAAGGCATTTGGACTTGGGTTTGCATGTTTAATTGGACCTTATTCCTAAGCCTACCAATGGGGGTCACTGACTAGATACCTTAATTAAACACATAAAGGACTGGTTAGTTGCTTTTGGTAGAATACGGATGAAAGGTCTGAGATGCTTGTTGCAGCAAGAGAATGCAAAATACTCATTATTTTTACTTGCTTATCAACAGGCATCAGTTTAAACAGAGCTATATCTAGAGATTGTTACTTGAGCAAAATTCCTACTGACTTCAATAAAATGCACTGACGTTGTAAGGACTTTATAATAAGATCTTTTGAGTATTAACAGATGGTCACTGACTGCCTGAAACAAAGTTGTTGGGTTTTTTTGTTTTGTTGATCACCACAGGTATCTGGAAACTGAACAGACTTTGCCTTCTGGAAATCAAACCTGACTGTGAAACAAAGATTTTTTTCTTTCTCCTTCCTTTTTATTTTCTTGCTGCAAATTCTTCGGGGAAAATCCGGAAAATGGTAACTGATTTCTGAAGTGTCTTATAAAAAGTCTTTGGTGTTCAGACCAACTTAGTGTAGTAAGACTTGCCCTGGAGTGGTGTGCTTGAGGCAGCTGACAAAATGGACTGACACCAGCATCCTGTTTCAGCAGAAACCCAGCAACAGCCTAGTTGACCTGCTTGTTTGAAGTGAAATTCTGCAGTGCCAGCAGTAAGCAAGCCATGAAGGAAAGCAGTTTGTCTTTGCTGCTGCCATGGACCGAATGAGTAGAGTCTCGACTGTTTTGAAAATGTTCCTGTTAACAGTTTTTCTTTTGTGTATTTGTCAGTTTATATATTAGTTGCAGTTGTACTTTGCACAAACACTAATTAGACAGCCATCAACACTCGGGGCCAAAGGCTTACTAACAATGCAACTGTGATAGCAGTGTCTTAATTGGTTGAGTATAATTGTCATTAGGCAACGATAAAGACATCTGGGGCTCTGGAGAGAGATCAGCCTCCCCCTCCTCCTCTTCCCCAAATTTGTTCTGGCTATTGCTATCCAACACAGTCGAGCTTTTTCAGATGAGATTCTGTGTTTTGACCAGTTTCCTGATGTTTTTCTCCTTATGAAATCGTCTGCCTCTTCAGCACCACTTCATTAGAGCGGTGCCCAGCCTCCATCTCTGCTTCCTCCCACATGTGCTCTGCACTTCACCACCTGCTTCCCAGCCATCGTGGGACATCAGCAGCTTTTAACCCCCAGCTCCTTCTCCTTCAGTCTTCTGCTTTCACTCATGTGAGAGGGCACGAGGAAATTGTTCATCTCATTAGGACGTTACTGCCAATAAAAAGTAGTTGAAATGCTTTTGATTAGCGAGTAGGTACTTTTATTGTACTATGTTTGGAGATACCATATGAATTTAATTTTTTTCTGTTTCTGTATACCATATGCATTCCACCTATTGTTGCTCCCATTTCAGCAAGTTTTTTATGCATATCTGTAAAGCTTAAGCTGAATTTGCTGTCTGATTTTTACAGATGTATACATATCTGTCGAGAATTGCAGAACTGGCTTGTCAAGGAGAAGTATAGTTAGAAAAATATAGCGCTTGTCTTTCTCCTCCTGCTACTTCTCCTGTGTATACACTGAAGTGCTCCCAAGAACAAGAGCAAAGTGGAATCTAAGTCCATCAAAGAGGCTGAGTTACTTGGCTGGAGAATGTCTGTTGAACGTTAAGAAAAGACTGACCATGTCTGGTTAATAGGGAGCAAAAGACGCAGACCCAGAGCTGAGCGCCAGGCACTGCGTGGATGAAACACCTTGGAAGGCAGCAGGGCAGGGGGTATCTGGACAGGGGGAAACTTGGCGTTGTAGGCAATAAATAGTCTTTTGCTTGTTGCTCCCTATTGTGCTTGGGAAAGCAAGGCTTTGAACAGCCTTTCTAAATGAACTAAATCAGGTAGTCTCTGATGTGGTTGGTTGCGGTTTTTTTCTTTAAACCGGAGAACTCAGAATTTGTAGGTTTGGGGGCTGGGTTTTTGTGGGTGGGGTTTTTTTTTGTTTGGGTTTGGTTTTTTTTTGTGTGCAAGTGGCTTATATTAGATGTTGGAGTATTTATCTGCCACTGCAATAATCATCTCATTGCACCCACCAGGGGGAAAAAACCAGCAGCTGAATGCTGTTGGTATTATAGCAAATAGAATATACTCATTGTTATATTAAACAGAAAAGTTTTTAGGGTTTTGGGGCTGGTTTTTTTTGTGGGTTGGGGATGTTTTGGTTTGGTTGGTTTTTCGCTCTAGCAGAAAGCTGTATGGGTCTTTCATAGCCATCTTGATAGAAAAATCAGTAACTGAAGGAGTTTGGAGGACTGTGTTTGTTCTGGGGCAGAAGACTTAAATCTAGGGTTCTTTCATTCGGTAGCTGGTAATCCAAACTAAATTTTCATGGCAAAGTGTAAAAGTTGTGGTAGGAAATGAATAGAAATGCTGAAATTATCTAGAAATAGGTTCTGTAAAGTGCAACGTGTTCTTCTCTTCAGCTATCTCTATTGATACGGCAGATTTGCCAATTATCCGCAATAAAGTGGCCTTTTTATTTTTTTACAACGAGGCAGTGCTTTAATAGTTTAAAAGCCTTTTGTTGTGGTTACAAATTGAAAGTGTGTTGCTCTTTACAACAGCATTTAAAGCCGGGAGTTGAACCATTAAATTTTTTAGTTCTGAATTGGATTCATCTGTGTTTGAAATTCTTCCAGTTCAGTTCTGGTACAGGCCCAGTGGATGCTGGAAATGGGCGTGCGGTGGTGATGGCCAACAGAGCGTGTTGTCAGCTGAGGAGATGGTTTATATCTCCCGTTTCCCCATGCTGGTTCCCTGCCCAAAGCTAGACCTCCACTTATGTTTCCAGCATGGTCTTGTAACATCTCTCCAAATCCTTTAGGTTTGCCGCATGGGACTGATTTGCTATCGTGCTGCACTGGGAAGGATGTGAGTGGTGTTGCTGAGTGAGAAATGGAGATATGGGAAGGATGGGGATGCCTTTCTGCTCTCCTCCCTCCTCTTCCTGATGAACGTAAAGCCCTTGTCCGATCTTGCAGCACGCTGGTGGGATTTCTGGACAGATATGCACAAAGGTAGGGTTTGGTGGGCTCTTGCAGGGCTTTCCTGGCACGGACGGTGCTCCCCCCTCTCCGTCGTGACAGAACTGGAATGAGCGCTGCGGCCAGGATCCTCTTACGGATCGTTCTGTAGTATCTGTCTGAACCCACTGGGAGCATACCTGAGGTACATCTCACAAGTTCTTGTGTTCAACAGGTCCTTGCTAGGGGTAGGAGAGCAGCATGGCTTCGTGGTACAGAGGTGAAAGCTCTTCAGCATGTACCTATCCATCACCGGAGAGGAAGGGGGTGAGGAAGAGGAGGCCGCAAGGGTGGTCTGACACAGAGCCTACTAGGCAGACACAGTTCCTGCATTTAACAGGTCCCAGCACAAACATATCAGAATTAGAGTCACATTTCTTTAAAACTGATAGAAATGTTTGGTGGTTCTGTTCCAGTTTGAGCTTAGCTGTAGAGCTGGTTCAGGTGGTTCTTCAAGAACAAAGAATGGTTCAAACTACGTTTTGACGTGGTTGAATTCTGAGATAAAATTAATTTGAGCTCTTACTGTGGTACCGTGACGTTGGATCTTTAATTCCAAGATTGTGGTCCATGTTATTTTTTATGGATGGCAGTGTGTCTTGAGCCCTGCATCACTTGTGTTGCGTGCTATGTAGAAAAACCCAAAGCAGTGTGGTCAGAGAAGAGACACAGGGCTGGCTGATTCTCTATTCCTGTCATTCTGTTTTCTCGATCTATTGGTCTTTCTTTTTGCATTCCTAGACTGGACTATGTGAAAGCGAGTATGTATATGCACTAGGAGGAGATGCTGTTCTTCCTTGGTTATTTGGGGATGAAAATGAGTATTCTGTCACTTAGTTCTGTCAATTCTACCAGTATTTTATGTCTCCCTCGAAACTCACTTTTCAGGGTCACTTAGTGATGAAAGAATTTTGGCTTCCTCCTTGGCAGTAATCTGCTGTTCATTGCAGTTAGGAGAAGCTTGAAAACGTGACCCCAACCGGCCCAAGCACAAAGGGAAACCAAAGGCAACTCAAAAAGAAAATGCTTCCAAAATGTTATTTGTGTCCCTTGTTGAAGGGGACTGCAGCAGATCTGTGCAATTGCCTGTCCTATTGTGTTTTACCTCCAAATTTTAAAATGTATCCGAAATGAGCACTTTTCAGGTTTGTAAACTGAAGATATTTGTTGTGGACTAATCTGGACTGCTTGTTTGGTCCAACACGAAACATTTTGCTTTGCTTTGGGGAAGCTTCTTTCTTGATCTGTTCTTTTTAAATAGTGCTGCTGTAAACTGGAAATGAAAGCAGGATTCATAGGGGGATTTGGGCTTCATTTGCAGAAGGAGGAAAAGGGAGAAGTGCTATCCCAGCCTATTCTCCCATTTTCTTCTGTCTTACCACATAAAGCACTGAAGAGGAGGCCAGGTGACAAGGACACAGTTCTCGTCTCTTCCTGATGCAGTGCAGAGAATTAATGTGCATCTCTTTCTGCTTGACAGGTTTCACTGCCCCCTCAGGCACTTTAATTAGTTGTATAAAGTGGAGCATTTTCACCCGGAGATGTTGGGAGTAATCTGCTCCAGAGTACCTGTAACACTGCTGCATGGTACTCCCCAAAGAACTGGGTAACCTGAGTTCAAGTCCAACATCTTCAAGCGCTTTCCTTCACCTCCTTTGTAAATAACTATTTTCTTACTTTCCTCATAAACGTAGGACAGCCAGATTTCTAACCGGTAGACCTCTGAGGCTTATAAGAATCATTCTTTTGAAATACTTTCCCCCCCAAAGTCAGGATGTAACAACAAAGTTGACAGACCAGGAAGCATCCTTCATTTTCCAACAGAATCCAAGTCTCAGCTATGGCAGAGAAGGACATCTGAGACTGTCTGATGGTGTTAATTGTCACAGTTCTGTCAAAACTTATGCTAAATAATTATTGAACTGTTCCAAATAGCTGTTGAACTGCGTTCTTTGACCAGTCATAGAGGGAACTTCTCTACTTTGCATGCAGTGGGTTGGGTGTTTTTGCTCTTTAATAATACGTTGTGTGCCACAGCATAGATGGCACAGAACAGTTTCTGTGTTGCTTGCTGCGTAACAACCTTCATTCATTTAGATATATTCAGTATTATCCGAGAAGTTTAGTTCTATTTTTTTTGTTTTCTCACTGGCAAACTATGGTTTGATCTTAAACTATAGTTCTTCTGATGTTTCAGCGAGAGAGCCTTCTGCAAAGAAGGTAGCACTGCCTTAATTCTAAAGACAACACTTAATTGTATTAATAAATTAATTAGTCTTTCGAAACGTAGGCAAATCTGATCCGTTGATGAGGCATTAAGAAATTTCTTTCTGTAAAGAGCACTAGTTTGGATGGGTGTATGTGTGTGAGCGCTTGTATGTACGTACAGAAATCCTCTGATTGAACAGCCTTTCGTTGGCACAACCACAATCACAAATTTTTAAAGGCCGAAGAAAAACAGTTTGAAGTTTTGCCATAATGTAATTTAGACTCATTACTGACTACCTTCTTTCCCTTGAGCTCAGCTATCCTTGCATTCTAGTTGTAAAACTAATATCAATAGTTTCTAACCTGCAGTAGCTCAGTCATGTCACTCATGTAGCTCCAATTTACCTGGCTGTCTTAGTAGGCTTGATGCTACATTCAGTAAATGGGAATAAAATGAGCAAAGTTGATGGGCTTGTACACAGACTGTGTAAACAGGAGGAGAATCAGTCTAGGAGCTGTAAACGGTGTTGGGTTTTAAGACACTTTCTGTTTCTTCCTCCCTTCTTCAGCTACCTCTTTTTAGATGTTTCAGGGTGAGTAATAGCCTTCTTTTCCAGATATACATCAGGAGAAGTGAGGCTGTGGGACACTCGCACCTGGGACTACACAGCCCCCATCCTGGAACCAATGCATGGTCCTGGTGATGCTGGACCTCGGCCACATGTCTCCTTTGTGAGGATAAACAGCTCTCTGGCTGTAGCAGCTTATGAGGATGGTAAGTAACCACAACTCTCCTCCCTATTTAAAAAAAAAAAAAAGAAAAACGACAACAACAAAAAAGGCTTTACAAAAATGAAGCAGCTGTGCTCAGCTTTTTGTGTGTCTGTAATCCTGTACATACACACACACACACACACACACACTTGCTTTTATGTGAGAAAGTTGGCCAATAACCCTAAATGCATTAGGAGGCATTGGAACATAGCACCCATTAAAACTGATGTTTATTCCTACTGGAACTGCTACACAAAGCTTGAGTGCCAGGCTGTAGTCCAGCCAAACTATCTTAAGCAAATAACTTGTTTTGCTATAAAAAATATTAAATATTCTTCCACCAGCTTTCTCCTCTGTCCAAAAGTCCCCTGGGGTGCTGTGAAGCTTTGTTATGGGAATACTGGTAAACTTGCATGTCTGATTAATCGGCATCCTCTCTTGCTCTTGGCGTCGTGTACGGATGCACATTTTCTTAACTGAAGTATTGGTTTGCAGTGGTGGGTTATTGTATACTTTGATAGAGAGAAATAAAAACGATGACCTAATATTTAATGGAACCCTAATAAAATCCTGGTTATATGCATTGTTTTAAATATACTTAGATGTTTATGTAATGGGCAACAAGAGCCAGAGCCTAACTGTGCATCTACTGGATGTGGGAACAGCAACTAAAAAAGTCAGGTTTGCATAGTGCTAGCCAATTGTGATCCTAGGCTGAGTTGCTCAGGCAGAACTCGACTCCTATCATCTTTCTTTAAAATGTATGATTTGACACTTCAAAAACCTTTCCTTGGGTATGAATAAAGGGTATTTTTAAAGTTAGGGAGCTTTGCACGCGTACTGTCTTTGATCCTGGCATTTCTGCGTGTGGAAACAAAACCGAAAATGGGTAATCCAGACAAAATCTCTAATCCATAGATTTTATTTTAGAAGTAAATCAAATGCTTTGTATGTGAAAGCAACTGTTTTAAGATGATCGACACCCTTAGCTGTTTTTCTAGCGTGGATCATGTTAGAATGGATTTCTGTGCCTAAGAATTGTGGATAGGCAACGTTTTCTGAGAACAGCAAGCCTGGTATTATAGAATACTCATTAATATTATTTACTCGAGTCATAGGAGATTATAACACAGTGATAGTTTTAAGTGTTGGCTTTTTGTCCAGTGTGCCAAACAATGACTAGCAGAGGGTCTTTTGTTTGTTTTCTAGTCTCCCACTGACTAATCTAATAATTTGTCTAGGGTTTTTTTCTGTCATATTCCTTGTCATCAGTCCTGTGTGTGCTGTGACTAAACTAGTTTGCATAAAGCTCAGCGTCTTTTATTCTTTTGGGTGGAAATTTTAATGGGCTCTGTGGTACGGCAGTTACTCTGATTTGAGAAGCCTGGTCAGAATAGATTAGCTTCTGTGTGACTAGGGAGTTATAAAGACTGATTTTAGAAATGTTTACTAACTGGAATCTGAAAGCGTTTCTTTTCAGTTTGGTGGAGAGAATTATTTTAAACTTGGGGAGGGAGAGGATGACTTTGAAGATAATATGTTTGATTGTTCTTTGTTGTACTTTTCCAGCTTCCTTTTCTCTTTGTTTGTAAGTTTGACTAACACAGAGAAACCATCTGCTAGTGTTGGAGGTGGTGCTGTCAGGCAAAGAGTCTAGACTTCTCTGTCGAATCCCTGGCTAGCAGACTTGTTCAGATAACATCAGTTTCTCCCAGTTCAACAGAGCTCACGCAGCGATGTCCTTGGCATCCGATCACAGGGAAGAACTAACAGGCAGATTCTGCTCGCGCCATGCCTGCCTTACAGCGCTGTTTTGCTGGTTCAGTAGTAGCAAATGCTTCCCAAGGCATATGAAGTATAGCAAGGAGAAAGATTTGTCTTACTGGGATGCCTGCATCCAAAGTGAATTGTAACTCCACGATGGCACTAAAGAAAAATTGAATTGTGACTTCTAGTGAACGTTTCCGACGGTGTCAGCCTCTGAGAAACAAGCTGCAAGGAGTGGTAAATGAGAGAAAAATGTATGGGGAGAAAATGAAGTTCCCTCCGCCCATGCCAATACTCAGTGGGGGCACTGTATGTACACCTGGGGCAACGGGACTTGGCAACTTGATCCACAGTTGTGATTTTTGAATTCCAACCCACTGGCCTCATATTTCTTCTGCCTTGTTTCCTATTGTCAGCACTGGCAGTCCTCCAGTTTGATTTTACCACTAATTGTGTTGCACGTTACCGAACTGAAATGAATCAAATCAAAATGCTTTTCCTGGAGCATTAGATAAAGCAGGCGAGGGTTCTGGGTAATGAGCAGATGCTGCTAATGCAGGGACAGTAGAGGCCTTGCCAGGACTCCATCTGCTCCATGCTTGCCTGACTTTGGCTGTGAGCCACAGCTTTTGGGAAACAGCAGTCTACTTTAGCCATCACTCTTCCCCCCCACCCTCCGGAGTCTCATAGTTTGACTTGAAAACAGTGTGCCGCAACAAGAGAACATACTTTCTTCGTTTGTTGTGATTTTTTTTTTTTTTTTTTTTAAGTGCTGTGCTTCATGCTTGTGTGGGCATGGTGGGGAGGTGCTGCGCTGCTGCCCTTCATGGTAATGCTTTGAGACCCGCTGGGAGGAGTTAGTGGTACTTCATGATGTTGCAGAGTAGCAACACGGAGCAAAGGAAGGTGGTTTCTGCAGGGATCAGAAGCTCTCTTGCTTGTTAGCCGGCTCCAGGAAGGGAATTTTGGCAGTGCTACATTCTGGGACTGGAAATCTGCTGTCTTGTCCGTTCTCATGCCTTTAAAGCTGCTCGCGGGTCTTGTCCCTTCTGTACCCTCTTCGCAAAGACAGAAACAGAATAACGTGTTTGGTGCCTTCCCCTAAGCGCCAGGACATGCTGTACAGTAGCAAGAGCAGGGAAACAGGCTGGCTCGAATAAAGGAAAAGGTTTTTGAAGAAAACTGCACGTAGTGGGCGGTAGTATATTTATTCCCATCAGATACCTACAGGAGGCTGTGGATGCAAAACTCTTGGTTTGGGTAAACAGCCGGTGATTTCACATCACAGCCAGGGAACTCTGCCTCTTGAGTCCCCAAGCTGGGAACGAAATACAGACTTTCTCGTCTGTGCCTTTTCTGAGGGACTGCACAGGGTTGGGGTCCTTTGGAAATCTCTGTAAGAAGAGTGGTGGAGATAAAGCCTGACCACATTTGGTGGACGCTGGTGTGGTAATGGTAACGTAAAGGCATGGCTCTCATGACTGAGGTCTAGTCCTTCGGTGTTTAGTACGGTAAGTAGCTTGCTGTTCCTGCTGAAAGTTGAGAAACAGCGTTGCAGTGAAAAGAAAATGTAAAATTTTAGTTAATGAACACCAGGCAATCTACTAAGGTTAAACCGGCTGTGTGTTGGCGGTCCTTCCAACAGGAAATGTTTTGGGGAGAAAGTTGAAGTTCGAGATAAGAAGTTGTGGGACTTCAGGCCGGTGCTCATTTCCACCTGTGTATATCATCTACTGTTTCTGCTTCATAGAAGTATGATGTTATCTGAAAATTACAAGGAAATAAATTAATGTTCTCAGCTTGGAGGAGAAAAATACACCTAGCGAGTGTTTTCAGCAGGTGAAAAGGAATTTTTTTTTTTTTAAATCAAGATAGAAGTGGCAAGACTGCGACTCTCAAACAGGAAAAACATCATGTAGATGATGTGAATTAAGCAGCTTCTGGCCTTTCCATGGAATTGTGTTTAGAAGCTGAAGTGAATGAGCCTGAAAACCATGAGCATGTCCCGATTCCCTGCTCTAGCAGATACAAAATTCTGTCGTAGCTTTTTTTTTTTTTGGCAGATAACGCACACATAGATTACTTTACATCTTTTCTAAAGCTGACAGCAACTGCTAGCTGTACCATCATCATGTGGGAGAGCTGATGTAATGGGTCATTAGGATCTGAGCGTAGGATCTTCCTTCTGCACCAAAACACAGCTCTCCCTCCCCCTTAGCCCAAGGGTTTGCTGTTAGCAGGTAGCACGAGCGGGCAGCTGTCCTCTGCTGTGCCTGGCACTTAGGAGCTGTGACATGGTATATTACGCCAGTGAACGCAGCCAGTATAATATTTACAAATGCGATTTACCTTTTTTTGCCTCTGTGTCTATGCTGCCTTTCCCTGTTACAGGATTAAAGTATTTTATAGGAAGAGAGATTCTTTTTGTGTTGTGGCAAAAGTGTTACCTTTTATACCAGAGAGAAACCAATGTGAAACAGATGAGAAAACCAGCTGCTTTTGCAGGGTGTCTTTTGTGCTTCCAGCTGCAAGGAGGGGAATGTCCTAGAGACAGGCACTGTTAATGGACAACAGCTTCCTGCCATTCACCTTTGATATAGCAAGAGACGTGTAAGACTGGCTGACGCTTACTAAATTCGGAGTACAGGTGGGATCAGCAGTGCACTGTGTAAGGCACAATAGACTCATAGTTAAACGTTTTCTCCAAATACCTTACAATCTAGGGTGAATTACAATAAATGGACCTTTCATCAGGCCACATTTCAACAATATATTGGGTCAGAAGTTACAAACCTGAATTCTTTGTACAATCTGGGCCAAAGTGATAAACAAGAGGACTGGTACCGTGATTGTAATGTCAAGTGTCAGCAATTGTACCGTCTTCATCAGCTTCTTGCACTTAACTCGTTTCCTTGAGCCAGGATGAAATATAAGCAAGCTGTAAAGTCTAAATAGGTTTGAGGAGTTATTGTTAGAGTTCAATTGGAATAATCATAATTGTGGTGCAGATTTTAGCATGCTGTGAAAGTATTGCTTATAACTTTGATTTAACGACTTTCTAACACTTAGGATTACAGTATTCAAAAAAAAAAAAAAAAAAAAATAAAGGATACTGTATGCTTGCAACCTTAACTTCACCTTAGCAGAGATACTGCTTTGGAAATGAAGCACTGGTCACTGCTGGAGGCAGGAAGATAGACTATGTAAAGTAGTGATCTCATTGCACTGGTAAATCTTATGCCTAATTTTTTTCCTGTGTTGCTGTTCTAATAACTTTAACTGTAATGGTGGCTTTTTTTTGCGCTTACACAAACATGATTGACTGTTGCAAAGGCTTGCACGCTAATAAATACATTTTGCTGTTTCTGCAATGAAATACAGGATATTCCGAGTAGCACTTTTAGACCTAGTAGTAGCTTTACCTATTGATAAATACAGTGGAATGTTTGCCTTTTCTATGTAAAACTTGATAATGTTTTCCTGCTGTTACGCATGAATGCGTGCGCCTGTTTTGACAACAGTGCATTTCCACAGAAGGTCCTTGCATGCAGTGGTTGAAGCTTCTGACTGGTAGCAAGTAACAAATGGTGGAGGATGTACATACAGGATCATGTACTCTTTCGGAGGAGAGAAGTAAGGGGGACAAGCAATACTTTTGCAAGCAAATAGTTGTTCATCCTAATGAAAGAAAATGGTATTTCTCTTGCTCTTTGTGTTCCTTTTGAACTCTCCTTTTTAGTCTTTATATTGTGCTCCTTCATTAAATAGATGTTGTGACCTTACAAGTCACTTGTTTTTTTGATATTACCAGGGTTGTTTTCACACCATGTTGTCCATCAGGTGTTGCACACACTGTGTTTGCCTGATAAAATTTTCAGATATTTTGGACAGATTTTGCTGTTGAACATCTGGTTTAAAAAAAACCAAAAGTACCTGTCTCAAACTGATTGTACTATTACATGAGCCATTTTCACCGTCTTCTCTTTTTGTGATGTCTGAGATGCAGAGCCACTGTTGTTATTGTCCAAATTTAGAGAAGAGAGTACTGAGTTCTGAATTTCCTAGTTTGCTCGCATGGTCAGAAGAGGGTTCTTTGACTTGAATATTTTTTGGTATTTTGGAGAACTTTCATACACTAACACGCTCTGTTAAAAACAGTGAAATGCTCATCACAAAGATGTGTAAACAAAAGGCTTCACTGAAAGCAAATCAGCTTCCTTTTTCCCCTTCACAAAAGTGGTCTTTAATTGGGATAAATGTTCTGCATAAAAAAGTTGAAAATACTCCTGCTCAGAGGAGCTTGGCAGCAATATTCATTGTCTAATGAAAAAGTCTAGTTCTAACATCCGTGATCTGATATCACTACAATCTTTTATCATTGATGCTTGCTGGTTTAAATCAGCCGTCCTGAAGATGAGACTTCACACATTCCCTTTGGTTTGGTTTGTAGCCGAGGACTCGGCTGTGCAGGCACAGAAGTGCCGCTGCTAAGCCTTCGCGTGGGGCAGCCCAGGCTGCGGAGGGAATTGTAGCCTTTGCTGTCCATTTGTATTTGTTAACTTGTTTTAAGCGTAAGTGTTTGTGATGTGAGCTAGCATTCTGTTTTTCAAAACCAGTTCAGCAGTTATTTACCTTTCAAGCAATTAACATAATTACCATTATGCTAAGAAGTAATTTTGGGAAGTTCTGCTCTGAGCCCTTATGACTCCATCGGGACAGTTTTAGTCGGGACTTATCTTTTTGATGGAAGCCTAATTGCAGTTTTGGCTTTGTGTAAACAAACAGAGGCGGCTAATTGTTTAGGCAAATAGCAGATTAATTTAAATATGCATCCCTAATAAAACAAAAATGGTCCCCATTATGGTACTCATTCCCATGGCGAGGAATATAAATATTCAGTGGGAGTGCCATTAGACAGGGATCTTAAGGATTATCTGCATTATTTCACATTGGTAGCACTTTCCAGATACCAAATAATCTTTACAAAAGCAAACATAAATCAATTTAAACTCATTTAGATACCATTTCACTATGTGCAGTTTCATTACCACACTCTTGCTTCACCTCCTTTGGGACACGGGAGGAGTGTTTGCAAACTGGCATTGGTGCCCGTCCGCAGCTGTCTGTCAGAGCTTTTATGTCTCCTTTTGAAGGAATAGCTACCATTAATCATTTCATCATTAATGGCCATGCTCAAGTAGAAGGAAGGCTTCTCTAGCCCCGTGTATCACATCTGAAGATTGCTTCTCCGTTAATTCAGTGCAGAGGTGGCCCAGAAGTCTCCAATTCTGTCTGGCCCTGCTGTTCTGTAATACACTCCTGATTGCTTCAGGTTGCTCTTACTCAGATTATTGCTTTAATGTACCATGCTTTTAAATAGAGTATCAGTGATCTGTGCGAAGAAAAAAACGCAACTGCCAGTGCGTTGTCTTTTGACTTCTACTCTTGTATTCTTTGGGATTTGTATTCTTTAGCTTTTTGCAGTCTTCTGCATTTTCTGTTTTTCCAGAGCATCAGGATTAGGAGCTTTGCTGCTAGTTGTAAACTGTTAAGAATTGTATTTAAATCCCTGACCTGATTGCAGTGTGTGCAGAGCTTCAGGTTCTTCACTTTAAAACTTCTCTGTGTGCAGCAGAGTGACTTAAATTTGAATGTGGCTTCTTCCTCACTATTTGTTGTGCTAATTGAAGACAAGTATATAGTAGAACAAGAATTTAGGTATCTGTTTAAGTCTGATCTTCTCCAAACATGGAAACGTGAGAGAAGTCAAGCAGTCTTCCTCAAGGTAGATACCATCGGTATCTGAAAGTCAAAAATTAGGAATTACTTATAGAGAGCAACAGAGCCTCTAATGCCAGAGCATGTAATTTTGGAAAGTTTCCTCCAAAACTGTTGTGCGGTGCTATGCAGCAGCCTGAAGTGCTGGTTTCCTGCCCTGCAGTCTTTTTTCTGTATATTAACTTTCTCCATTAGAATGCTGTCAAGCTTACATCTTTAAATGATCTTTGGAAGTTTTGTTAAATTCTAAGATAATGAGCAGCGATTACTTTATTTATTTTTTATTTTGTATACAGGAACCGTTAGCGTTTGGAATCTGATGTTTGGGCGGGAGCCAATCCATCATTACCAGCACAATCAGAGGATACAGGCTTTAGCTCTTGCTTCAGAGGGTGCAACGGTAGCAACGGCATCTGGCTTTGAGGTCAAAGTGGAAAGCCCTAATGACAGAGGATTCTGGCAAACTACGGCAACATTTGAAATCCAGAAATTGGTGAGTCTCCAGGCTACTCAGCTTCATTCCAGGAGCTCCCGATGCACTAATTATTTTTGGTGCAGTTGGGAGGGATCTTAGAAAAATCTTACAAGAACATTGCCTGAACTAGATAACAGCATTAGCAGCTAGAGGCTATGATTTTGAAGCAGGTTAATGGATGAGCCTTTCATCGCTGAAGAGCAAGGGTGAAATGCTGGCTTAAGCTACAAGTGAAAATGAATAGAAGTCCATATGGTGCGGGAGGTTGGCTGTTTTTAATTACTTTTTTTGTCAACATTAAACTAAGTTGGCTCATTTTGTAAATCAGTTTTCTCGCGTAGAATTGGAGCTAAAACTCGAGGTCTCGTTCCAGATCAACGCTATCTGATTAATTCTGAGGCAGGATATTGCAGGCGAGCTAATAGTATCACTTGTGAAGCTGTAACTAGTCGTGCAGCTTCTTTAGGTTGCACCTTCTGTCACTGAAGTTTTGAGACTATTTTAATTAAAACCCAAAAGCTGTCCCATTCTCTGAAGCTTTATGATGTCTCCGAATATCAACATTTTTTTGAAAGGGGAAGGAAGCGCACAGGAGTAAATTGAGTCCTGCAGCTTCTCTCCTATTGCACGAAGCTGACTGCACAGCTAATGGGTATGAAGTTGCGATTTAAACCACTCCTGACTAATCCCCTCTTTCAAAGCTAAGTCAGTCTTACAATACTTAAATAAACAAAATCCCCAAACATTTTAAGAGGTTTCCCAGCAAAAATGTTACACCACCACCACACACTCTGTTGTAGTTGAATCCATTTTACTCCTGCAGCTTGCTTGCTGTGAAAGTCAGTTTGGCACATGTGAAAGCCAGACACTCAGGACACTACACTCTCTCTTCTAAGGTTGGGTTAGAACTAGCTGTACCGTTAAGGAGTTTAAACCCTTCCTGTGGTGAGACTTTTTAGCCACATCTTAACTGTTCACTGAAGTGGGAAGAGCAACGTTATTCTGGTCTTGTGACAGAAGATATTTGGGCTGTCCTAGAGTCAAGTGATAACTTTTTCTGTTAATTTAGGGTATATATACATGATGGCAGGGTAGGAACCAACTATTCCATGTTAGTTGCATGAATGGGTTGCCTCTTCTGCAGCACCATATTCACATTCTAGCCACAGTACTTGCTTTGTGTGCTTTATCCTTATGGCTTTCTGCTCCTCATCTGAACGAGTCCATTAAGTCTCGCTCCTGTCTTTGACGTGGCGTTTTGGTGTGTTCTGTTGTAATGAGTTCTGATTATTTTTTAAAATGGGCTCATTCTAAAGACTGAGCTAGACTTCATCATAGAAGCCATAGGAGCTAAACTTGCAAAAGTTCAGAGATAAAATTGATACCTGGTCTTTGTCTGAGATAAATCCATAATTGGGATGATTCAAGATAGCCGATAACCACGCCTGAGTATTGTGTTCAGTTTAGCCTGTGGCAGTAGAATTGTAAAAGAATTTTCGGCTCCAATAAAAATAAAAAGTCTGCTCTTTTTAGGTCAACTTCCTTAATCTGGTTCCAGATGTTACGGGGAGTCCAGTGACCATAGCAGCTGCAGAAGACATTGTCTATCTCCTGAAAGCAGAAGATCCTGGCAAAATTCTCCATTCTGTCTATGGTCAGCCTGTCACATGTCTCGATGTGTCTGCTCATGAAGCAGCCTTTGGGGTCAAAACCTTTGGCTGGTTATTGAATGAGCCCAACCAGGTATTTAATATTTTTTTTGTAAGATTTTTATACCTTCATAATTAACAAAGGAAAAAATAGTTCATGCTACTGACTGTTTCCTGCCCTGCTATTCAGCTTTTGACAGTAGAGGCAAGATATTCTTTTAGTGCAACAGTCTGATGCTTCTGTTAGTGTTCCTCTAGTGGGCCGAAATAAGGGATTGTAGTTCGGCTAACTGGGTTCACTGTAAATATTTTGCATTCTCTGCTCCTCAGTGAATCCCAGCTTGTTCAGCTGTGTGCTGCATCAGTGGCCCTCTAGGGGGAACTCGCCTCAAAAAAACCCTGAAAAAACTAAAAACCCCAATAAACAACCCCTGCCCCAAAAAGCCGAAACATCCTTCAGCCTTTCTGATGGGGGCATCCTGAGCAGCTTGTCACGCCTTGTACATTCAAATGTGCAATCTTAGGGAGATGCTTCTTTTTTTTTTTTTGTGCACTTGAGTATTTGAACAAAGTTATTTCCAGTTTGGTGAGGATGGTGTGACTGTTGTATTAAAGGAAGCTAAATGATAATCATGGGTTTGAAGGCCGCTGTGACGCAGTCTGCTGCTTTTATCAGCACATCTTAGCAGTGGCAAGGTAGATGAAAACCACCCTGCTGAAGACTCATGGCTGAGGCATGCTTCTAACGCAGCTCTTCTCAAAACTTCTCTGCTTGCAGGAGGGGTTCTTTCGGGCTTGCAGACCCAAATAGGTAGTGTAAATAATTTAATTTTGGAGGGGGGCTCAGAATCCTACCTGACATCCCAGGTGGCAGCAGCCTGCTCCTGGACACAGCCCCGCACCAGGGCAAGGACCAAGCTGCGGAAAGACTTGTCTCCAGATGCCTTGAGAAGACTTTCTGTCCCTTTCCAGCATCTTGCCTAACTTTTCCACTCCCTAATTTAATTCCGTTTTTTTGTGGTTATACTTCAGGCATGTGATGGGCTATCAGAAATGAGGGAAGGAGAGTGCTTCAGGCAGGTGGAAAAAGAAGCAGGAGGTGAGCACCCAGATGAGCTGTGGCCTGTGGTGTAAAAATGCAGTGTTTTCTTTGGCAAGCGACGAGAACAGGAAAGCTTCATTTAGGACTACCTCTGTGTTAGGAGTAAATGTGTCCAGCTGCATCTAATTTCCCCTTAAAATTCACATTCACTGGGGAAATGCTGAGGCCACCATAAATACCTCTAGGGTTGAGAGATGCTGCGAGGCCATGCTGTCTTTATTAATTCCTTTGCTGTCCTAATCCAATTCTTTTCCCTACAGAGGTGGGAGGTTAGAAGGTAAAATTGCCTCATTCGGGGGCATTACGTCGGTGATCGCCTTTGTGCCTCGTAAAGGAATAGAAAAATCTACTTAGACCCGTGAACGTCACTCTGTAAAGCCGGACATTTTTCCTAATTTAGTTCTGAACTATTTGGCATTTGATGGCAGATTGTATTAAGCAGTGCATCAGCGCGCATCCTAATCAGGGAGATGGGACTGAAGTCGTCCAGACGGCTGGGGTGTGTTTGACAAGGACGCTTGCTTGGCATTGCCGCACCAGCTGACATCACGCCGGAAATTAATTACTAATGTCTATTATGATAATTATTCACCTCGCGCAGACGTGAAGGGACTTTGCATTGGCTGATTACACCGGTCACAAGTTGACAATCTGTCTTTAGGAGAGCTTTCAGTCTCAGAAATGTAATGACGAAGAATTCCAGCCCCATTTGCTTCTGGCTGTGTTGCTGTAGTGGGAAAGCTGCGTTTCGTCTGGGTTTGGAGTTTTCTTTGTTTTTCTTGAGGGATATATTTTTTCTTTAGTGTAAGCTCACAATCCTAATGCTACTGCCTAGTAACCTGCTCTCTGATGAAAATATAGTTAGAGAAACCATCTTTTCCCTCTCTCCTTTTGTAGTCATTGTCTAATTTTAACCAAATTTGACAGCACAGTAGAGATCTGAGGCATAAATTTTGTAGGAACTTTCATGTCAGAGAGGAGAAAAACATCAAATCTGTGGCATAGACTTGCCTACTGTTAGATGACAGACACGCTTGCAGCAGAGAGGGGAGAATATAAATGCTTCATTTGTGCGAAGTTCAACTTTCACTTTATTTAAGCATCGGACTTAATGATGCTGTTTCTTGAAAGTTCATCTGTTTTCTGCTCCTGGAGCTCTTTGGTTTACGTTAAGCTAAGAGAATTTTCTTCAGTAAGGGTTATTTCAGCTGTATTAACTCAACGTGGAATGGACTATTTTCTGTAAATTCCAAATTCTTGAAATACTGAGGGGTCTGTTCCCGTCTAGGCTCGTACATGGCTAATAATATAGATCAGCTACTGAACCACAGGGAAAACCCTAACCCTGGCTTTCCCTTTCAACCTGAAGTGGTGCTCATGACATCCAGTGGACATGCCTTGAAGGATGGTGTCTAGTGAGTAACGCATTACCCTGTGTCATGCAGTTTGGTGCCCTGTGGTCTTTATGCTGCAGCATCTTCACCAAGTCTTGGCATTCACCTGCTTGAATTTCGGGTTTGAGCATTGTACGTAAAATTAAATCCACAGATTTAAACTAGAGCTGGCTTTGGTCCTCTTCGTGTCAGGATATAAACCTCTTCAACAGGTAGCACTAACTGTCAGGTTTAACATCATCTGATTTCTGATGCAATTATCTTGCTGATTGTAGGATCTTACCGAAGCTTTTCTCATAGCTGGTATATTTATAAGCTTCCCTGAATGGACCATCTGCTCTCAAGTAAGTCTGGTCTCCTACTGTAGCTTCAGGTGAGCTCTCTCCTGCTTGTGGATTATTTCTTGAAAATTTATAGGTGCTTTATTCTCTTGGGGGGTGGGGAGGGGAACAAACCCAACTTTCTCCTGTATTTACAGCGTAGTTGAAATTTTTTAACATATTCAGCAGTTCTTGGTGATAGAAGATAATCAACGTGGGAGGATTTAGGGTTGTGGGTTTTTTTTCCCACCAAAGAAACTTCATATAGCATGTAAGAGAATTTTGTCTTAAGCTCATGGGGCTCAAGAACTCTGCTGCATGCATTATAAGGTGCAGTTCGGAGTATGTCTGTGGTTTTGGTTGCTTTGCGCACAAACTTGAACCTTATTTCAGACCAGGTAGATGGGGAAGAGAGGAGTGAAGGGAGGACAGTAATGACTTTAGAGCCTCCAACTTAGAAACAGAAGGCTAGGTATGCTGAGATCAGATGTCTTGGGAGTTGTTTGTTATGCTGTCACTTTTTCATCTGTTTTGAGCTGGTGATAGGCTTGTACTTGATGAATGGCTTTCAACATCACCTGTCTCTTCTCATCAGCGATTGAAATACTGCCTAGTTTTGCTCCTGTATTTAATGTTTCCATGGAGTTCTTCAACTGCTTGCTAATGCGAGCATATCCAGTAGAGTTAACCGTTTGAAATGCATGTTATGAACTAATAGTAAGTGAAAAACAAATTTTAAGTAATCCTTTAAATTGAATTTCATACTCTACAGTCTCTCTTGGATGATGTATTTAGGTCATAGGTGACACCTTTGTTGCACCTTATTTTAACTAA
The DNA here is from genome assembly GCA_026212715.1 of Elanus axillaris. NCBI lineage: Eukaryota > Metazoa > Chordata > Aves > Accipitriformes > Accipitridae > Elanus > Elanus axillaris. Next base: position 1,988,675 of record JANZLQ010000092.1, on the reverse strand, counting down.
AATCCTCCTCTTTGTTAACTGGTAAGCTTGCATTGTCTGGTCTGGTATCATAACGTCTCCAGTTCTTGTGGACTTCCAAAGATGTCAATTTTCTTTTAATCTTGGTTTTTCCTGTTTAAAAAACGTGGGTGTTTTTTCAGTTTTGTTAACCACTGTGGCCCTTATAAATAGTCCAGCTTTCAATAAACTGATCTTTATGAACTCTTGTTTCATACCAGTAGAAGGGCGGGTCTTGGTGAATTTGAACATACGGGAGGATTTGCCTGAACGTTTTGCTCTGGGGAGCTGTAGGACTGTAGAGTGTTAGCAGATCTTTGAAGGTGAAAGGTGTTTTAAATACCTTTTTCTTTATAGACTCCTTGGTACCATGTCGGAGTGACAGAACTCTTTCTGAGGATCTGAGCTTTGTAACTTTTTACAAGTCGGGCATTGCAAGAAATAGAGTCCAGCAGAGAGAGCAGAAGTTTTTCTCGCCTAAATTTTCCATCGTCCATTAACCCCTCTCTTGCTGAAAAGTGACAATCATCTATCTTGTTTTTTCTGTGCTCATAAATGACCAGAAAGAACTTTGCAAGTTTAAAAAAATTTTGTATTGGGTAATGTTAATGACATTCTGCTTTTTTTTTTTTTTCCTTCTCCTATTTGTACATTAATGTCAATACTCAAAATTGACACAGCTGCTTAGGTAAGCGTCTCAGGTTTTGAAAATATAGCTCCTAGGATATGCCATGAGTATTCAAGGTGATAATCTGTGAAACCAAGAGAATTCGTTCAGGTCTTTAAGAATTATCTTGCCTGCCTTTTCCCTGTCGTATCCTTAGGTTGGGGAAAATGTGCTTCTGGGCTACGGCTTGTTTTTTAGTGAGTGGGTGGTTCAGCGGGTAAACATAACACCCTTTCGTCTCTGGGTACTTGAACTCTACATCGGTCTTCAGCCACAAGTCAAATGAGTCTGGTGACCTCATTCCAGGTCCTAGCAGACATCTGTCCACATCACCAGCCCATCAAGGCTGGCAGCGTCCCGGCCGCTGGCAGCGCGGGCTGGGGCAGTGTCCAGTGCTGGAACGGCCAGGGTTGCAGGTGCGCTGGCAGAATCTCATTGCCGAAGCTTGCGCGCTGCCTGCCTGCACAAAGCTTGGCTCTGCTTCTTGCTACCAGCTTGGAGTCTTCCTTTTTAACTCCAGTCAGATGAAAACTTAAAAGGAAAAACCAAGCTACGTTTGTGATCAGCTTCACATGTAACTTTTAGGGCAGGTGTAGGTCTCTGGAGGATCGGGCAGTGTGTTTGGCTGGCTGGTTTTGCTGCTGGATTTGCTGCAAGGTGTTTAGACTCTGTTATTTTTGCAGTCCTCTGTGGATCTTTAAGCGTTGCTTGAGGCTGCTTGGTGCAGCTCAGCGCATGCAAAATAAGAGTTCTCATTTGCCAGCATAAAGTCACCTTTAGGATGGCATGAAAGTCAATTTTCCACATGCTCGGAGAAACGGTTGTGTTACCAGCTTTACACAATGACTTATATCTGGCAAGAACTTGCAAAATAGTCTCTCTGGCTGATTGTCAAAAATTACATCATATTGGAGTAAACTGCTTTTAAATCAAACATCCATTATTCATGTATATTAACTGCTTTTTTTTTTTTTTTTTACTGGCTGTTTTGTGTATGATTTACTCTTTTTCCTTCTCTCTGATTGTCTGTCTGTCTCCCTCAGCTGCTCCTTTTAAATCTTAGCTCATCTTTGAATTTATGGAGCCAGAACACTTATCTTTGTGTACAAGTATCAATATGCTGACCTTGCATTTGTTAATAGTCAAATTTTGTTGTTGTTGTTGCAGTGTTATGTGCCATATTTACAGAAGGCAATTCAATACATTTGCACTGGGAAACTGTGCCCCTGAGGCTTGTAAACTTTGAAAATATTCTTTTTCCACATCCCTTTAGAAATAAAATTCAAACTTGCAGCAGTGTGTACCATATGTTGTACTTAATTTGATGACTTCTGCTGCAAATGCATATGAAATAGCCTTACCGCTTTTGTAGATACCCTTTGAATTGAATGGGTTTGACCTGAGCGAAAACCAGATCCCTTTTTACTCATGATGGACTTGAAATTTCACGACCCTTTCTTTTGTTGGCAATATTTTTGTGTGTTCAGACAATGTTTTTTCTAGTTGGCAGAGGGATGCGCAGAAGGAAAGAGGGAGAAACATAATCTGAAAATAAATGCAAATTCTGTTCCCAATCTTGCTGCTTGTTCCTCTGCCTCTTTGAGCAACTCAGGGTTTTTTGGTTTGGGTTTTTTTTTTTATTTTGATCCTCTGTCTCTAGAATGACAGTTAGAAACCTCTAAACCAGCCAGTTCTTTCTGAGAAAGTGGTTCTTTAATGTGTCCCGTGTGTTATTCAGTATGGAAAAGGATGTAGGTTTTGAGTGTGGTTTTACAGTATACATTTTGCTGGTATTTATGATACTCTGTTCAATACTTCATCTAAATAAGAACTAAATAAGCTGTATATACAGAGTGCTTTGCCCAGTTCTGAGAGACAGCTCAGGTTTTGCTAGCCGTGCGATGTGGTAACTTCTGACAAGAAGCAGAAATGTGATTGCAGAGGGAAGCGAGCTATTTCACAAAGCAGTTGTCTGCTGGCTTTCAGCCAGGACAGTGGGTTGAACACCCCTGCTCTTGTTGAAAGTACCACAGGCTCTTTGATAACAAGTGCTTGGGGATTTGTTGTTTTAATGTTCCATCCAAAAAAGACATCTCCAACAACACAGGATCGCAAAACACCTGCTGGGGTATTGGACATGCATGGAAGAGTTCCATCAACAGCATTTCCTTCAGTTCCTTGGTTTTTCTTGGAAGTATCTCAACCAGAGTACATCGACCACGCTTGACCTCACTTAGCTGCAAGATGTAACAAAGCTCACAGCTCAGCTATTCTGACTACAGAGACTTTAATTCTTTGTGAATTAATTTAGTTGTCTTTCTTGAGTTCTTGGACAGCATTTAAAGGGAGTTCACCGTACCCACTGCTCTGCAGTTTCACGAAGTACAGTAACTTTTCCTTTCTTCCTCTGCCTGGTCTCATGAATTTGCCAGCTTCTCGGCGCATCTATCCAAGAACAGTGGCCACAGGTTGAGAGGTGCCCAACTCTCACAGTAAAGAGGGAAATTAGTCTAATGCACTGCCTTAACAAAAGAGAGAGTACGAGCATGAATAATTAATACCACTAGTCTGTGGCAATCGGATAAAATGAAGTCCCATTTGCTCAGCCTTATTAAAAGAGGGGGAGAGAGAGAGGGAGAGATGGTAAAGGTCGTTAAGGGACTTGTAACATGGAAAGAATCGCCTCTGAGATGGATAATGTGTTTTCTAATCTCTGTGGTCTTTAACTAAACATAATGGTAAAGGTACTCTGGCTATTTCTGGCTTGTTGAATTATTAAGCATTCTGGGAGATTGCTTGGCTCTTATCCAATAACTTAGACTTTTTCATTTGAACAATGTTAATAGGTAACACTTTTTATTTTCTGTGTTAGATCCTGGTACATCTGCACAGAGTATTTAATGCTTTTCCTCCCTTGTGTCCCCAAAGTCCCCCTGGGGGAAGGGATGCTCGTTAGTGTGTTATCCCAGGATACTTCATTTCACACCCAAATGCTCTTGGTTCACTTACCTTCAGTTCGGTACCTATTAGGTCACTGGTCTTGGGTGTCCATTATAGGATTATAAATATCTTTAAAAGGGTAATCCCTTTGCAGTGTGCATTACAGGATTATAAACCTCCTAAAGATCTTACGCTTTATCTGCCCTTTAACATACAGGCCCTTATTTCAAGTCCCTATTGACCAGGTATTCTCATTCTTTCTCCTTGGCCTTTGTAAAGAAAATCCTTGTTGCCTTGGGATATTATAGGAGAGCTCATCAGAAGTGTTCTAGCAACTTGAAAATTGTCATCAGTATGCTTGTAAAACCCCTGTCTTAAAGAAATTATTATTCAGACTTTAAAAAGGCATTCTGAGTTTATTTTGTCGCTTTACCTATCAGTATGTGAGGGTAAGGTTTTGAAATTCGTTTGCAGACCATGATACTGCTCGAGGCAGAATTTGAAGACAGGTAAAACCTGGATACCGAAAATTACAAAGAGACTCTTTCTTCCAGCGATAGGGCTAATTGGCTAGAAATACACATGCGTGTTATAAGCTTTTAAAAAAAAAACCCATCCTTCAAAAGAATGAGAGACTGATGTGAGAAGAGAAGGAATTGGAGGGAGTGGGAGAAGATGAAAAGACAAAGGCTTTTCTTCCACTTTTGTGGATCTGAACCTTTATTTTTTTACAGATTTTTTTTCTTAGATGCAAACACGTTAACTCGATGACCATCCACAAGTTATATGAAGAGAAATAAATAATTTTTCGGCTGGTGCTACCTACATATGAGGATTGCCACAGGTCTAAAATTGAGACTACAAGCATGAGAATATGTAATATTTGTTCCAATGTAAAACAAGGGAATCTTTAAATGCTCTGTGGAAGTAATTTTTCATTATAGTCTTTCATGGCCATAACTGAGTTTTCAAGTATGTATCATATGTTTATAGGATAGATGGGAGCTATGGTCATTTAGATAAATTAATAGTTTATGGATGTTCATTTTAAGTATTAGCCCCAGGGGACTTTTGAGAAAGCAGCATTTGGCCCTCTCCCCTCCCGAGTTTTAACGTACATCTGGGAAGGGCTTGTTCAGAGGCTCAACTGGGAGCTGGAATATGTTGCTGTTGACCTGATTGTTTATTGTCCGTAAGCTGAATTGACTTTGTCTTTTGTTCAAAACTTTCCAAGGAGAAATTTGGTTGCCAGGCTGGGATACTGATTTCCTTTGCAGTGAAAACTCTGCAAAGTACCTTAAATCTTAAGGATGAAGAATTACGTGCTAAAGACTGGTATTTGAGGCAGATAGCTTCGCAAAGATAAGGCTGGGAAAGGGAACTATTTGGGAGATTACAAACATTATAAGCGACTGAGGAAGACGGGTATGAATGCGTCGATTCTAATAGGGAACTGATAACGTATCTGAAAAAAAACCATGCCGGCTCTTTAGTTGGGAGAAATGGCAGGTGGAGGAAACCTGCAAATTCTCTGCCTTTCTTTGCAGTATTCCTAGAGATGTTTAAAGCTTCGGTTTTGTTGCCTAGAGGCATCCATCACAGAATGATCCCCTCCTGCTCTCAATTTGACCTTTGAGATGCGCACTGAAATTGCACAGATAGGAAGTAGAAGGCCAGGCAGAATCACTATCGCTGTGCTGGGAAATGTTGAAATAATATGTACAGATAGTGTAATATTTACTAAGCTGCATGTGGATATAATCGGAAGAGTAGAAGCTAAGAAGATTGATGTGACATTGACATAGCCATGCTGATGTTGCCATGGAAGCCATAAGTTTTTTCTGATGTTTTAACTACTGTTACTCTTTCCATAGTCATAGGTTTCTTTTAAACTAAAGGAGCATCACCATGAAATTTAATAATGTTTATGACGTTATGTAAGACCAGGTGCTGTGCTCAGCTCCACCGGGCTTTGACCAGTATGTTTTTCTGTTTCTAAAAATATTTGCTCTCCTGAATTGAAAGGCCCAAACGGATAAATCTCATCTGGCCCCACAGGCAAGACAGTGAATGCGATTAAACGGATTGCTGTGCAAAGGAGAGGCGGGTGAACAGACGGGAAACAACTCGTACCTCTCTTCCAGTCTTTAGTCGAGTCATCTTGGACGTTGCTTAAAATCGGAGCTGTTTTTATTCCTTTCCCATCTGAACTGCCACTTCAGATGTAATGTTTCTCTTAATCTGCTTCTGCCGCGTGATCTGTACAAAAGCCATCAGCAGGGCCTGTCAGCGCTGAGGCGGTGTGCAGTTCTGCTCTTCAATTTTTGCTGTATTTGACAGAATCTTTCTTGCACAGTCCATCTGTCTAAACCTTCTAAATGTTGATTCTGTTTACTAGTCTTCCAAATACTAAAATTGATGAAGAAACTATTTGTTTTTCCATGTAAGCCTTAAAAATGTGACCTGGAGAAAATCTGTGTGGCTTGCTTTGCCTGCCTGAGAGCTATACCTGTCTGATACTGGTTGACAAGAGCCTTGCATCCCTGCTTCTTGATGGATTCCGTTGTGAAACTTGATTTCCTCGTTTCCGAGGGTAGTGTTTCCCTTCTTAAACAGGGATAGATCTGTATCTTGGTTATGTATTAGCACAATGAGAAATTAGTCCTGCAAACCACCGCTGATGGTAATTACTTTGCTGTACTTCATGCTGCAGCAAAATGTAGTTGTTGTGCTTATGCTACATTTAGCTGGTGTTCGTTCTCTTTCTGCCAGATTCTTCTTTACAATCTGGAAACAAGTCAGTGCCTGAAGAAGATGGGCAACTCGATAGGTGACTTTACATGTGTCAACCTCCAGAACAGTCCTCCAAACATGCTTGTTACAGGCAATAAAGACAGAAGGTAGGTACTACCAAGAGCTGCAACCCATCTCAAATTAGCTTACTTCCCGTCCTGCTGTCCTACATCTGGACCTGCTAGAATTTGTTTCTCTTCTAATGTTTCAAATGCAGCCTGCGTGAACTTCAGGAACAAAATATTAGGTAAGAGTTGGATGTGGCTACCAGTTTGCTTTGTTTCAGAAAGCTCCATGGGAAGACTTTCTTTTCAAGCCATTTGGTGGACGCAGTTGGTGTACAGCCCAGCGAGACCACTTGGAATATCTTCCACTTCCCCACCACCACCCGCAAAATTAGTTTGGCATTTAAAAGCTCACTTTCTGATATTAAAAAAATAACCTAAGGGATGAATCATGTAGGATGAGATGGGTCCGTCTGCCAAATGATGTCAAGAGTGTATTTCGGAACACTGTGATGTCCCTCAGGTGACAAAAAAAAAAAGAGACTTTCATATGAACAGATTCCAGCTTCTATTTAGCTGATTAGCAGCTTTCTCTTTAACTCCTTGGCTTGGGGAGTAGGATTTTCCCAGCACAATATCTGGTGCCAGGAACGGACGCGCTGGGAACAGTGCGAAAGGATTAAAGTGCTTAAAAAGACCCTTTGAGTCCAATTTTTAGATTTTCTTTTTTTGGCTAGTTATTTGTGGGGTCTGATCCAGTGCACCAAAGGAGATGTGGGATGGCGAGGAGCCAGTCTCTAATGGCTCCCTGTTCCTTCCCTCCTCCTTTCTGCACTGGGCATCAGGCTGCAGGTGGTGGTCTGGTGTGGTGGTGGGTATCAGATTGTAAGGCGGATACTTCCCTTTGCCAAATCCCAGACCTCTGTCCCGCCAGTGCAGCAGCTTGCAAAAAATGATTATTTTGTCAAACAGCTTTTTTTCCCTCTCGGTGAATAGGCAGTGCGAGAAAACCTCACACTTTTCTCAGCAAAGAGGATAAAGGAAATATCCGAAGTTTGACACGTGTAATTGAATCCTTGGGACTTTTTTCCCCCCTCTAAAAGCAGATAATTGATTTTCCAAAGCACCCCAGTAAAACTACCTCCAATTTTGATCTCTTGCACAATGATGAGAGAGTAGATAAAGTTGATATCCCTTAAGTGAGATTTGAAATTTACTCCTTTTGTACTAGAGTAAATGTCTGCACCCTTTTCCCTCCAGAAAGCTTTTTGGTTTTTCAGCTCAAGCATTGGCTGAGTTCAAGGGGTTTGGCCATCACTCAAGTAGCAAAAAGTTAGGAATCAATAGTTCAGCAAAGACGTCTGGCATCCAGGAGGCAAGACCATGTGTATCTCAGAGGTCAGTTCCTCATGTGGCCCTGCGTGAAGGGCATTAATAGGTGCTGGGCATCCACAGGTGGAATGTGACTTGAACCTCCGTAGCCTTCTTACAGAGCAAATGTACCAAATAGGGATCTTGCCATGGGAGTTCACACTGCTGCTGGCCAGTGGGAAAACTTACTGCTTGAATTAAATACAGCAATTTCACAATTTTACGAGTGTATGCTATTCTTCTATTCAAAGCCACGATTCTGAAAAGCGACACTTGTGTGAAATGTTTTTGGGGGGACCTACAAAATCTGTCTTTCCATCAGAAAATACTCCTGAAGCACTGCTGATTTATTTGATTACCTAGCTGTGCTTCACACTGGCAAGAGGTCTGATAACAGGGAGTGGGTGCTGATGTGCTGCCCAACAGCACCCTTTTTCATGGTGGAACCTAAAATGGTGAATGGCATTGGAAAAGCAAACATATGGCAAGGCAGTGTATACCATCACTGAAAGGTATGGATCAAAAGATGTATTCCATGCTCTCCTACAGGCAAGTGAGCTTACTTCTAAAGTAGTCTAGCAGGAGAGTCAAAGCCTGGTCATGAGAACACGTTCCTTATGGCTCCGTTGAACTCGGATGAATCTGATGTGCTCCCACTGAGCCCAGCTGTTGAGGCAGGAGATGGCAGGCCATGCCAGGTCTGCATTAGAGCATCACATTAGATTTGCAAAATGCTTTTCCTTTTTTTTTTTTCCCTTTTTTTTTTTTTTTTTTTGGTAAAGCATATCTAAACAACTCAAGTGTGCCTCTAATTCTTCCAAGGGTGTGCCAGAATCAACACCTGCCTGAAACCTGGGCCCTTGCTAATGAAATAACCAGGACACAATCAGATCTTCATTTCCAACTGTGCTTACCAAACAGAAGAAGCTTTGATTGCCGTGCAGAACACATGCAGTAAGACAGGGAAAGCACTGGGTGTGAACGCTTCCAAAATACCCCATCCTTACCCAAAGCACAGCTCTCATACGTAGCCAAAGCTTCTCTCTGTTGGAGCTGGAGAAAGCAAGAAGTTCTTTTCACCATCAGCAGCTGTTGTGATGGGATTTTCCTAAGGGTGACTGCAGAGCCACACAAAGCATGCTCCTTGCTCTGTTCCAGCATGTTTTTCTCCATGTCAGATGGATGTTGCTCTGTTGGAGTTCTGGACTGTTCTCTTGCCTTTTATTTCGGTTGCTGAAATGTGTTGTTTGTAAAATTGTATGATGCAATCTCCATTTGAGAAAGGAAAAGGAAAGACTTGCAACACCATTAGGATCATAGCAGGGGTATGGAATAAAGTAAAGTTAATGTGGTGGAACGAGTGTGTTTTGGCCTTTTCTGGAATTAATGTGTACCTCATGGTTTCATTCTTGATAGCCATCAGCTGGGAGGAACTTTCTCTGGCTTCTTTTCAAATCTGAGAGCAGTATCTCCCCTTCTGTTTTCACTTGCTACATTTATTTTTTTCATTCGCTTATGTACTTTGCTTTATCTCTTAATCTTGATATATATGGATCAAAAAACATACTCCTTTCTGATAAGTGCTGGGTTTAAAAGTTAACACCGTTAGCTTTAACTGGTTTTGTGGACTCGTTGCAGTGGTTGAAATTCTAAGCTCTTTTTCTACAGTTCTGCTTCTAGCCAAGCGTTCGATACATTTCTCTTCAAAATGCCTTGTCTGAGCAATCAATGATTTCTGAAAACCAGATATAACCTAAAAGCTGCCCACAGTCAGCAGTTGCATTTTTGAAATCAGAAGAGAGTTTCAGTATCGGTGATGGGCTCGAGCATATAAACCTGTAATTCACTTGACTTTTGAATTGCCCCACATTTAGTCTCTTCCTAAATCTTTGTAATAATAGTCTTTTCCTTGATCCTAGTAATAATATTACCCCTTGGCCGTAGCGGACATGGGTTATGTACCAAGGGGTGGGATGTGTCAGCAGTATGCCCAAAACGTGGTGCTTTATGCCCCACAGCATTGCTAACACGTTGGGAGGCACAAACAGTGGAGCTTTCTCTAAATTTCACTTACATTTTATATCACCTGGGGCTTGTAAAGAGACAGAGAGATCCTGTATGGTGGGAGAAGTCTGCCTCAAAAAATCTTTGATAATAGAAGTCAGAGTGAAAATTCAGTGGTGAAAAATGTCAGCCGTATTGGATTTCTGGCCCTGTAGTGGCCACGGGACTACTGCTGTCCTAGACGTGTTTTCATAACCCCCAGAGTACTTGTGCCCTCAGAACCCACAGGCTGCAGAGCCACAGCTTTTCTTACCTCTGTTCTTTATTCGCTTTTGTTTAGGGTCAGGGTGTTCGATCTCCGCAAAAGTGAATCTTTGTGCTCCCTCTATGCCCACCAGTTAGGAGTGTCTGCAGTTCAGATGGATGACTGGAAGATCGTCAGTGGAGGAGAAGAGGGCTTGGTCTGCGTGTGGGACCAACGGATGGGCACCAAACTCTGGGAAATGCATGCCAGGTAATTTTGTCTGTGTGGGGTCCTATTGCAAGGGTGTTTATTGGATCTGGCTGACAGGAGGAATGTGGGAATGGGATGATCCAGGACCAAAATGATAATATGCCCACGTCTAAAGCTTCTGAGAGTTCTGTTTAGTTTTCCTGTGATTTGGGAACAGATTGCCTCCCCACCTGGAGTCTTGTGCCTGTTTCTGCGTGTGCCCTTTAGCTGTCGTAGGCTTTTTGCTCACTAGTTAAAAAGAGTGCTTCAGTTGGCGTAAGGGAGCATGGAAATTGTTGCCCCTGGATTTTCTGTGAAGTTGCCCCTTCCCCAACCAGTATTTACTTTACTGAACCTTGGATTTAAAATGCTGGACTCCTGGCCGTTGTCTTCAGAGTGACTGGTCCTGGCTGCCTCTATCCGCTATATCCTTACACAAGACCTGTGTTTCTGTTCACCTCATTCACGCATTCCCTTAGCAGTAACGATCAACACCAGGCTGGTATTTAAACTCATTTAAATATTAAAATACCAGTTTGTACTGAAAACACGAGAAGTACAGTACTGAAAGTACAAGCAGAGATCAGTATCCTGGAGTTGACAGAAGACCGTTAGTTGCTACAGCCAAGTTATGATTTCCTGATCAAGGCACAATTCCCAGGGCGTAGCTTTGTCTGAATGAAGACCTCAGGGATTTAGCCCCTTGTAAGTCTGAGTGATACCCTTAATAAAATGAACAGACTTTTTTTTTTTTTTAATGCATCTTCACCAAAATGGAGCTAGATGAGGTATTTACAGTCAGAGAAGTTCAAGTTGGAGTTGTCATTGATTAATAGCAGGTATCTCCTTCTCTTTTGACCCTGTGAATTATACAGCCCATTGCGATGCGGCTGATGCATTAAGGACAATATTGCATTGATTGTCTCCTGGAGCAGCGCTAATGAGCATGCCAAGAAGGAGGGCGGGCAGTGCAGATCTGAGCTTTGGGGGTGTACTGAAAGTGAAACCATTAGATTAAACATTTAAAATACTGTTTAATCTATATAGGAATAAGAAGGGATCACTTCAATCAAAAAAGGTGGGTGTGTGGTGTTATCCATGCCTACAGCCCTGTGTCGTGAATGAAAAGCAAGGGCAGAAGCTAAGGGAGACGGCAGGAGACATATTAGGGTCGTGGTGATGACCCATCTTAATCAGAGAAGATAAGTTACTCCGACGTGAACAGTAAATGCTGTTAGAATGGTTCAGGGTTAGTTTATTCACCAGTGAGAAGGAATGAAGACCAGACCTCTTAGCTCGTGCCATATAGTGCATTTCTAAATCAGCCATAGCTCAGTGCTTGAGGGTGTGGGGGTCCTGGGTGTCTCCATCCTTCGTTTTGGGAAGCATCCTGCTCTTCTCAGGAGTGTGCTGCTGCAGTCCTTAAAGCAGCAAAGCAAGCAGGCGGCCTGGATCCCTTGCAGCCTGTGTGCTGCCAAGGCTCTAAAATATTTTCTGGCCTCCACGTGTGTTCTGGTAACAGCCCACTAGATGGGGATAAAAGCTGCGTTTAGCTGCTCCAGACAGGAGAAGGAGAGCCAAAGGTGTGGGTTCCCAGCCTCTGGCTGTAGAGAGGGCCCTAATTTAAATGAATTCTTGTTTAATCCAGAGCAATGCCTTTACTGCGCTTGGATTTTAGGAGTCTAAGGCAGGTGACATCTCACCCGGTGCTGTGGGTTATTTTGCAGACATCCAGTCCGCCATGTATGGTTTAATTCTCATAGCCTCATCACTGCAAACATCCCTGATGAGAAAACTCCCCGAGGCGCCAGCATCACTGATGATGACCTTACCACACACCGCAAGTGAGTAAGCCAGGCCTGAAGGGTCAGGTTTCTGGCACTGCAAAGATCTGCTTTATTATATATTTTTAAATGGCACCCTAGGCACCTGAGTAGTGATCCAGAGCAGTAATAGAGAAGGTGTAGCATCTAAAAAATAAAATTAAAAAAAAGTTTAAACATAAGGCTTTCAAAACCATTGATGAATTGGCTCTTTATTTACTTCTGAGCGCAAAAATAATGCATTTTTTTTTCAGCAGGGGAATGTAAAGGCCACTGAAGCCATACAGGGAATGCAGCCCTCTCCTTGCTTTAAATATCAGTAATGATGTCTCCTCCTAAAGGAAAAGTACTGGTGTTTAAACTCCAGGTTTTGGTATTTGCATCTCAGATGGCTGTTAGCATGTCTAATTGAACTATCAAACAAAAATGTACTTATCTTCCCCTTTCCTGAATAGATGAGAAATGTTTCAGCAGATGACAGTCATGCCTCTGCAGTGCTAAAGTGAATGATTCACCGATCGTTTCCAGGGCTTGGTGGGGTCCCTGGAAGGAGGCAGGAGGGAGTTTTCTCTCTTAGAACTGCACAGACAGCCCTAGTGCAGAAGGGATGGGGTTTTATATTCAGCTGCTGAAGCATCGAATTTTGATCCTTTATGGCAGTCTCTAACTTTCTTCATTTCCCCTGTTGAAATATATAATTAAGGTAAAAATGGTGTGTCCTGGTTGTGTTTTGTACAGGCATCGAGGAATCATTTATGCCTACGAGTTCTCAGTGGACCAGTTGGCTGTAGAAAGCATCCTTCCTATTTGCCGCTCTTCCTATGATGAAGTGACTGGTTACAACTACAACATTGGCCTTGCGGTTCCCTATGATAACATTTAGGTAATTCACTTTACTTGGCTTCTGCGGTCCAGCCCTCTGCCAAGTACATGGCCAAAGGCAAAAAGGAGATCCACATGGGACAAGTGCCAAAAAGATGGCATTGGCTGCAGGCACATCAAATGGGCTGAGCATTTGCCGAAAACTTGGGGATATGAACCAGAACAGAGAGTATGGCTGCCCTCGAGCATATCACTAAAATATCTTGCTGCGCAAATGTTCAAAGGTCTGCTATGGTGGAATGGAGAGACTGAAGACTGAAGGGGAACGGTATGCTTCAGTGTAAACAAAAATGTTCCTCCATGCTGCTTGTGGGAAAAATGCTGCTGATCCCATGCTATCTTGGCAGAGGACATGGTCAGGAAGCGAGAGCCCCACGTGGCAAACTGCTGAAGTGGTGGGAGGCTGGGAGCACATTGAGGAGTTCATGACGATCTTGAGAGGGGAAAAAAACCCACCAAGGACTTGGAAAAAGCATCTGGCTGAGCCACATGTTTGAAATTTCTTTCCTTGTAATGAGCTGCTGATTCTTCTTTTCCTTGGAGTGCTTCGGAATGTGTCTAGGAACAGGACCATGCACAAAAGGTTGTGGTGGTTGGGAGAGGGGAGTATGATGGAGAGAGGGAGGGGAAGGTTGGCCTTGCCCGGGCTGGATGCTTGGAAGCTCAGCAGGCCACACGCATCGAAAGTATTTTAGAATAAATTATTTTTTTAAGTCTCTAAAATTCTGGATTAAATGTTTTCTAATTGTATATGTACACGTGTTTGTGGGGGGTTTGGCCCCAAGTCTTTTAGGGTGAGCTAACCCCTATGCACTGAAACAAAAGGCTGTTGTGTCTCAGGTTAGTTGTCATGTATGTTCTTTGCTGGATCATGCCCTTCCACTTGGAGGTTTTCCCCAGGTGCCTGGGACTTGTATTTCTGACACTGTCCTCACTTCCGAGCTGGGAATTGATCATGTTGATTTTATGACACAGAAGGGATGAACTGGCCGCAGTCCCTCTGCATGGGTAGTTCACACTAACGCTGTAGAGAAGCATCCAGGCTGAAAGATGTGATGTCGAACCTCAGGTGAAAAGGAGGAGTAAGGCTTTATCTTAAATCCAAGTTGCACTGACATCAGTAGAACCAGTTTAGCGAACAAGAGCTCAAGTCCTGCGTGGGTATGTTATACTGGTTTACTGTTTTATATTTTATGGTTGTGATTTGCCCGTGTAAACTTCCTGGTGCAAGCCAAAGCCACGTAAATCAAGTTTAAATTGAGGTTAAGTTTTAACTTAACACCTTTTTGCTGGCTAAATGGAATCAATTTAAAAGTGTGGTGGTGGGGTGGGATGCAGGAAAGGTGCCCGAACCTGCAGGAGAGGGGCTGGCTGGATTGTCACTTCAACCCTTAACCAGTTGCTGAGGCAGACCCTGGAGAGCTTCGTGCTGCCCTCCTCCTGCCTGGCGAGAGACGTGTTTCCCAGCTCTTCACTGTCTTTGGCTTGGGGTGGTTTTCCATGACCCCTACGCCAGCCCTTCATGTGGGTGTTTGGTTTTTAACGGTTTGCTTTTTCCTCGTGATGGACTGACACAAGAAGTGCAAGGGGCAAAGTCATTCTGTCTGACCAATAGATTTTATCTTTCATAAAGCTTTGGTCTTTTTTTTTTTTTTTTTTTTTTTATTTTTTATTTATCTGCCCTTCTGGGAAGCCAGCTCACTTCCTTCATTCCTGGAAGAGCAAGAAGTGTCACGGATACATAGTTGGGACAGGAGCTCAGCTGAAACCTGTCAAATAAATAATAGTTTCGGTAGCACAAATGATTTTGTGGGTTGCTCCAGCCCTGTGTCTTCTGATGTGGCTGAACAGAGAGAGCTTCTGCTGTCATTGTTCTCTTCCCCTCCGTGCTGTGACCTGCTGCCCCGTCTCACTTAATACACCCTTGGCTTGTTCTGACTTTGACTCTCCTTATCTTGCCTCATTATCTCAGGACAGCTTTGTTCTTCCTTCATCTCCCTGCTGCAAGTAGTAGATAACTTTGTCTTGTGCCCATGTGTGTTGAGCCCTTTTCCTTCGTGTTTCCCCTCTACTTCTGCACTGCCTGTGGCAAGGCTGTCTCTATATTGCTCCTTGACCCATGGCAGTCACTGAGCTGGTAGAAAACGTGCTTTGCAGCACCTGCATTTGTAGAGGTGTTTGATTTTTTTATGCAGAGAAGACAAGTCATCAGTTCATTGGGGACCAAACATCACCCATTCCGGATACTAAAAGGCTTGCATCACCTCCCGTGGCGAAAGAAATTCTCTGTCCCCACAGCCCCCGTTTCGTTGGCTCACGGTCTGGATGCAGCTCTTCTGGATGGATCGGACGGTGATCCTTTTGGTCTTTTTTTTTCCTATCACTGGAATTCATTTAGGAAGGTTGTACCACAGCACAAGATTGTGTACGTATTTAACTAGCATTCATAATGCAAATGAGGGCACTTAGGCTGTTGGAGAATATCCATGTTGGGAGTTTAATTTTTGTTTCTGAAAAGAGATGTTGTCCTACTTCACTGTGTAGTCATTAGTACTGTGTTGGAGTGCAGCAAATGCTCTCGTGGCTGTTTATATCTTTGCCAGGGTTAGGTGACATTTAAATGGAGCCTTTTCTCTAACAACTTCAAGAGCAAGAATGGAGTCACCATCCAGTCTTTACCAGAGACAGATGCCACCTTTGGATTTCCCATCTGGGGACTCCCTAGAACTTAGTAGTGCTACCAGTTTGTGGTAGGTACGGGTAAAGGTGGACTCCTGTCTCAGCAGACCCCTGTTGTATCCCACAGGCAAAGGTTATCGCTCAATCTCTTCTGCCCAGAGCTGACAGCAGGCCTTCAACTTGAGGAGCTGCAGTCAGGACGTGTTGGAGCAGTGTTGTGGATTGACCAGGCAGAGGTTAGACTGAAGGCAAAGGCTCCCACTTTGCGTGAGAGCGTGGTGCAGTGTGCCAGGCTGGCGACCGTCAGATGGGCTGGGTAGTTGGGGAGAACTAAAGAATCAGAATGCATCAAAGGAGGTAGTAGTAGTTTGGGGTGAAGAGCCTCAAGAACTACTTCTGGTTTCTGCTCTTGATGACAGTGATCTTTAGCAAAAAAAAAAAAAAAAAAAGAGGTATCCATTGTCTTCCTGATCCCTGGAGATAAGTTTCTTCCATACTATTCTCCAAAGAGAATATATGATCAAAGGGGGAGGCTGTCTCTGTATAGCAGCCTCCAGCTGCTACCAGGCTCCGGAGCTCTGACTTCAGGCAAAAGCAATGGGTGGTGCATAGTAAAACAGTCTCAACACAAAGGACGTGGTAGGACACGCTCAGCTGTAGTGCCGTACTGGAAAAAGCCCAGCTGTCCCTCCACATATTTTGGGTCCAAGCCACCAGCAAAGGCCCTAAGAATGTGCCTTGTGCCTCTGTTTTATGTCCTTGACCACCTTGGCAGTGGGGGAAGAGCGATTCCAGTGTTTTGTGGGGCTGCCATCCCTCGCTTCAGGCTGAGGAGCGGTGGGAGGAGGAACAGCGGGTGGTCTTTGTGCAGAGAGGGACTACGGAGGTCTCTGACTCCCTTCCCTGCAGCTCAGCTCTGCAGAGCAGCACCTTCCCCTCCCACCCTGCGGCCGTTCCTGTGTCACCTCTGCATCAAGAGGGTGCCGTTAGAAGGATAGGGAAGCTCCTCCAAATTCCGCTTACAAGCATCGGCTGCAATCAGCTGCCCTAACTGTGTCGCTGTGTGCTCCTGTGCTGCTGTCCTGCACCTCCCGTCCTTCCTGGGCAGGTGTTCCCTCTGTTTCAGTCTCTCCTGCCTTTCCCAAGCTCCACCGTGGCTGAGATGAGTGGGGATAGTGAGATGGATGTCGCTGGTGGGGATCTGAGAATCTATCTGTTCCATTGGTGCCAAAAAAACCCACATGCCTGGGGCACCTGCCCTGTAGTCGTTTGGGTTGCTCGGTCCTGCTTTTCCAGAACCACTAGTCACTGCTTTCTCCCAAACGTTGCTCAGCCTTTATCAGCCTTCCCTGAGTTTTCCAACATGTGGCAAAGCAGCTTCAATTTTCCAGTTACCCTCTGCTGACCACCACTGGGATCTGCAACAGCTTTGTGCCATGTCACAGGTCTCAGCGTCTTGGCAGCTCTCGCTGTGCCCCGTAACAGAACTATTACCCTTTGTCGAACGCTCTGGGCTGTGCAGGATTTTGCTGCGGTCTACGACAGAAACATTACCCTTGCCAGATTTCTCAGTGCTCTGCCAGTTTTTCCTGTGCTTTACAGAATTATTATGCTCCATCGCGCTGGGTTTTGCTATGCATAACATCAACATTGCATTACACTTTCTGCTGGCCATGGGAGTGATGCTTCTGCCCACCCAGAGGAACTGCTACTGCAGGCAGGGCTGTACCCAGCCTTGGGGCTCCTGGCCTTTATCATCAGCCCTTTGCTGGGCTGAAGATTGAGCTTATCTTCCCCGGTTCATCCCATTCCACTCCCCCTTTTGTTTTTTCCCTGCAACCATCCCTTCTGCTCTTGCCTTCCTCCCATTTCCCATGGAGAAGGCAAACAGGGAAACGTGCTGCAGCCAGTTTGCTTTGGGTCCTGCCACTGCTTCCCTGCAGTCCCTGCTCCCACGCTTTCCTCGCCACCTAACAAAATAGCTTGGAGACAGCTAATTAGCTCAAGGGATAATAATTACCCTCTTATCAATACTCTTCAGTCTTCTTGCCCTCTATTTTCCTGCATTGCACAGTGTACCCAGCCCTTGCTGGCTGCAAGAAGCACTGATGTCTTTTCCAAGAAAACTGTGTTACGGAGGGGGATTGAGCTCAGGATCTTGGGTCAACCCCTGGCAGCAGCAGCAGCAGGACTTTGCTCAGGAGGGGCAGCCCCGCTGGGTGATTTGGGTTGGAAAAGGGCCTTTTGGACACAAACAGCTGCTGCCAGGAGCAGGGTGAGGCTGGCAGCATAGAGCCTGTGGCTGCTCTGGGGAGTGGGATGGCTCTGCAAAATCAGTGTGGTAATTCCTGGGAGAAAATGGGAAAAGTTGCCTGGCTCTCCTCCTGAAACCTGGAGATTCTGGGAGAGGCTGGATGTGCTCTCATGTGTCCGGGGAAGGAAGGGAGCACTGAGAGTCTGGCACAGGGGGGGTGAGGAGGTTCAGGACACAGAGGAGGTTCAGTCTCAGCTCGGTTGGTGCCGATGCAGCGCAGCTGGGCATGAGCCCAGGAGATGGAGGTGGCGGGAGGAGCAAGAAAAGAACAGGACTGAAGAGTCCCAGAGCCCTGCAAACCCAGACAAAGCTGTGGCTGCCACCAGGCAGCACCAGGAGACCCTCAGGGCTTGAAAGGCTGCACTGAAAGAGCCAGGACCTCCATCACCACCATCCCCTCCCCGGCTCCGGTGTTCAGCTCTGCCCACAGCGCCGGCATCAACCCTGGCTCTCGCCACTCAGCCCAGGTCGAGCACCACGTGCCAGCACCGAAACGGCTCAGCCAACACCAGTGACAGCTCAACCAACACCAGTAACGGCTCAGCCAACACCACGGATGGCAGCAGCTTTGCGGCAGCTTTTGTCCCACGGCTTTGCGGCACATCCAGCCCTGGCGTGGTACCATCCCCAGCTGCGAGACGGGATCAGCTCCACTCCTGCGGCTCCTTCCGAAGCCAGGTTAGCCCCAGCCTGTCCTCGGTGCCGCCGAGCAGCACAGGTCTCTCCAGGACAGGACTGCATTGCAGGGAAGGGCTGTCCTTCGCTGGGTTAGCGCGGCTGCTCTCCTGCTGCTGGCTCTCAAGAGCTGCTCCGGTGCCGGGGCTGTGGTCCAGCAGCTGTGAACGGAGAGCGGGGTTTTTCGGAGAAGCAAAGCTACAAAATCCTGCAAGGGCAAGGCCTTATCTATGCTCTCAGTGAGGGGATGCCTGGGCAGTGCGGAAACCCCCACCACTGTGGAGCTGGAGGAGAAATTGTTCATGCCCGGAGCCGGGGAGACGGCGGGCGCTCGCTGCCCACGGGAGGATGGAGGGGGCTGAACGTGGCTGCGCATCCATCGTTCCCTGCAGCCTTCCCTCATGCGCTGCCGGCTGCTTGCTGTGGCGGGGGCTATTTTTCCATCAAGCGTACATGTCACCGGGGGAAGCTATTTTTGATAAAACAAACAAATCTTTCCAGCTTTTCTAAAAATAGCCATTGCCCTTTTTTCTCCCCCTCCCTTCCCAGCTCAGGCTGCCTTAGAGACAGAAATCCGCCTCGAGCCATCCAGTTATTAATACCAGTAAACAAACCCTTATCTCCGGTGCCTTGTTCTAGCGGGAACACGTGGGGGCGGGAGCCAACCGGCTGCCAGGAGCCCACATCCCCGTGTCCCTGCATCCCTGCTGCCTGCGCCCCAGCCCCGGTGCGGGGGATGCCGGTGGCAAAGCCCGGGCCCCGGCATGGTCCCAAGCTGCTCCTCCTGCCTGGCTCCGGCTGGCAGATGCAGCCGAGGTGGCTGGTTTGGGTTTAAATTGGGGTTATTCCTTGTGCCGCTGCCACCTTCGCTGGCTTGAGGATCTTGTGGGGTACAGAGGGGGATGTGATTGCTCTTCCAGGTGCTGAGGACGCTGCCTTCACCTCCTGCCCCTCGGCGTCCCCATCCTTGCTGGCACACGCTCCCTATGGCATGGGGATCGGGGGAGTTTATGGCACAAGTTGGGCAGCTCCTTCCCCAGAGCAGCACGTGGCAGAGGCTAAAAAATTCAAATTTATGGGGTGACCAGGATTTGCGGAGGCTTTCTGCACAGGGAGACACCCTGCCAGGCACTGGGCGATGGATGGACAGAGTTACTTCTCAGCAAGGAGTAAAAAGAGAAATACCTTTTATTACAGATAAAAGCCTCTTATGTTTCTAAAGAGCAGAAGGCAGCCCCACTACGGGACAGGCACGCGAGCGGGTACAAAGCGCTTGGTGCCAGGAACGTGGAGCTGCTGCAGCGTCCTCGTCTTCCTCCTCCTCCTCCTCCTGTGGCTCCCTGGAGGGAGTCGGAGGTCAGTAGCAGTGCGCGATGGTCTCCATGTTGAGGAAGCGGACGTGCATCTTGGTCTCGATGTCGATCCCCTGCCACATCTGCAAGGGGAAGGGGCTGAGCGGGGCCGGGGGCCAAAAGCCCAGGTCCCCACGACCAGCCGGCACCCTCCTCCGTGGGAGACGAGCGGAGATGCCACCAACCTTAAGGAAATCCTCGAAGGTGATGCCCTCATACACCTGGTCCGGCCCCTGTGCGCAGCAAGAGAGAAAACATTACAGCTGCCCCACGCCGGCGGGGCAGGGGCCTCGGGGCACTGGGTGACCAGAGGGTGGGTGCCTTGGGGCTGTGGGACATGTCTCCCATGGGTGCACAGCGCTGGCCCCGCACTGTGCCCCACGGCCAGCCCAAAAGTGGTTCCCAGAACCACTGTGGCTGCAAGGAGCTGCCCTTCTTGGAAGCACTAAAGCCCCAAGCACCGAGGATGGTGCTTTATGGGGTGCTGCTTGCTTATCCCCCTTGGGCTCTCATAAGGGAGAAAAAAAACACCACACAAAACAAAAAAACAACCCTGAAAGCTGCTGCCTGCAAAAAAATCTTCTCCAGCCAAAGCAGCCTGAGGACAGGGAAGATGTCTCGGGCAGGATGGACACCTTCCAGCCCTGTTTTTGATACCATCTGTGGATCTCTGTGCCGCGGTAGAGCAAGGAACCGGCTCCCACCATTTGTCCCACACAGATGCTGGCTGCCTCCATCATGGCCCCGTCGGCGATGGACCGTGCCGACTCCTTCTCCAGGTGAGGGTTCCCCGACAGCAGCTCCTCCACCACCTACGAGGCAGCGGGTCAAAGCCGGGGCTGCGAATTCGGTGGTGATGGGGCAGGAGGGACCATACGTTACATTTCTATACTCCTGCAGTGTGATCTTCCCATCGTGGTCGGAGTCGTACATATGGAAGAGGACTGGGAGGGACGAGAGGAGCACGGCAGGGTCAGGGGAGCCCCTTCCCACCATTCCCCCCCTTCCCGGCCCTGGGCTTTGGGTGAGCCTCACATTTAAGTTTCTCTTTCCGGAAGCGATCGAGTTGCTCCTCGTCCATGTTCATCTCAATGGGTCTGAAGTAGGACATGATGGTCAGGAAGTCTTCGAAGTTTATCTCATCCGCCAGCCCATCCGACTCCTGCCGCAGGTTCCTGCCAAGAGCGGAGCCACCAGTGACGGGCAGCCGGGACCATCCCAGCCGCCCGCTCCCGCCTGCCGCAGAGCCCGGCATGTCCCTCAGCAAAGCTTTAGGACTGGCTTTTCCCTAAGACTTAGCTTAAATGTCTGTAATTTTCACTGTGGCTCCATCCCAGCCTTTAGAGAGAAGCTCTTTGGCCAGCTCCATCCCACTTTCAGAGGATAAACCAATTACCCCGACCCTCCCCATGGTGCCAGGGATATTCTTACCGCTTGTCGAAAAAAGCATGGACGATTTTCCCCCTAATTGGGTTGAACTCTAGATCGGGGATGCTGTCAAAATTCTCCTTGCTGCAAAGGAAACAGACACAGCCCAAAGTGTGAGGGAGCTGCAGAGGAGGGAGATGCTGCGACAGTCACTGAAGGACTGGGGCAGAAGCCCCGACCCCATTCTTTCAAAGCAATCAGGAAAAAAAAAAACCCAACAAAAAAAGAGGTTTGGCATGAAAAACCCTATTTGCCTCAATTCAGACTGAAAGCAGGCCATGCTGCCGCATCAGGCTGTGTTTGGTGCAGCTACGGGGGGATTTTGTCCCCACTAAAGTGGGTTTTTGGGAAGCTCTGGGACACAGTGGCTCAGGGCTGGTGCTGGGATCCTTTGCTTGGCTCAACTTGCAAACGGCTGCATGATTTTTCAGAGAGTTTTCCCAGGAATAAGGTCCTGAATGGGGCTCGACGAGGCGAGGGAAGGAGCTTCCGCCTCCCACCGTCCCCTCGGCTTCCTCTGCCCTGCACCGTCCCGCTGCATCTCGCTGCTGCCCCATGTTTGCTGCACAGCCACCAGCTTGAGCCTGTGCTGGTCATTTGCTATTGACTTTTTATAAAGTAAATGAGCCAAGAAATAATCTCGGGGGGGAGCGGAAGCAGAGGGCAGCTGGGCTCCCCGGCCCGCGCTGGCTCCTCGCGTGGCTGGTGAAGTTGGTTGGACGTGCCAGAGCTTTTCCGAGGAAGCGGAGTCATGGCTTTGGTGCACAATTGCCTGCAAAGATGCCGAGGAAGGGAGAAAAGGGCAACTGCAAACCCTACTGCCACTTTCTTCTCACTTTCCTCCCCAAAACTGATTTTAAAGCTGGAGAAAAAATGGGATGCAGGAGCAACCCTGCTCTCAGGCCACTGCTTCGCCACTCATTTTTCCTTGAATTATTTGCAGTGCCACACTGCAGAGAGCCAGCTCAGCACGGCCCTGGGATGACCGGCATGGACACGCTCATTCTCGTAGCCTGGGGAGCCGGACACCCCGACCAGGCACCCTTCGCCAGCCCGGGGAATCCAGGCGCTGCGAGCGATGCTCTGACCAGCCCCCCGGCGGGACAGGGATTGCCCCAGCAATGGAAATGGAAGCTCCATACCGGATTGTCAGCTGGTCCCGGCTCAGCTGCTTGAATCGTCGGTGCAAGTGCTCGATTTGTTCAGAGGTGACTGTTGGGGGAAAGAGAGAGGTGACGGGGAGGGGGGCAGCTCCCTGGGCACAAGGCAGCTCCCGGGAGACCCCAGGACACCAAAACCTGGGAAAAGCTTCTTCTGGGAAGAAGCACGCACCACCAAAGCCCACCCTGTCCGGCAACGGCCAAAAGGCTGCCTGCTCGCAGCATTCCCGCAGCAGGGTTCAGCCTTGGGCACTTTTTGGCACAGTTTTTTCCCCCGTTTCCCTTTGGTGGCTCCACGCAGCCCTGCAAGCTCCGTCTCACTGCGTCCGTCCCTGTGTGCTGCGTGGGGGGGGTGACAGGGTGACGCCAAGGGCTGGTTTATCCCCAGTCCCGGCCCGCGGAAGCTCCCCTGGCCCGGACTACATGGCATGGCACAACATGGCATGGCACGGCAGGATCCCACCTCCTCCAGTTTAGGATCCTCGGTAGGAATCCCTTCAAACAAACAGGCTTGAGCATTTAGTTTGGGGTTTGTTGGTGCAGTGGGCAGGAGCTGTGCCCCGGGGGCATCTCTGCTTGCAGCTGGGAGGTTCATGTGCTCATGTCCACAGCCATGCCAGGTGACAGAAAATAACTAAATTTCTAAAATAACTAAAAGAATAAAAAGAAAACCCCAGAGCTGACAGCAGCCACCTGTGCCTTGCTGGGGGGAGGAAAGGCTGAACATGGAGGAGATGCATCAGCACCCAAAAAAAAAACCAAACAAAACCAAGCCTGGGCTTTGAAATAGCTGCTGCTGCTGCTCGGGGGAGCCAGGGCACGGGGAAGCCCCCATCCATTGGGGCAGGCAGTTGCGCCCACAGCAGCATCAGCCTGCGGTAGGGACTGGAGGTTGGGATACCCTTCAACCCTGCCTTAAGCCCCACAAGCGCTGAGGTTACGGCATCTTTTCACCTCCTTAATCCCATGACACAGGTTATTTTATTTTTTTTTTTTCCCCCAGCTATTCTCTACAGACCATAACCAAGCTCTATAAAACCCTGAAGACATGCAGAGCCTGACTCTCTCGTGCAAATATTGACAGAGGCCATTCCCAGGAGCCAGGGAAGCGGCTTTCAGCTCTGTTTGCTCAAGCTGGAGGCGTCTGTCCAGGCGCCAGCTGGACCCGCAGGCTCGCTGCGGCCCCGGCCGGAGCCGGGCACCGGGCTGGGCTGTGCCGGCGGCCGGTCATCAGCCTTTCCCGGTGACGCCGAGAAAGATAAAAGCATATTAAAGTATAATTGAGGGATTGCAAATGGTTAATTGCTGCGGCTGAAAGACAAGGGGTCAATGCTGAGCTTGGGTGCTCCCTGGCTGGCTCCCTCTCTCTCTTTTATTACGTTTAAATAATGTCCTTCGCTCCGTTTCTGACTGTTGTTTCACAGCCTTGGAATAGAAACTGTATTGATCAGTAAGGCTGAGCGTTTACAGACCTTTATTAATGGACTGGAAAACCCATCTGTGCTTGTTGCTGGGGCTCTGTGCCTGCCCCAGCTCGCTGCCCACGCTGGCAGCCCCCAGCCCCTTTGCAGGATGAGGCCATTTAAGACCCTGGATGGGCTTTAGGGGGGTCTCCCCCCTCCAAACCCACTGGCTCTCAGGCGGTGATCACCACCGATTCACCCAGATGATGTTTTCTTTCTCTACTCTCTCTCTGGCTGGTGCTCTGCTGCTGTCCACACACACACACGGAAACTTTCTCTGGACTTTGCTTTCCAATTTAGGCCATGGAGAAGTGACCTTTCACTTTCTCCCTTGACAACACCACCGTCAGCATGGGAGCAGCTGGGCCACCCAGCCTTCAGCATCTGGTTGCGCACTAAAATCTTTGATCTCTCAGAAAAATGTCCTGGACACCGACATGTCAAAAAACTGGGGTCACTGGCTGGATGCTGACGGTTAGTCCAGCCCCGCTCTGCATCTGGCCCACAGCTGCAAGGTGAAAAAAAGAAAGAGGGCTCTTCCCCAAACCAAGGTCTTCCTCGCCTGGCCCCGAGCTGCAGCACAGGGCTGCGGTGCAGGCAAGTCTCTGAGGACTGCACTGTCCTGCAACGGGCAGCAGCGCTCGGCTGCTTTCCAAAAAAGAAAAAAAAAAAAAAAGCTGCACCTGCACAAAGGGCAAAGGCTTTCCCGTGCGAAGGACTGGCTCAAGGGCAGGAGGGGCTGCTTGTATCACTGAGCAATATCCTCAGTGCGCTGACGCTGCAGGCCTGTGTCCAAGCATGGCAAACCTACGCTTATAGGGGGGAAAGAAAAAAACAAAAAACCAAAAAAGGTATTTAAACTGAAGGGTGCTGGGTTTGCTGTTTCCCAGCCAGCGGCGGTTTGTGCTGCTGATTCAAAGAGCATCCCCCAGGGAAGAGACGTGCCGGAGGGGGCTCAACCCCACGCTGCCCTCCCTGTGCCGTGTTTTGCCTCGCTGGACAGGCCTGGGTGCAGGAAAAGATCACATCGTCCCGGGAAAAGCCACTGCAGCACCAGGCAGATGCCTCTGCTGCAGCTTCGTGATCAGACATGCGGCAGCAGGGACGGGAACGGGCCCCGACGGCCCCGAGCGGAGAGCTCTGGGTGACCCTACGGCTTTTGGGGTTTAAAGCAGAGGGAGAGAAGGCGAAGAAACAGGCCATGGGTGCATCCGCGGGACTCGCAGGGAGCCCTGCCCTGGCCCTGCTCCTCCCAAGGGTGACTGTGATGACCTCCACGAGGTTGTACCTCAGTCGCAAGCCTGTGGGAAAAAAAAAAAAAAAAACACAAACCAAAAAACCACCAAAACAAAAAAAAAAAACCAAAAACCCAACCCCCAAACTTGCATTCCCCAGGGTTTCACGGTGGGAGCCCTGTGAATCCTGCCGGCAGCACACTACATGTAGCCCAGTCAGGGCATGGGGGGGTCATCACACTCCCTGCTCCCCGTGACCTCTGCGTTCCATGAGACTTGTTGGGGTGTTTCCTTTGTAAATCCTTCTCCGGGACTGATTCCCAGGGGCACTCGGGCGTGAGGCAGGTGCCCTCCCATGGGCAGATGCCAGCGAAAGGCCGGGCAGCACTGCCTGCGTGGGAGCTGCCTGCTGCAGCAGCCCGGCAGCACCCACGCGATGGGATTCCCCCAGGCCAAGGTGTTCCCCCCAAAAAAAAAACCCTTCTCCCACCCTTGGGCTGCCACACTCGCATCCCGGAGGGGTCCCCAGGCTCCTGCCTGCGGAGAGGGCCGAGTTCAGCCCGGGATGCTGCGGTGCTCAGTGCTTACCGGAGGAGGAGGAAGAGGAGAGGGGAGGAAGGGCGATGAGCCCATAGGATCAGCTGCAGGGCCGGGGAGAGTTGCTGGACCCTCTCAGCCCTGGCACATCCTTTGGCTGTGGGCAGAGCTGCCTTCCTCCACCCCCTCCCTCCATCACCACCTGCTCTCAGGACGGCAGGAGCTGGAGGAACCAGGCAGGAGCATCCCGATGCCTGTGCCCAAAGCCGGCCACATCCTGGGGCATCCCAGCAGGATGACATATCCCAGGAGGAACACCACCGCCCTGCCCTACACACCGAGTCCTGCTTGCAGCCCCTAGGCCACGTCCCTGCCGCAAACCCCTGCCTGGTGGTCCCTTTCCCTTTCCAGAGCATCACCGCACGGACGGACGGACGGACGGACGGCAGCGGAGCCGGTAGCTCCTGGCCAAAACAGTGACATGGGGACAATTTCTTGCACAAGCCATGCGGGTGGGCAAAGCGCTGCTGGAGCTCACTCGACACCCCGGCTGGCGGCTGCGTGGCACCGGGGGTGCGTGGGTGCATCCTTGGGGGGGGTGACACGGCATCCCCCCCCCCCCCCCTTTACCCCTCCATC